>OZ010597.1:44477702-44590202 GCA_963932145.1 Acanthosepion lycidas | reverse complement strand
TTTTTTTATCAAAATAAAGTATGAATATATAGCAATTTTTAATGGCATCTAACAATAGCATAGATAGAATTATGTAAGGGTTCAAATAACCAAGGTAGTAGTGATTAGGTTCACAGTGATACCTTTTCCCATGCATCATAAAAGAAACATTACAGTATATAAAAAAAAAACTAGTGTCAACTTGATTCTTTTGGATCTAGTCTAAAAAATTAAAACATCTCAATGTATAGCTTATATGATGTATAAATGAAAGGATAACTCTAATCTGCATCATAACCTTTCATAAATATCCAACTACCTAACACTCCTCCCTTGATGGAGAAGTTTGAAGCTAATTCCATCAAAATATAATTTGAAAAAACAGCAAGGTGAGTGTTAGAAAATTTATTATAGACAGATTAACAACAAAATTTGCCAAATATAGGCAGCCATTAAACAGAGACCAAACTCAAAAAGGTTTAAATCAAACCAGCAAAAATTTGAATGAACCAAAATATACCTGATATAGAAATAATATAAACTACAAAACCAGAAAATTTGTGGTGTTCAATTTAGGCTTAGCTTTCTTTCTCATTTTCCATGTTAACTAGTCTGCCTGTGATGTTGGCATTTTTATAATTATTTTGATTGGGGCTATGATATCTAACCAAGGAATCCACTTTAGGATGCAGAGAAACCATAGTCCATATAAAAACTATGAAATCAGGATTGACTGAACCTATGTGGAGAGGGTAAAGAACACACAGACTTCTATAAAATTAAGTCAAAAGTAGGAATACTTTTGGATAATAAAATTATTTAAAAATCATATAAGAGCCCCTTGGGAAAAAATAATTCCAGACTAATATTTTACTACCTCAGTATCCTTATAAATATAAATTGGTCAACTAAAAGTCATATTTCTTGAAAGTTGTGAATTCAATTGGCAATACAATGAGAAATGTGACGCTTGTGAAGTCTGAAATTTTTGGGAAGGAGGCTGGACAAAAAACAAAAGCAAGAATAACAATATCACCCTTTTTTCTGGACAAACTGAATGACACCATTTAACCTTGTCGGAAGGTTAATGGATGTGATAGACATCTGAAGAAATCTGGAATGTAGAATGGCTGAAAAGTGATATAAACAGGAAAGATGAGAAAGCAAGCCTGAAAAAATGATTGCACAATAACAGTTCTTGTCATGAAAAGTTAGACAGAAATACTTTGTTTCTAGACTACAAGACAATTTTTTTCCCTTTTTCTAGCAGAAATCTTACAACCTTATAACCAAGCTAATGTACATTTACTAAAGTTTCTTATTAAAAGATTATTTATAGGATGTACACATGTTTGAAGAGACAGCTTTATTTTTGAAACCATGTAAATTCACAACTATTACTTTGTGTATTTAAGAGTTGTATAATAAGGAAAATGTGTTTTATTTACACTGTTTAAAATAGGGGTGTTTATTCAAACACATGTATCCATTAAATGTAATGTTTAAAGCAATAAGAAATGCAGATTATGAATAAAATTAATTTATTCCTTAAAATTTACTAAAATGTAAGGATTTAAATAATTTCCTTTATTTTTAGTTAAGGGATCCCAACAACTTGGTTGAGTAGAGAACTTGACCTCAAAGACTTTATATGTTATTGCGTATCTGAAAAAAACAGACACATTAGCAAATTATAGCTTCATATTTAAAGGCTAGAATTGCAGACCATTGAGCATCCAACATTTATGGCACTGAGTCAAACTAAATTTTATAAATTCTGAAAATTGATACTTCCCAAAAGTTAACTGAATTATTATGACAGCTTTAACTTTGAGATTTGTCAGTGAATTTAGAAGAATTATATTATTCTTGACAGAAAACCAACGGATTTTCTCTAAGCACTGTTTCAGGACTGGTATTGCTTTCAATTTTCAACAATACCAAATATTAAACATAGCTTAGTAAAAAAAAACAACAAAAAACAAATATATATATATATATATATATATATATATATATATATATATATATATATATATATATGAAAGATCTTTTGTAAACCTCTGGATATTTTTGAAAAAGTGAAAAGGATTCCAGATACATCCCTAAAAAGAATTTCACAGCTTAACATGCATATATATGAACAACTTTGTACTAACCATATCTTAAAAGCAAAACAATATATACATATATATATATATCTATATGTTAAGCTGTGAAATTCTTTTTAGGGATGTATCTGGAATCTTTTTCACTTTTTCAAAAATATCCAGAGGTTTACAAAAGATCTTTCATGTAAAATTAAAATTAGGAATATTTAACACAAGACATCTCACACTGATCATGAAAAATTAAAGAGGGACTATATATATATATGCGAGTGTGTGCATGTGTGTGTGAGAGACTACCCTTTATATAGTCGTTTGTTTAAAACTTCTTGAGGTTCCTTCAATATATTCTTTCTGGCAATTCTTAAATTTTAGGCTATTGTCAACTCAGTGTAATCATGTCTAAGACAGGTAAAGTGCTGTTTTTTTTTATTTTGTATATAAAATTACTTTACTTAGATATCATGTTACACCAAGTTGGCAACACTCTAAAATTTAGTGTCCACCAAAAATTAACATCATAACAATAAAATAAAATCTCAGAATGATCAGTGAATTCTATTTAAGAGCCCTCATAATTTGCAGCCCTCAATATTTACATGAAGAGGAGAAATATATTGAAAATACTTTCAAAACCCTTCAATACCCCATTTCATGTTCAATGTGAAACAAAAGGCACATAAAATATTCCAAAATAGAAGAACTGTCCTTCCTGAAAAATGGAATGAATCAAAAATGTATATTATTCTACCCACTAACTCTATCACAATTGCAACTGAAAAGAATTTATCTAAACTCAACATAAAATTTGTCACAACTACATCGAAACAATCAAAGATTTAATCAATAAAAAACAAAAGAACAAACTAAAACTTGAAGAAGGAATTTACTCTATCAAGTGCAATTGCCAGAAAGAATATATTGGAGAAACCTCAAGAAATTTAAACAAAAGACTATATGAACTCAAAAGGGACATTTTAAAAATGCCACACAAAGCGCATTGGTTGTTCACTGTAATGAAACTAAGCACAATTTTGACATAGGCAATGCTACTCTGATTAAAAAAGTAAATAATTCATGAAGATGAAAATGTCCAGAAAGTGTCTTGATTGCTAGTTCAGCCATAGTAAATTTACATCTAGGCTCTTACAATATGCACACACACCCTTTGTAAAATTATAAAGATTCTCTAATTTGAATTAGAGTTCAATGTAAAAATAAAAATAATTATTTTTAAACCAGTATTTCTAAAAATGGGAAAAGTTGTAGCTGATGGATGGCACACAAGCCAATACTCGATCAGTATAGGCTGGGTCACCATGTTGAAAGACCAAAAAACCCCTAATGGACCTCAGCTAAAAACATCACTGATGATGTGTGCCAAAGAATCAAACCAATGTATTTCACACAAAAAAAAGAGTGATAAAAAGCAAAATATTAAGATGAAAATAATGAAAATTATAGTATTTCTTTCTTCTTATTTTTGTTACTCTTTTATTGCAACTCAGTATTATATTATTTCAACAATCATTTAAAGCATATTTTGTCTTTTAAAATAAAGTTTTGCTAAATCTTAGTAAAAGAAGATAAAATAGAGAAGAGACAGAAAGGAAGAATTTAACTGAAAACTAAGTGTTGATAGATAATATTGACAACATTAACAATAATGAAAAAGAAAAAGAAGAAATAAATTAAAAAAAAAAAAAATTAATGTAAGCAACTGATTCTTTAGGCAATTTTTAAAAATTTTTTTAGTAAAGAATTGTTATTTTTTATTTATTTATTTTTTTTATTACAAACTGATTTACTAAGACTAGCATTTTTATCTTGGCTGGTATAGTCACAATGTTTCGGCTGTTTTACTATCCAGCCTTCTTCAGATGTCTATCATAGTTGGTAATTTTGCAAGAATTTCAAACAAAGATGAGAACACTAGTCAGACTAAATCAGTATAAAATGATAATACCTCATCTGAAATTCAGATAAAAATATTTCTATACAAAGTCAGAATAAAATAGTTCTTCAGAATTTGGCACTCAACATACACTATAGATTGCATAGTTTGAAGTCTATGTGTAATCAAATATACACAGGTGAAAGATGTCTTAATTCTATCAGTTAAATCAACTCAACTGACATATGCAATAGAGCATCTCTCCCTCATAGACATGAATAACAATTTGGTCTTGCAAATTCACATTAGATGCTCCATAATTACAGTTCTGTGCCAGACTAAGCTTGATAAATATCTAAATTGTGTGTCTAATTAATCAATAACAAAATTTTCTTCAAAGTACAGGTTGCAATCAAAGTTTGAGCTTAAATCAAAAACTTAATTTAGAAAAATAATAACACTAATAATAAAAATTAAAAAAGAAAGAAGACAGTTACTCCATCAGTATTCATAATCTTTCTTTTATAAATTACAAGTTTGTTAAAAGGTTTTTCACACAAAAATTCATAAGCTTAGCTTCAAGTACTTAAAAATCATCAAATACTTTTGAATATCCCCAGATATGCACATCTGCAGCTTGTGTTCACAGTTTAAAAATGAAAACCAAACTGAGTTGTAAGGAGTTAATTTTCATTGCATGAATTTATTTCTTCTCTACCCTCAGCTATGGGTTAAAAAGTCGTTAGATCAAGCTCCAGCCTTGGATGGTAGCCAGTTTATGAGAAAGACAACTCTGAATCCAAAACCATAGAGAAGGCAATGGGAAACCACACCACAATCTTTCTCAAGAAGTCATAGCAATTTATACATAAGGTAAAAGCTTTAAGGAAAAGCAGCCTGGATAGCCATATCTGTTTACATCCTGAAAGGACATGCTATTAAAAACATCAAATGCATCTTTCAGATTTTGCTAGAGATTCAAAACTTTTAGAACAAAATTTACTATGCATCTTTTTTTATGTTATTTAATATCCCTAGTGAATTTGCAAAGATTCATATACAGTAAATTTGTTAGGATACTGATAATCATTTGTATAATACTGAACCAAATTTTCTGTATTTAACACAGTAAAAATTATACATTATTTCAAAATACCATTAAAATGCTTTAAATTGAAAACTAAACCAGTTCCCAAATTGGGTCACCAATTTCAGAGCAAATTTTAACTAAGTATGACCACTCATATGCATGGAAGATAACTCCAGGTTTATTAACTGCTAATAACAAATTGGTTTCCTTTGACCTGTCTGCTCAAAGAACCATAGTGGTGTCCCAATGATAATGCATTAATAATAATTATTCTTAATAAGATTAGAGAAAACTAATGCATTGTACTAATTAATGAACTTTCCTTTATAAATTACAAGCGTGTAAAAGGTTTTTATAAGAATAATGCAAATCTATATTTTATAAGTATAATGCAAATCTTAGACACAAAAAATAACTTGACATCAAGTGGAAGCCATCAAAGACAGCATTTATGCAAATCAGTATGAATCAGATTTGTATTAAATTTATTTTGTGTGATGAAGCACTAATTTTCCCTACTAAACACACGAAACAGGTTGTGGGTATGATATTAAAATGCCTAAAGATCGAGTGATTTTTTTTTTATGACTTATCAACTTTTTGTGGTTAGACAATATTTTTAGATTGCAAGAATTTTTTTGAGATAATGATTTATTGATAAAAGTCCTACTAATTAACCCATAGCTAGGAGGAGAAGAGGTGGATTCACACCTTTCCCGAGGGTATTTGCA
Organism: Acanthosepion lycidas; assembly: GCA_963932145.1. NCBI lineage: Eukaryota > Metazoa > Mollusca > Cephalopoda > Sepiida > Sepiidae > Acanthosepion > Acanthosepion lycidas. Next base: position 44,584,400 of record OZ010597.1, on the reverse strand, counting down.
CATAAGTGAATATAATGAACCCGACTGGAATTGGAACTTGGCTCTCTGTTTCAGAGCTGTTATCCATTACACTACCTGCACATCTAAGCTTACAGCACCTGATATTTCCAAGCAATCATGCATCTAGGCACTGACCAGGCTCAATGTTGTTTAACTTCAGTGACTGTGAGAACCAGTGTTTCAATGTAATACGGCTGTAAGCCAAATTACCTAAAGAATACAAATCAAGTTTTATATTGAGTTTTTATAGTTGATTCAAGTAATCTGCCAAAAGAAACTGTCAATCTGAAACTATCCCAAAATTAACAGCAATTATTGGATATCAAAACATCTAATTCATCCAGTTACATAGAACTTTGAAATAAAAGTAGATAGTCAAGTTTGGGAAAAGAATTGCTTCAAGTTATACAGGCACAGAAGATGAATGCAAAACAAATTAACAAACAGCATCCTACTTTTCTTATGCACAGAACTTCATTTTTAAAATATTGCATCGATAAAAAAATGAATATTTGTCAAAATCAACAAAATAATATCTTTCACCTCATAATAAATTAACATTTGTATGTTGTTAAATCAGATTTGGTCAACTAAGATTTCATTTTCCGTTTAATCTGTAGTTTGAGATATATATATATATATATATTTACTGCTGTGATAGTGCATTAAAAAAGGGGTGGGGAAACATATTTTCTTAATGAATCTTGGTGAAGAAAAAAAAAAAAAAAATAAAAATATATCAGGCTCTTATTCACATAACCTGAATAATTATTAAATGATAAATGAACTGAAAATATAGAAGTTAATGTTTAATTTTCTTCAACTGTTTCATGGATAAAAAGAAAATTTAATAATATAAATATTTTAATGCATTAACAACAATACTCACTGGCCAACCTTTTAAAAAAATAAAGGTGTAATAAATATATATATATATATATATATATATATATATATATATATATATATATATATATAGAGGGATTTCAATATTTTTTATTTGAAGAAAAAAAAATCAATTTTCTTTTTTTTTTCCAGCACTTAAACCCCATTTAAGCCTATCTGAATATTCTTTGATAGGCTGATCCCTCCCATTCAATAAAACTCTTTTTTTGAATTCTGACATGCAACAGATTCATTTCAGCCATACGGTTTTCCCATCCTGAACAAATACAATATAAAACTATTTTTTCCCTCTCTCTCTCTTTCTCTCCATAAATTCAGCCTTCAAGTAACAATCTCCTTCTCCTCCTCCTCCTCCGGCTAGCAATATTTGTACTTCTAACAATAACAACAGCAAGGAACAAGGTAATTCTGTTTTGTTAGAGGTTAGGACAACTTGACACTGCCCAGGACACATTCCCAAACAACCGGTGACCGGGCTAGAAACAAAGGGAGGTAAATGTGGTTTTTAACAGTACAAAAAAACATTAGAACTAAAGAAAATGTTAATAGTTTTTTTTTCTTTTCTTTTTAAGTGTACAGGTGCATTAATTAATATATGTACATAGTTGGTCAAATATTTGTATACCATTCCTTTTGCTATTTCACCATCATAAACTTTTTCTTTTTTTAATTGGGAATTCAAAAATAGCTTAAATTTTCTTAGGTAAACATTTTAATGTTTTTAGGAATATTTTAAAGTACTTTCTTGTTTAATAAAACTATTATAATAATCCAGACAAAAAAATAAAAGTTCTTTCTTGCCTGGTGTGTTTTGTGTGCAAGGGTGGGGGATGTATAATATTTTTTCTTTAAACCACACAATACCCCCAAATATGTATTAGAATATACAGGTAGGTGTCAATGTGTGGATCTAAAATTAAAAAATAAATAATTTAAAAAAAAATATATAAAAATGTTTGTGTGCAATATGTATGTATGTGTGTGCGTGTGTGTATGTACAGACACACAAACACACACACATTTGCATTTTTCAGTACTTCTCCTTTCAATCAGTCTGATGGTTAGAAAAGTAGTAGCAAGAATTATGAAGATGACAAAGTAAAGATTTTGACTATAAAAGTGGGAAGGAGTTAAGAAAAAATATTGAGATAAAAATAAAAGTAACAAAAAAAGGGTAACATGAAAATTGAGAGAGAAGAGAGAGAGAGAGAGAGAGACATACAAAAGTTAAGATATTTTAGTAGGAAGACTGAAAAAATGCAAAAGGTATGAATAAGTAGGATCAGGGAGAAAATAGGTAGTTAATATATCTATATAGGTAGTTAATATCTCTAAGAAGATGCTTTGATGTGAAAACGTGGTTAAAAGAATAGAGTATTTGCTCACTTATTTCTTAAACATCAAAAATACAAAACCAGATTTTATATACATACATATATATATATATATATATATATATATATATATATATTTAAATATTTCCTGAATATCAATCATTGCTGGCTGATGGATTCTTTACTAAAAAGAATTTTAGCCTTGTTAGCAGAACTATACATCATCATCATCAGCAGCAGCAGCTGCTGCTCATTTAATCAGCATCATATCCATTATTTAAACAACATGGCTTTCTATGTAATTAACCTTTTTCATCATTATCATCATAATTATTATTGTTTTATTTTTTAAAAAATTCAACAAAAACACAAACTTTCTTTGATTATATCACAGTTTGAATCTGTGATCAGCTTGTGGGGCAGTGGTGTCTTATTATCACTGACCAACAATCAACACAACAATGCTGTGTCAGTTGGCCTGGGCACCTTGCAACATTTCATTGATGGTTGTAACATAGTCTTTTATATATGCTACATCCAAACGTCTTTTTGTGTTTGTGCATGCATGTTTGTGTGTGTTACAAGTATGTACACATATACACATGAAATATATATATATATATATATATATATATATATATATATATATATATATATATATATATATATATAGATATGTATGTATGTGTGTTTATACTTGCAATGTATGTGTAAAAATGTGAATACAGCATCTTTATGATCTTTTTTTTATTAAAATTATTTTTATTCAGTTTTTTAGAATTTTTTTATTTTATTTTACTCAGATGAGTAAAAATGGGGGACAGGCTTATGTGAAAAAAAAAATGATAAATTTTCTTTTTCTTTTAAGAAAGAAAAAATAAAATTGTAACATTGTTAAAAAAAATAATGATAAAAAACTGAGAATTTTTTTTTGTTTTTTCCCATTAATCAATCTTTCCTGCTTTCTCAGTTGTCTCCCTTCTGTGTTTTGTCCATTTTTCTAAAAAAAAAAAAAACAAAAAAAAAAAAACAATCCCCCACCCACATTTAAAATAAAACCAAACTGTTCCTTTGATTTTCCATTCTAACCATCTTTCCAAAGCATTCAGAGTCATCAGAATTAACCCTTATTTGCTTTCCACATTTCCACTTGATATTATTCTCTTTTTTTCAGCTCTCTTTACATATTTAACAAACAATATAGCATATAAAGCATCATCAACACCATGAAGGTAATGTAATAAGTACAGCACTCTTTTCTGGCTGGCTCATCCAGCAAGGTGGCGCCCCCCACAACACCCGGATTTTTTACCACACATATGGCAGCTGAAGAGCGGCCAGTAGCACCAAATGCAAGGTAACAGGAATGACAATACTGTCAACATTGTCCACTTCTTGCAGTTATTATCGTCCTGAAAATCACAAATGCATGTATGTGTAAACTCCCCTTCTGCGTTGGACATACAGTGGTAGATGACGCCGTTGGCACATGTAACGCAACTGACGTGCTCAATACAGCTCTTTACACTATCAGGAGCATATTCACAGCTTCCTCGAGAATTATTGTCCAATGAGAAGGTATTCTGGCAGTATTTACATCGGGACGTCCGGTTTAGTAACCTGTTTGATTGGTGACTCCCCTTTTGGCGGTCTTTCTTCTTCTTACTCTTCTCAGGGAGGGGAGGTCCATAATTTCGAATAACAGTCCGCTTGAGATCGGAGGGTTTGTTTATGCTATCTAGATTTGGATAATGGTAATCGTGGTTTTTTGGTTTCGAAAACCACACATACGAGTATTTTTCTGACATGCCCACATCCGATTCCAAAAGACCAATCTCCGATTTCCCGCTTATTGAGATAGGCTCATCTTTTATACAGTCATCTTTTCCCATACTACTCGTCTCAAGACTGTCTGACTTGCTTAAGCTTTTCTCCTCATTTGGTGATGATGATGATGTGGGCTTTGTACAAGTGTTTTGGATGTAGATGCGATGCAAATGGTTTCTTGAATTGGAACTAATAAAATGCTCCTGGGTGGGTGATGTTGACGAGACAGGAGAGGAGCAAAGCGCGGGGCTGCTGGTCGTCGTGGAGGTTGTGCTTGCAGACTGGGAAGAGCTGTGTTTGCGCTCCAGTGGAAGATCAATTGGCTAAAAAAGAAAGAAAACAATCAGTTGATAAGCTACATTTACAGTTTTTTTGTTTACATAGCTTTCAGAGAAAAAAGCATGTGCTTATTATTAGCCAGATTAAAGTTAATAAAAAGTAAAATCATTTAAAATCTATTTATATAAGGACATAAGTTTACATATATTTCAAATATTCAAGTTTAAGTTGTCTGATTTTTGTCTATGATGAAAGCCATCCTTTCATAGGATTTAAGGTTGTTAAGTGTTTTTTGCTCTGTCTAAGAAATCTAGGCTTCGGGCACTTTACTAAGTAGGTAGATTTGCCATTAGGCCTATGTTTCTTTTATCGGTATTGCTGTTTTAGTTTGAGACTTTATCTGTGGTTTTGGGACAGTTGTGTACTGGACATTTGCGTCTTGGACAATTGTGTACCAGACAATTGCATCCATGGACATTTGTGTCCATGGATAAGTGCATACCTCAGATAATTTTTTGAAGCTTTTAAACGCAATTACCATAAATTTTGAAAAAAAGCATAGGTAGTAATCGTAAATTTTTAAAAATGGAATAAAAGGAATAAAATAAAAAAAAAATTTAAAATTTATTTTTGTTTAAAATGCAATAACAGATTAACAGTGTTGCGAGATTGCTCTAGAAAACGTCAGTATGTTTTTGTTTCATTGGCATTTTTCTTATGATAGTTGTAGCTGTAATTTTCCTTGTCCACAAATATTTTTCCACTAGTGTTTGATTTTCAGAACTTAGCCATGGGTTCCAAATAAAAATATAATCTATAAAATCCAGAATCTATTAGATGTTTGCTGTACGCACTGCTTGAGTGAACTGAAACTGCAAGATTAATTTTCTCTTACTTTAAAAAATAAATTTTTCTTTTCTTTTCTTTTTTTTTTAAATTTATGGTAACTACCTTTCTGCTTGTTTAGAGTAATTAAAGGTATTGGTGTCCAAATTTCTATATTAAACACCTCTTTGAAAAACAAATAGTAACTTAAAAAATTATCAGAGGTACACAATTGTCTAGGGATTCAAATGTCCAGTACGCAACTCTCCATCCACTGGATAATTGTTATCTTCCACATTTTCCTCATAAAGTTCACTTTCACTATGACCATCTTAACCGAAATCCTCTATCTTGAGTGGTTCTTGAGCCTTGTATTGGTTGATATGTGTATGCGTGTATTTATTACTTAAACATTATTTTTAGTGGATACTCATATTTGAGTAGACACTCCATTTATTTATTAAAAAATATATTTATTTATTTTTGTCTACTGGTCTGCATATTTGAGAAACCTTATTAGAAAAATATGTCCTCTCTGGCAGGATTCAAACGTGTGTTCCACTAGGGGAAATCCTCATTAGATCAGATGTGCTTTGACCTCTCTGTCGGATTAATAAATAAAACATCCATTCTTTCATTTCTTTAGAAATTGCTTTGTTCATGTTAGAATATGAAACTTAGCAGATATGTCTCCTTCAAGAGTCGAGGATAAATATGTGTTTAAAGACACTATTTGAACTTTTCTTGGCCTTCAACACACTCCATAGGCAAGAGGTCAAAGCATGCAAGATTTAATGACAATTTCTCCTAGGGGGACATAGGTTCAAATCCTGTCAGAGAGTGCACATTTTTTCTCAAATATTAAAACAAATAAATATATAGTACCTTTACTCAAGTGAATTGGGATGTGGAACTGTACTGGTCCACAGCCTACATCTAACTCTCACATATGGCTCCAAAAAGTCACATGGGTACTGTGACTGTCACACCACAGTCAGTAGCACTGACCTGCAGGCTAAACTGTGTGAGGGTAGTTGGAAGGGTTTCAAGCCCTGACTAGTGAAGGGGAACACCTCTCTCCAACCATCCTGTACCAAGCAGTCATTGACCAGTTGCCAGCCTCAGCATAGGAGCTGTGCCTCAATGGCTTTACCAGTGGATGGAGGAACTTCTAGAGGAGGGACAGGGTAATCTCAACATCCCTAGTGCAAAAGGAACCAGCAAGCCATTTCATTATTTTGCCTTGAATGTCACCATGAATCATGAGCAGTGGTGAGCACAATGGTGTAAAATGCACTTACTGAATAAATGATAATAAATTCAAATAATATTGAAAAAAAAAAAAAAAAAAAAAAAAACAAACAAAAAAACAAAAAACGAATGAATTTATCTGCCAATCCAATATGTAAAATGTTTTAGTAAGAAGTGACTGTTCTTAAATTGTTTAGCAGATTGATATCTGAAGAACTGATAGATTTTGGTAAATCAATTATAATATCTATATCTAATATATCTTTAAGCCTCATTTAAAAAAGGTTACTTTAAAACTAAATTAGTTGGTATTAGTTTATTATTATGAGTAATGTTTACAAAACAGTAACAATAGTAATTCAATACTGATATGTCAAGAATATAATTAAAACAGGACTGACAATGTTTGTTTGAATAAAGTTTATACAAAGCCTTTGAAAAAATATAAGGGACTTTATTAACATGTCAAGTGTGAGCTGAAAATATTAAAACTTACCTCAAAAACTTCATCATCTTCCTCTAAAGTTAGATTGGAAGGACCCACAGAGCCTGCAACAAAAAAAAAAAAAAAAAAAAAAAAAAAGAAAAGAAAAAGAAAAGAAAATTATAATGGATGTGATATTTTAATTGTTTGGTTACTAATTTCTGCTGTGTGGAAGTCTGGGTGGTGTTTAATGATCAACCACATAGAAAATAGAATTGGCAAGTTAAATTCCATCTGCAAGTTTCTGAAAAGCATGAACTAGTCTTTTCTACACCCCAGCCCTATTTTGAGTGAAATAGCAGAACTGACTGGACTTTCTAGCCTTCGTTATCAATTGTTATCAATCAGTTTAGGATAACTTTGAAATCAAAAACAGTACTGAAATCTTTGTCCTTCAACTTCAGGGTAAGATTCCACTATATATTTTTTTTCTTTTTACTATTTTTATTTTTTCTTCGAACCCAATGGGAGGAAAAAGAAAAAAAACACAAGGTCCTTCTTGTAATCCAAGCCTATAAAAAGCCTACTTGCTAAAATGTGATTGATGTAACAATTGAAGGATCTTGTGTATTCAGAATTATAAATATTGTATACTTTCCTGCAAAACAATCTGGATCAAGAAATAACCCTAAATTTTCACATAGCAAAGTCTTCCATCCATATATTTATTTTTTTTTTGTAATGTTGACTGAAACCAATACCTTTTTAATACATTTCTAACAATCTCTATAGTAAATTATTCTAAGTTATTTTTTGAGGCAATTTTTAGCAAATTGTCAAATCAATGTACTTTGGTTACACATGCTGAAAGTTTTATTTGCTTACAATCATACCTAAAAACAGTCAAGTCTTTTTTCCTATCTCGGCATCAAGCTTTTAAATCTTTCTGTACCAATTAGCAAATATTAGGTAAACTTTCTTTTTTAGGGACTATTCATTTCTTAATCTTTAAAGAGACATTCAAAGTGCCTAAGTAAAAGGTCTCTCTAAGTTTCATTATTTGGAATAAGCAAGGTAAAAAAAACAAAAGGAAAAAAAAAACAAAACAAGCTGACAAAGGGGCAAAAAATTATCATTATAATACAATTACTTCTAGCCAGCAGCACATGGTTGCAATTTACTTAATATTATACTAACACTATTTTATCAACTTAACCTTATAAAAGGACATTGTGAGATATTTTCATGTTCATTCTTCTGTTGCTATTGTAATAGAGAGAAGGCATTTAAAATAGTTTCACAATCATTTGGATTTGTTTAGTCACTTAAAGGAAAACTTTACAAAATCAATTTAGAAAGAAAAAATATTTCATATATACATGAGAAAGGCATTTTCTTATTGCCTCTGTCATGTAAAAATTTATCCCACGAAACTTATATTTTGATTTTCAATATTTTGACAAAGCTTAATATTAAATTTTAAGTTATGTTTCCATATTGTGTTTGGGGAAATCATTCTCTCCTGACTCCTTAAAATTTTTCTGAAGCATTGGAAGCTCAGTGATTGTAGAATGATTTTAGACTGAGAGGACAGTTTTGATAATCCTTGACAATTTCTCTAATATTTCTATTTCTTTTTTTCCAGGAATCCACTCCAGTTTTTTTTTTTTTACTCATTTTTTTTATTGGCAGAGTTTGATCTTGTTTTCAACTTTTTTCTTAAGCTCCTTGCCAGAGATTGCTGTTTTTTGTTATACAATCACAGAGTGGGAATCTGATAATCTTAGACAGAGAGACTAAATACAAAAACAAAATCATCTTTGGTGGGAGTGAAGAAATAAAAAGGGGGGCTCCTTTTGAAGCCAAATTCACTACTGACTGGTAAGCATGTGGCACTGATCAAAAGATATAATCTCGGAATTTATAGTCTTCAGTCCTTGTTTTAACCACAGAGCTGCACCTGTGAGAAGTTTGATATTGACAAAGTTACCAATTTTTTTTTTAGTCAATTTTGTAACCATAGAACATAGAAATGTTGTAGATGTCATTGTTAATGCGACCATATAAAATATAACACACATCTGTCAAATGTCAGACAATTTAAGAACTTGATGTTCATCTAACAGATTGGAATATCCACAAATCATATGCTGAGGTAAAGAGTATAATAATTTTGAATAAATTTTAAAATCCTTGTTAAATAAATCTAAACTTGTGTTAACTTACAGAAAGGAAAACCAATTTACATGAAAAAATATGTAAAGAATGATATTGTGCTCCCAAATTGAAAATATAGACAATTGAGACTAAATTATTTTAACTCAACAATGCAGTTAAGATTCTTTTCTCAATGACCATTACTCAAAATATTTCCAATATTTTAATAAATCTTAATAAAGAAGTTAAAGAAATTTAATAAATAAAATAAACAAATTACTCAAAATATTTCCAATGAAATTGAACCATGAGTAAAATTCATAGTCAATGAAGCTTGCTTGACTGATTCATTTTCTATGGCTTATCAAGCTGTTGCAGGTTATTTAAAGCCAGAATTTTAAAAAATAATAATAATGGTTTAATGATACAAGTCTTATTAATTAATCCATGGCAGAGGTGGATTTATACCTTTCCAAAGGGTATTTGCACATAAATAATTATAATGAACCAAACTGGAACTTGGCTCTCCAATTAACAATTTCAAGCCATTATCCATTACACCTCATGCACATCCAAGCTTACAGCACCTGATACTCTCAAGCAGCTACCTATCTAGGTACTGATCAAGCTTAACATTACTTAATTTTGATCATACAGGAAACAGTGTTTCAATGTGATGTGGCTGGACACCGTTGTGGGGAGTTATGATTATATATATATATATCTGTGCTGTGTCTCCTCAGGACATAGGTGATCATGGCTCTCCACAATTTCCTGTCCTATATATCTCTTAATAAATTTTATCTTTTTCTTATTTCTCCTGAACCCTGTTCCGTTATCCATTTACTCACTATGTATGTTATGCATTGGTTTCCTGTTCTTCTTGCCTTCAATCTGACCTGTGAGTATCAGATTTTCCAAGCTCTCTTTCTTCATTATGTGCCTCAGAAAATTCAACTCTCTCTTTCTGATGTTAAGTATAAGTTTCTTCCCTGTGATCACTGTCATTGGTATCTCCCTCAAGAGTTATTGCCATGAGGAAGGTACTGCTGCAGGGTTCAAATCCTCAGGACCAGGCTTCTCTCATAACAAGAGAGAATAGTGCATTTTGATCCACTATTTACCCACCTCCCCAGGTGGGAGGATATGGCACAAGATCAGTTGAATGTGGGGTGCCTACACACACACACACACACACACACAGGGTGTTCCAATAACTTGGACCGATTTTAAATGTGAATTAAGTTTAAGCATCTATTGATTCTTTTCTTTTTCTTTCAGATTTAACAACTTAAGTCTTTGGCAATTTCAATCATGGAAAGATTAACAATCAAACAATGTGTTAACGTTATCGAAACCTATTATGAAAATGGATGTTCAAATTTATAAATATACAGCTCAATGATTCCACTCGCAAAATATGCACATCAAACAGTGACCTTTTGTGGATGCAATGGCTTTTCAACAATCTTCCTTGGATTTTCATCAGCCCAAATGTGACAATTCTGCTTATTAACAAATCCACCAAGATGAAAATGGGCTTCATCACTAAAGAGGAGTTTTTTTTACAAAAAATCTTCATCGGCTTGTCTTTGCTTGTGTACCCAATGTTTTCAGCTGAACGGGATAAATGAGCACGCAATGGTGTTTTCACATCTGCTACCGATCCAATTTGCTTGAATTTACGAACAATTTTTCCATTTGCACTCTCGGTTGGTTGATTATGTTAACCAAAAAAAATCACGAAGTGTGCAAAATGCATTTCTGTTTGAACGACCATTTTTGTAATAGGCTTAAACTTAATTCACATTTAAAATTGGTCCAAGTTATTAGAACACCTTGAACGAGGACAGTAACTTCCCAGTCCCTGTAACCACTGTCACATGGTGTCAGTATCCACTAACCCCCATTCTTTAGTCTAATGACAAATGTGTTGGAATCCTTGGGACTAGAGCTTACAGCCATATCACATTGAGACATCAGTTCTTGTACAGTCACCAAAGTGAAGCAATGTCAAGCTTAGCCAGTACCTAGATGGGCGACTGCTTTGGAATACCAGGTATTGTAAGCTTGGATGTGGGCTGGTTTAATGGATAATATCTCAGAACTGGAAATCAGAGACCAGAGTTCCAGTTCCAGTCAGGTTCATTATATTTACTTATACACACATGCCCTTGGGAAAAGTTTGAATTCACATATTCTCCCCTCCTGCTAGGGGTTAATTAGTAGAACTTGTATCAGTAAATCATTATTATCTCAAAAATTTTTTACGATCTAAAAATATTTTCTGGATTTAAAAACCTGCAAAAAGTTGATAAGCCATAAAAAAATCAAATCTTGGGACTAGATTTCACTCATAACTTTAATAGTTAAATAGTACAGATACTACACTTTGATCCCAATCTAAAGGCCGAGGAGAAGGCTTCACAAATATTAGTTGGTCCCAAAAGTCTGTCTCAGAAGGTCCATTTAATCTGAATGCTTCAAAGCAGGAAGGACTGTAACCCTGACAGGCAAAGTAAGTAGCTAACAAGCCAGCTAAACTGACATAAAAGTAGAGGCTCATGGAATAATTTTAATCCTACTCACTTCCTGTCAGTAAAGTCACAGAAACGTAGTTCAAAAGTTCAATCTAAAGGAAGAAGGTAAATGTGTATACATGTATGCGTGCCTTTCTACCCGCTTGCATCTGAAATGTGGCATGTGCGTGTATGATTGCATATGTATGCCTGGCCTAAATAGAGAAGAACTACAATATTAATAAGTGAGGGCCCCATAGGAATGAAATTAGAGAGGTTGGCCTGCTTGCCTGTCCCAACCCTTACTCTTGCTGCTGCTAAATTTTATAAAGTAGTATTTTTATATAGAATAAAAGCCACTGGAAATAAACATAAAATATATAGCAAAATTATTTAAAATTAATTTAACTTTTTAGTAAATTTTGAGAAAAGTTTGAGCTTTCTCAAAGAGAAAACTTATTTACTATGAATAATATTTGTTAGTGCTCAAGTACAAGTGTGTGATGCATGAATATATATATGCATACGCAATTTATTGTAAGTATATATAATTATAATGTCTTTTAGCTATTTAGGTGTTTTTGTAAACTAGATTCTTATTGGTTATTAATTCTCAGCAGACAAATACTTCAGTTTCATTGGCTGCTTCAGTCCTACATTCATGCCACATCAACAGGAAAACTTGAAGCATTTGCTAAATTATTAATCTGTCAAGAAAAGATCACAAGTTCAATTTTCAATGTTATACAAAAATCTAAAGTTTCTTTTACTTATAAAAAATCCTACTTAGATTTTATGATTATGGCATTCTTACATCAAATAGCCTATTGTGTGGGATAAGTAATTCTTATGTATTCTTAGAAGGCAGCAGAATAAATAGAGCTAGATACTGTCACATATTTTATTTAAAAGTTAATTGTAAACTTTGTTATTTCATAGATATGTTATAAATGAATAATACTGTTATATATAATATATTAATATTACTTTGAACTATTTGCTTCGTTTATAAAATGTTTGATTGGAAAGGCAAAATATTCTGAAATAAAATGTGTAAAAACTATAAGTAACATTCAATACTCCTATTATTTTTTAAAATAATGAATATATAGAAATCAGATAAAGACTTGTATACTGAGAAAAAAAAAAAACTTTTTTTAGATGGCTTATTAAATTATGATGAAAAGTATTCAAGATGCATTTTATGATGACAGCACAAACTTGATAGTGGGAGAAGTATGTGAAGTGTGATGTTTAATGAAATACAACCAAAATTAAATTACAAATGTGTAAGATTTTTTTTGAAAGAATTTTAGTTAGTTTATTAATAGTAAAGTGGAATTTTTAAGTTTTTAGAAATAATTTGTATCTGTAATTCTATGTAGTTAAAAAAAAAGAAAAAAAGACCAAAGCAGTACTTATTAAAATATACTGACAGCAAGACAAATGAAGACATTCAGATATTCTGTGATCTCACCTAATTTACTAATAACAACTGCTCAAGGTAATGTCCAAAATTTATTGTTAGAAGTGCTACAAATTATCTTACAGTTACAGATGAGCAATCAGTGGTTCATACTTTAAAATATACACAATGAGGGGCCAGTTGAAAAATTACCAATTATCCCTAAATTTATATACAGAGATGAAAAACAAAAATCAGAAATACAGTTTACACCTTATTTTAGCTTGGTAAGTGTGGGGACAGAAAAAGTAACAAATTACTAATACTTTATTTGCATTTATAAATTTTACATTATTCTTCATATCTAACTTTGTGTTGGGTGTAAAACAGTGGAAAATAAGCTGGGAGGCAAAGGACTCCTAAACAAATACACACCTACAGAACTTTCAACTTCTCTTAACTTTAAGTTGAACCATCTGTCCCATCCCCAACCATGGTCTTGTGATCTATTTTATCATCTTCCTAAAATCCTGCTTGTGGAAGAGAGAATATATTGCCTTCCTTCCAACCAAGCACTCACCTTGTGTTATGCTAGAAAGACACCCCTCCTAAATACTGCACTGCTTCCTTACCATGAAGAGGAACGAGTAGGGGGGTCTCATGTTGCTTGTCAGAGGAGTGAGGGGATAACTTACAAGACCCTCACTTTTCTTCTCTTTCCATTTCACTTTTTAAGATGGTCTTCTGCTCACTAACCGTCTATAGAGTTGCTTCTTCACATAAGATAGAAGAGAAAGGAAACAGATGGGAGAGCAGGGAGAGAGGGGAAAAAATGCAGGAACCAGCACTGAAACATCCTGGCTTTAAATTGCCTCCCCACTCATAAAACTTCTCTTCTTCCTTTCTACAACTTTCTTCTCCTCCCTAATCTGTCACATCTTTTCAAATCTACCATCTGTGTTACACATAAAATTTTTTAATCTATCATCTCCTAGGCTATTAGGCACACAGCACATACACACAGTCATTCCAAAATATCTAAGTTGCCTTCCTCTCACACAATCTCGTTAAAACTAACCTCCCATAACTTCCTCTGTAGCTCAGCACTAACTTAGATATCAGTAGCCAACCAACCACAATCATCACAGACATCACTATTGGTATAATGAACAGGCAATACAACCAAAGGGCCTACCATTCATAGACATACCACCCACTCCAAAACCTTTTCGTATTCCTCACATCTACTTTCTCCTTATTTTCTACTGCTTCTTCAGGTTTTCCCATCCCACAGAACTTTTCTTTCTTACAGAAAAACCTTTCAAGACTATCCCATATCACCATGAAATCAGTCTTCTTGGGGAAAAAGTTTGAGCATGCCTTCAACCAGAATTACTTGTCCTTGTCTATTCTCCTCCACATCAAAATAAATAAATAGGTGAATGAACTAATTAGCCACTAGATGTATGGTTATGCTCAGTAAATATCTACTACCTGGCTACTAATTGTACTATGTTATGCTTAGTTAATATGTACTACCTGGTCACTAGCTGTACTATGTTATGCTTAGTCAACATCTACTATCTGGCTACGAGTTGTACTAAGTTATGCTTAGTCAGTATCTACTACCTGGTCACTGCCAGTACTCAGTCAACATCTACTACACGGCTACTAGTTGTACTATGTTATGTTTAGTCAATATCAACTACATAGTCTCTCCTTACTTCATTAACAATTAGTTTGTTTATATTCATCTTAGGTGATGCATTTTTGTTATTGTTTACTTTATAATGAAATATCTTTAGTCTCTATTAGATCATATCTACTCTATTAATTTAGTGTTATCAATATAAATATACACACAATTTATATAAGTAAATCTAGTTTAATGAAATATCACCAACAGAAAAATGGGAAAAGCTAGGTAGTTAGAACAAAGCCAACAAACATCTGAAAATATACTCTGGAGACTATTTTAAAGCTGGTTGATGTAATTTAATCTTAAAAGTGTTTTATTCAATATATCTGTTTACTTGTCACCTAATTTATCAAAATTAACCCAGTCATTTAAGTAAAGGTTCAGCATTTTAACATCTGTGAACCTTTTATGAACAAAGAGGTTAAGGGATCACAAAGAAAAGGAAGAACTTTAACATCCAGAAAGAAAATGAGACTCTAAATCTACCATTAGTCCATATATTGAATATTGTTGCCTCATCCAATTTGGTGCTTTTGCTGTCTATCTAGAGAGTTTTGACAAAATCTAAAGAAGAATCTGCAATATTATATGTTGTGACCTGGCATCTCAATTTCAATCACATCCTACTGATGTAGCTTCCCTTTTCTACAAATATTTTCATGGCAATTGTTCTGATGAGCTTTTCTCTTTGGTATCTCAACTTCATGAATTTAAGTGTAGTACTAGATTGGCAGCTAGGTCTCATCATTTTACTTTTTAAATTGCTAAGTGTAAGCATAAGTTCTATGCTAATGGTTTTTTTTTTTCTTTTATACTTCTCGCCTGTGGAATTCTCTTCCAATTTTTTTCCTGTTAACTACACTCTTCAAAGATTTAAATGCAACATCATTAGTCTGTTTCCTTAAATCCTGTTCTTGTTATTTGTCCTTTCTCCACAGTAATGTTTTCTGTTTCTTTTGCTCTCAGTAACCCCTTACATCTTAGTGATTTCATCACCTTGCTTGTTGTGAAACAATTGAAGAAAAAAAGAAAAGAAAAGAGCTTTGCCAAACTTTTTAAAATTTTACTTGATACTTACAAAACTAGATAAAAGAAAAAAATTACACTTTTTGCTTTAGGATCAGTTTTCTGGTATCAAAATATTAAGTAATCACAGTTCAGAAACTGCATAAAATATTAAGTTTAAACAATTGTTTTGATACTCAATATCAATAGACAAGTTAAATTAGAGCTTTATTTGATTCAAATGAGTTTTTGTTAATATTTTCAGAACTGAAATGAAGCTTTCTATTTAAGAAAATATTCAAAAGATAAAACAAGGAGAAAGGTTTGAATGGAAATACATTTGAAGGTAGAGTTCAGTGAAAGAATGTACAATAATAATTCACAAGATTGAAAGTTCTATTTTTATCATTGGATCAGTGCCATGTTCAGCTTGGGTAAGAAAACCAATTTCAAACAAGAGCAGAAGATTCTTTTTTTCATTGGCCAAAATACCAAGAGGAGGAAGTGCAATGGATGACCCAGCATTATATTTAAGAAAAGGGGTTAAGTAAGAACTTTTGTCTGGATACATTGGCCACTATCTCACCTCAACTCCAAGAATCAGGTCTGAAGAACTAGGAGTGGAGTTGCTTGCTAGATGTGGGTGAAGAGGAAGAGAGAGAGTAAGTAAGAAAAAGAAAGGTAGGAACAGCTGCTGCTCTCAACTTCCTATCCTTTTTCATTAAATAAA
Source organism: Acanthosepion lycidas (assembly GCA_963932145.1). Taxonomy (NCBI): domain Eukaryota; kingdom Metazoa; phylum Mollusca; class Cephalopoda; order Sepiida; family Sepiidae; genus Acanthosepion; species Acanthosepion lycidas. Next base: position 44,568,039 of record OZ010597.1, on the reverse strand, counting down.
ATTTATTATGATTAGGCACTGTTTCAGAGGCTGGCACCATGTTGTTTTTAAGGTTGGCATCCTGTTGATGTTCAAACCCACCCACTTTCAACCATCTTACTGAGGTCTCTCTCTCTCTCTCTCTCTCTCTCTCTCTCTTCTCCTCTTGCCTACCCCCACTCTCATGGCCCAAGATCTTTTTCTGGCTAGGTTGTCAAGCTTTCTCTCCAGAAAGCAGAGTCTGGCATCCAAGTCAGAAAAGAACTTGGGCAGTGAGAAAGCCAGAGAAAGGAGGAGATATGGAGGAAGAAAAAAAAAAAAAGTGGTGATTTGGCATATCATGAATGGCTTTCAAGATTTAAGTGAGGGGGTGCAGGAAATAGCAAAGAGGAAACACTTTGTAGAATGTTATGGTTGGTTTACTTTTGTCCAGATGAGAAACTACAATTATATATACATACATACATACACACATTATATATATATATATATATATATATATATATATATATATATATATATATATATATATATATCACAATAAGTGCTGGTGGTGATAAAAGTGCTTGATGTAAAATAACAGTGCTAAAATTGATACTATTAATAATAAACATTTTTTTCCACCATTTGGTACAACACTGAGTTTCATGCATGCAGGCATATATATATATAATTAAATGGACTGCCTCACTGTCTTAAAAGTAGGTTATTAATATTTAAATTTTACAACAGTCAGTTTTCCATCAGCACTTGAACATTGCTGTGTGCATGAAACTCAGAGCTGTACCAAATGGTAAGGAAAAATGTATATATATATATATATATATATATATATATATATATATACACACACAAGTATATGATTGGTGTATATGGAATGAATTCCAATAACCAACAATTACTATTCTTAAAAGAGTGCAGATATAATTATTTATTTAAAAAAAAAAAATTTATAACATAAATATGTTATAAAATCACTACAAAAATAGCCATTTTGTTTCAACACCCTCGGAAAACTAAATTTTGTAAATAACTAAAACTTTTACTGATGCTAAAATGGCCTATTTAAAAGTTAGAATATAACCCTATAATTGATTCTTCATTTACAGTGAAGTTTGCACATAACAATTACCACATATGCAAATAAAGTGAAATATAAATTCCTGTATGAACTAGTTAAAGCTATTTGTCAATGCACTCTTCCCAATACACTGTGAATACTACTAGTATTCTGCTCATTTCTCCCATCATATCACTTATTCTAAAATACAAGTTGACATTTTGGCAACTATTCCCTGAAAGATATAACCAAAGGGCCTAAATATGGGTGTTACACATGCATTTGTTTTTCAATATCACAATGGTATCAAGACATGCATATACACCAGTCCTTAATTGAGGTTACCTATCTTTATCATTAGATCATGCACAAGCATTTGACAAAATGATATCCATCCTCTTATATAACAGTGAATGCTGGATGATCTCCTCACAGATAAGGAGAAAACTGGAGGCAGCAGAAATGTGGTTCTACAGAAGGATACTGAAAATTCCATAGACAGAGTGAGTAAGCAATAAGTAAGTCTTAAAGAAAATGGCAACAGAAAGAACACTTAGAATCAGGAAGAGATAGCTGAAATTCGGTCTTGAAGAGGTCTTGGAGAATTTAACCTTTACAGAACATATTGAGATTAAGAGAGATAGGAGAAGGCAGCAAATCACTTACATGATGAGCTTGTATACCAAAGGAAGAAAAATTGCTAAGTGCCATAAGGAATAGGAAGTTGTGGAGAGTCATGACTGTCTATGTCCTGAAGAAATGTGATACATAAAAAAAAAAAAAAATATCATTGCTAACCATCCCAAGAGATGATGATGGCTCTTTTCAAGGAACAGCATATGAGTAAATAGATTTTTAGGTGAGTAATGAGTTGTATGGGTCTAAATCAATCCTCTTAATGTCTCCTTCAGAATCCAGTGGCAGGATGGAGCCCAGTACAGCTAGTGGAGGATCAGCTTTAGTGAAGGACCAGACTAAACTTCAATGCAGGGAAAATTCTCATCATCATTTTGAATTCTATTTAACTCATAACTGAAAGAAAATGGCTTCATGCCAACAGCACTAGTGTCAAGTTAACAAGACTTCAACAGGATTTGAACTTTGTCATTTTCATTTTCTGAGCTAACAACTATTATGTTGCCTCATCCATCCTTCCTTATAATCTATAAATCACTGACAAGTGTGCCTTATGGCTACATCACATTGAAACACCAGTTCTTGCACGATTACCAAAGTTAAGAAACATTGAGCCTGGTCAGTACCTAGATGGGTGACCACTTGGGTAATACCAGGTGCTATAAGCTTGAATGTGCAGGTGGTGTAATTGATAATGGCTTGGAATTGTTAATTGGAGAGTCAAGTTCCAATTCCAGTTGGGAGTCATCATTACTTATGCACAAATACCTTTGGGAAAAGTATGAATCCATTTCGTCACCCCCCAGCTATGGGTTAATTAGTAAGACTTGTATTACTAAAACCAAAAAGAAAAATAAATAAAATTGTGTACAAAATATTTCAATTTCAGCATTAAATAACCTATAGAGGCTAATATGCTGCAAAACAAGAACAAGCAAACAATAGACAGGTGTAATAATTTTAACTTTGTTCTTAAATCTTGTTATTGAAAAGTCAATAGTCCAAATTAAAAAATGGAAAAAAGAAAATAAAAAAATATTATTTTATTTGGCAGCTATTTAATTTAAAAACCAAATAAAACAGTTCTTTTTTAAAAGTTAATTATATCACCATATTTGTTAGTATGATTAAAAATAAATTTTATTTAAAAAAATAAATTCCAAAGAGAAAATAGATTCAATCAATATAATAAAAATTGCTTAACTGAGAACAAAAAAACTGTTACATTTTGTGAAAATATATACATATATATATATATATATATATATATATATATATATATATATATATATATATATATTATAGTCATTTAAAAATGCTTTAAGCTGGTGACACAGGTAAAGATATTTAGGGTGTAAATGTGATTCTTTCTGCTAAGTTACATCATTTAACAAGTGCTGGGTGAGGACAACTTATGTTTAGCCACTAGATAGTAAGGATGGCAAAAATGACAATTACTTTTTCTTGCAAGTTATGTTTAGTGTATCTACATTATACAGGTATCAAATTTAAAATATATATATTAAAAAAGCTCTTATAATTTAAAACTTACTCTCAGGAATATAGAACGATCAAATCTTTTACTGTGAAAAGAACACATAGAAGTAATGTAAAATTTTTTTTGTTGCATGAAGGTCCATGTTTGCTGAAGAAATATACTGTTAGCAAAATAGAGGAAAGCTTGTGTTTTTATAATAATGCTGTGTGAAGAAGGAACAGCACCTCATCAATTTGACAATTAGATTGCAAATCAATGTACACATGAGATAATAACTTGTCTGGTTGATACTTGTAAGCCTCCATACCTGATAAAAAAGAAAATTATGAAAACTAGGGAATATGTTATTTCCAACCCATAATTGAACATATTATTAACATTTTATTGCTGGGGATGAGCTGAAATTAAGACTGTTAAATCTCTCCCACTTCTCACATATGGAAATCTTTTAGAATTTTGTTTTCTAATCAACTTGATTTTCAAAAATTTAAATATAGGTACTACCAAAGATTGGCTAAAAATTGAGCATACATGATGAACCCCCCCCAAAAAAACAACAAAGTTGTCATTAAAATCTTTGTTATTATTAAAAGGAAAGCCCAAAGAATTTTTTGAATATTAAATTATAATTTTGAATCCTTTTTAAAACCTTTGAGATTTTGGTTAAAAACTTTTTCTTGTGTCCGCAGGTGACCATTAGTATGGGAAATTTGAGTGTTTTTTCTCCTTAATGTTTTTTTTTTTCTTAGATTTTTTTTCACACTCAGTAACCCATCTTAGTGGCTTTATTGCTTTGCTTGTAGTGAAATTATTAAAACAAAATGACAATTTAACAAATATTCAAATAGACAAATAATATTAAAAAAAAAAAAAAAAGGACAAGTTCAGACAATAAAATAGAAAATTGGAGTTTGGCTAAAATAAACAATGTATTTTTCACATATAAGAAAACATTAATCGGGGGTGCCTGGGATTGGCTAATAATAGCGAGCTAACTAGTCATTAGTAAGTTCGATCCTCAATGGATACCTAATGGTTGTGGTCTTGTGCCAAACTAAGTTAAGCTTAGTAAATAACTGATATTTAGGTAACTCCATGAAATTGCTAAAAAAGAGCATAGCATGTTGAAAAAGATGCCAAACTTGATGAAAACAAAATTTTATTGTCTAAATGTTCATGTGATTATTTAGAGGAAAGATCAAAGTATTTTTGCCATATTTTTTTACATTTTTTAATCATTCCTAGCACGTCCAAAATTTTCGTTAAAACTCTTTTTTTTTTGAGTCATCAAAATTGGCAGATAATCAATCATAGCAACCCTTTTTTTCCATTTTATATATAAAAAAAAAAAATGAAAATCTCACTTTGAAATTCTTTTAAAAATCAATTATTTTTTCAAAACTTATTTTAAGAAAATCAGAAATTATGTTTATTTAAAATATTTTGAACCAAGATTAACTTAGCTTCTGCGCTGAAAACATGTAGTTTAAAAATAAAACAAAGCAGGTCATAACCTTTCGCGTTACTGGACAGGTGACGAAAGACATTTTCATGACATTTAGATAGCTTATGTGAGGATAATTCCTTCTATGGAAGGAAAGAAGTGAAGTTATTTAGATTTAAGTGAACAAATTATTTACATTGTTATTTTTAAGGAAAACTTTCAGCACTCTAATTTTTTTTTTGTATTTAGCTTTCATCTTTATGATGCTTTATGGAAAATACATTATAAAGAAATTAAAATAAGACTGTGAAGAGTGAGATTAAATTCCATAAGAAAGGTATCTAATTTATAGGTACCTTTCTTATGAAATTTTATCAGTGTACATAAAATACTATAATTTTATGTACATTTATTACATTTTACTGTGTTATTTGTATTTCTATTCATTTTATTATTAATTTTGATATTTCATTTATGGAAAAATGTCATAGATTAATATAAAAATAAGATCATATAAATTTCATAAGATGATACTGATACTTGTAGGTACCCTTCTCAGTTAAAAATTGAAAAATCAAATTAACTTTTCCACATGTCTTTTGCAAAAGTAAAGGTCTTAACAGCAGAGAACAATGCTTAACTCAAATAACACAACTTAATTGTATTCTGGTTGGTCTTCTGTACTTTACAATTACAGCCCGATTATAAACACAAAATTACATTTCTTAATTACTGCAGATCTTCTGATTAGTCAAAACGATACAATTTACAATGTGGCAAAAAAAGATCATAAGGACATTTAGGAAAGTGGATGCAGCTTTTAACTAATTTTATAATATTTTGTATATTACAATTCAGAGATGATTTTCAGGTGAGGGGAGGGGGTCCAATTAAAAAAATAAAAATGATTTGCATTCCTCAAAGTCTTGTGCTTTTAACTATTGTAATCACTAAACTGGATTCGATCAAATTTCTAGAGTTTTCATAAAATTAGTTATGGGGGCGGGCAGTAAACATAAAAAAATATTTCCGCCATGGCTTTAAATAAAAAAAAAAAAAAAAATTTATAATAATTTCCATCATCTATAAATAGTTTCTGAAAGTTTCATTAACATCCAACAATCATTTTTTATTTTTACAAGATTTTCCAAAAAAAATATACAAAAAAAAAAAAAAAAAAAAAAAAAAAAAAAAAGTGCTAAAATTGTATGTTATTTTTTTACTAGTTCCGGTGATACAAAGAGAAATAAAGTTATCTTAATCAAAATTAGAATGTTCTAAAAAGAAGGAAAATTTTAAAAAATAATTAAAAAAAACAACTTTGGTCTTTCCTCTTCATAATACCATAAAAAACATTTAGACGATAAAATTTTGTATTCGTCAAGTTTGGCGTCTTTTTCATCATGCTATCAGCTATATGCTCTCTTTTTTTTTTTTTTTTTGTTTTTTAGCGATCTTGTGGAGTTGTTTACAATCTAATCAATTTATATGGGGAAAGGATTTAAAGAATTTAATTTGCCAAAAGCAAACAATTCTTTTTGCCATATTTTTTTTGTGTAGTCATTTTATTGTTGTAAGTAAAGAAAAGATAAATTAGGAAAATAAAATTAATTTTGGGGGCCATTTAAAACTTGAACATGTTGCTTCCCCACCACTAAAACTTCTATGACAAAAATTTAAAAAAGAAAAAAAAAACTTTCGACCAGGACTTCATTTTTGAAATAGCCACATAATTTGTCCCCTTTTATTTCGTAGCACTAGCAATTAAAAAAAGTCACATCCTGTTGATGTTGGTTAACCCCTCAAAGTATGAGTAAAAAAAAAAATCAAAAGTAAAATAAAATAAAAATGTTGGGGAAGAGGAAAAGGGGACAAATATTTCTCTTCCTCTCAAGGCTAAAAAGAAAATGAAGGCAAAGGAAAGAGAGAAAAAAAAGAAAAAGTATCGCATACTCGAGTATAGTGCGAGTTTTCATGATCATTTTTTTTTTTTTTTTTCGCAAAAAAAATAAGGTGTTGCACTTATACACAAGTAATATTTTTAAGAGCTGTTACCGGGTAAGTGCACTAGACACAGGTAATTTATTTTCTAGTGGGGATTAAAAATTCATGAAAAAATTCAAGGGTATACTGACTGTACATTCAATACAATACATGAAGTCAGTCAGCTTATACACGAGTTACATTTTTTTGTAATAATTTCTGTATATTTGTAATAATTAGTTTTGTTTGCTTTTAAATTTGAATCCACCAACTTTGTACAAATTCCAGCTTTAAGTTTTTAAAGATATTTTTCATTAGGGTAAATTAAACCAGTAAAACCTCAAAAATAAAATGCAAATTGGAAAAAAAAAAAAAGGAAAAAAATTTTCTGTGACACGCCATACAGGGAAAGTTTTATTGAGGGGAAAAAGTCAACCTGCTTGAATCTTTCTTTTCAATTTCCATTTAGTTTTTTCCCTTCTCAGACAGACAGCCATCACGTCAACGACAATTAGACGTGGTGTGTAGGCTTAATACAGATGACTAGAGACATGAAACGACAATAAAAATAAATAAAATAATTAGAAAAATTCTCTAGCTACCCTTCCTTCCTTTTCTCACTGACCACCTTTTTCACTTTTCAGTAACCACAGTTATTATTAGGGCTGCTACTGATTATTATTATTATTATTTGGTGTGTATGTGGGGGGGGGGGTACCAACAGGGCGTAGAAAGTCAGTATGCACAACAGAAAACTCGGTCAAATTTCTTTCAGCAGCACTTTCCACCCTTCCTCGACCCATTCCTCCGGCAACTTTGCTCCGAAACCCTACCTCTCAACCTTCCCCTAATTCACCCTTGGAAAGACACATATTATTAAAGGATCATAAACCAGGGTTTCTTCACCTTTCCTCTATTAAGATCAGTCTCTATAGAAGCAACTGCCTTTTGAGTGGCCAAAGAAAAGCCAAAGCATTGGAGCTCTCTAATATTTGAGTTTTAAATATATCTGATCCTCCTCTACTTTTTCAAATCAACCCTGTGAGTTAAAATTAAGTTACGTTTTTTTTCAGAATGGAGAATGAATAACATTTGTTAAAGTTTCAAAAACTAAGGCTAAAATAAATACACTTCTTTTGTAAAAAGCTGACTGCCTTTACTTTTTTTTTTACTTAAATCAGTGAAGTATACATAAAAGGAAGATAAATGAATCATTTAGTGTGACTTTTATCTTCTCAATAAGAATAGCTATCACATAAAAAAATTAAAGTGTTATAAATTAGCTATTTAATGTTCATGTAACTTGTTATATTATGAATACTAGTATTTCTTAAATCAAGACTTTCATTAACTAAAATCATTAAAAAGAATTCTAGCAATACAGGAAGACTGGGAGAGAAGGAATCCATTTCTTTTAGTTTTTAGTGCTGTGTGAATGAAGCCATTGTGGCACATAGGCTTTGGTTTTTCTTGTTGCTACCCAAGAACTTTACACTACTGTTATTTCAATATTCTTCCACTTAGTTTCAGTCATTTTATGCATTAATAAACTAAATATTCTTTGGGGAATTTTTACTTTTTATATCTAAAAAATGTTTTAGTATGTTTCAGTAGCCAATATTGCCTTTGAAAATCAGAAAGGGATTGTCAATAAAGCAAACTTTACTGACAAAAACAATTGAAATGCTTTGAACATAATTTATCTATAGAAATATATTGAAAATAAAAAGAGGATAGTTAAGAATTAATGTGAATGTTACTGATAATATCAACCTCTTATGTAGAATTTTTATGAACAAACGCTACATACTTAAATGCAATTTAATTTTTCATTATAAAGTTAAAATGTTAGTTTAGTCTTAAAGTTCTTGGACAATTGATTTGCTTGCACGAAAATGAAAAAAAAAAAAATGTTCCTGTTATTTTTAAACTAAGAGAAAAGATGCTGAAACTAATAAAACATAATTTGTCTCTGTAAAAATTTTAAATGTGTTATTGAACCATTTTAGTTAAATAAATAATCTAGTCATAATGCTTCAACCATCTTCAGGTGCCTGTTGTAGTTGGTAATCTTTCAGATTTCAAACCAATCCCTTTAATCAAACAATGGGGGGAAACAAAACTTGCAAAACTGATGTGACCTCTGAAATTTGCTTATGCAGAAATAGACCTATTACTACAAAAGGACATTAAGAACTCTTGGATAATATTAAAACAACTTATTAAATATGGCTTCTATTATTTACAATTACTGTTTCAACATAACCTGAAAAAGTTGTGTTTCTTAACCCTCAAGTCATTGAATATCTTGACCCACACCTCCTTGATAGCAACCTTGATGTTATTAATGTTGGAATGAGAGGTCTTTTTAGTAGCCTGCTCCAAAATGTCTACATGGTGTGTAGTCTAACAGGTTTGGGCACAAGCTAGCAGAGGACCAGAACTTTATTGACTAGAAATCAACAAAGTTAGTTTTGTAGAACTTCTGCTTCTTCTAGGCTGTGTGTTTGGGAGCATGGTCATGGATCCAACCATTATTGCCCTCCAGATAGTTGGCCTTGAGTCATATGGCAGATACTTCAGAAGCATGAATAACGGAGCATGTTTTTCCCATCAGAGGCCACAATGGTCATAATCATGACCTGAGCTGGAGGTTTGGTCTTGAAGGTGCTGTTAATATCAATGTTTTACTCTTTGAGATACTGGCCGTTTTAGGGGTTCAATGCAAAATTTTTTTTTCCTCAGAGAATATTTTAAGAGAGGACTCATGATTTTAGGTATCTGAGCAATTTATTATACCTTTCCACCCTCCTGGCATTTATGGAGTCCATGAAGAGATTCCTTATCATCCTGATATATGATTTAAAGCACTGATCATCATTCTGATGATCTTAGGGTTCACTTTAGAACCAGTAGCTATCTTAAGCATGAGTGTTGTTGGGTCTTTTATGAGTTTTGCTCTTGAGTGCATTAATGAATCCCCGATTCCATATCTTGTTGATCTAGCACTGGAAAAAAAAAAAAATAAAAAAAAATTCTAAAACATAGGTGCATATTAATAGCTAACCAGATACTCCTTATTCAGCATTTGGTCTTACATCATTTGGTGCAGTGGTTGATGGGAAATTCTTTTTGGCAAGTTTTGCTTTCCTACCCAAACAAAAGATTCTGAGAAAGATTTCAGGTTTCTTTACCAACTTCTAATCAGACATACTTTGAGCATTTTGACTGAGTAGTGAGTTTGATCCTCACTGGATACTCCATACTTTCGGCTTTGTGCCACATCTAAGCTATGCTTAGAAAATCACCATTCAAATTTCCTACTATGTGGATTTGAAAAAAATAATCCACAAGTTTTTGAACTATGCAATATAGGTAATTATTTTAATTTAAAAAAAAAAAAAAAGAAGAAAAAGGAAAAGTAAAAGGGGAAAGAAAATTAGAAAAAAAAATTTTTTTTTCTTTTCTAAAATGTAACAAAATTTGAAATCTCTAAAGCTTAACTTTAAAGGATTTATTTCATGGATGAATTTTCAAGGGGAAAGAAAATAATTTTGAAAACTGCCAGTAAATAAAGTACTTAGAGAAACTGATAACTATTCAACTTGCCTTATTAGGGGAGGTGAAGTTAATATAAACTTAATATTTTTTTGCTAAAGAAAAATTATCTATTCTTTAATCAACAGGAATTAAGTACGTGGTCAAAAGTCTCAAAAGAAAGCTTAAACTGTTTTTGTAGAGTTAATGTCTTCCAATGCTTGAAGGATCATTTTATAGGGGCTAGTATTTCTGTACTTATAAATAACAATATTTGAATATAAGGTTATATGAATAATAAATAAGTACTTATAAATAAATAAATTTAAAAAATTATAAAATAAATAATTATATTTTCCTAATAATATAAACAATAATTTTGAAAATTGTGTCTAAAATTTAATAAACTATGAATAGTTAGAAATATTTAATATAATTATTTACTTCATATTTTTATATAAATTTCTTTCTATAAGAGTAAAATTATTCAATACACATAATGAAACAGGCTTATGGACATATCACATTGAAACACTGGTTCTTGTATGATCATCAAAGTAACAATGAACCTGGTCACTACCTAGATGGGTGGCCGCATGGGAGTACCAGGTGCTGTAAGCTTAGATGTGTGGGTGATATAATGGGTAATAGCTCAGAATTGGAAATTGGAACAATTCCAGTTGGGTTATTTATATTCACTTGCAAATACCCTTGAGAATGGTATGAATCCATCTCTTTTACCCCCAGCTATGGGTTAATCAATAGAATTTGTATCAGTAAATCATTATCTCCCAAAAATTCTTATAATCTAAGAATATTTTCTGGTTTTAAATAACCTGCAAAGGGTTGATAAGTCATAAAAAAAATCAATCAATAATTGATTAATTTCAAATTAAATGATGTCCTGTAGTAACAACCTTAAGGTAGAACAAATTTAAAATTTGGTTGATGCCAGAAATTAACAATTTTTATGTAATGTATTTCAAAATAAATATGATATCTGTTAATAAATTCAAATGCTTTATCTTGCTCCTGAAGAGTGGATTAACTTCTACCCAACACAGAGTCAGGAAACAGGTCTTTGAACATTTTATTTATTTACTAAAATATTTATATTTAAAATTACCTGAATGGCACTTTTTATTTTACTAATCTTAATATAGAGACAAATAATTAGATAGATAAAATCTGAATAATCTTTTGTAAAGTCCAGAAAAGTGTTTCTCTACTTATAAACTATCACAATGCTATAATAAAAAGTGTTCATTATCACTAAGCTTATGCACGCAAATACTAGCAGTTAAAGACTAAAGTGTTACATCGGCAGTTCACAGTATTCTATAAAACCTTCAAGGTTTGGTCTGGTTTGGGGCCAATAATTTGTCTATACAGTAATTATGTTCCTTGTTTGTCCTAAACAATCTCACATTTTATCCCAAACACAAAGGCTGTCAGTTCATAGACCAAGTGAGCAAGGCAATTATTGCATAGAGTAAATTTTCTAACTACTGTTATTACACTTAATGACATTACATCACCAATTATGCCTACCAAACATCACAGACATGCAATTTCAAGTTTTAAGTTGACTTACATTTTTTTCTTTGCAACACTTTAAAATCTAGCTTGTATGTTGCCCTCTGCTTAACTGAAGACCTATAAGGTTTAAGCAAATATTTCTTCTCACTTAAAAGCCCTCTCAACTTTGTTATAAGATTGTTTTTGGCAGTATTATATTGTGGAAATTTTAGAAAAGTCTGCTCAGCTTTCTATTGCTTGTGCAATCAGTCAATTGTCAGACATTGTTCACAAGCCTTAGGAAAATGTCAAAAGTTAGGAAAATAAGAACATATCAACACTTAAACACTTGTCTTTCTCAATAGAAAAAGTTATTTTTTTGAAAAAGTTTATCTCTGGCGGATGTGCAGGTGGTGTAATGGTTAGTGGCTCAGAACGAGATACTGGTGAGCCAAGTTTGAATTCTGATCAAGTTTGTTACAGTCACTATCACACAGGTGCCCCTGAGAAAGGTATGAATAGGTCTTCTCATCTTGGCTGTGTGGTTTAAATAGCAAAGCAGACTAGGTTCTCCAGCCTTAGTTGGAAAGGACAATTCTGAGTTCAAAACCATATGTAAATCTGGTGAAGCATATAAACTGTAACTAACATCTACTAAGCATAGTCGCAGTATAAATCACAGGTTGGTTCTGTTGGTGTTGAAGAAATACAAATGAACCTGAGCAGATGGGCATGTTCAGAAACAAGCAGCAATGTTGAAGATGAGAAATCACACTGACTTGCAGTGTGTCTTTGATTTGAAGCAGCTATGCTGCTGATGATGCTGACAATGAAGAATGTATTACAAAATCAAAGTGATAAAAATAAAAGTTATTGTTGGATCCAGGACAACCTTCAAAATCTCAACCCAAGTGGAATTTACTGGTGGGTGGGGAAGCTGTGTGTTTAGTGGGATTCAACGCAAATTCATTAGGAATTGCTGGAACCAGGATAAACTGTTATTGTGTTATACTAGAGTGAGCAATTGGCTTGTTTGAATAATATACTGTAAAAGAAAAATATTCTTTTTTTAGGTAAAGAAGTTTCATGATTTTGTTACATGAAAATACTTGTCTTCATGTTACAAAAGCAAATGAGATATAAGTCAGCAAGCATTGGAAATTCTTCTATAATATAGTCTCTAAACATATCACCTTTAGACTGTTACTTGTTTCATGCCATGCGACATTTTCTGGTTAGTCGTCTTAACAAGCTCATGATATTGGCAAAATCATTGAAGAATTAATTCAGTCAAAACCAGAAATCATTTATTATAGTGCAACAGGCAATTTACTTGAAATGACATGTGGCAAGTTTTTGCATTCAGTGTGTAGGTTATGCATTGAAAATAAAGGAAAATAGATTATCAGTGGTTAAGAATTACTGACAAAATAGTCATTATAATGTAAATGTACTGCTAATGATTTAATTATAGAAAAAAAAATATTAAAAATTAGGAAAAGGAATTGTTGGTGGTCAGGAATTAATAAAAAGTTACTAACATAATAGGGTTTTAAAGATCTCCAAACAAGTTTTGTTAAATTCAACTGACAAATTTAATGTTTCATTTTTTAGTGTATTTTTCTAATTTTTGAAAAATATGTTATATATTCAGATCAAAATTGTAGATAAACCATTCAATTTTCATGCTTATTCTGTTATATTCAAGTATTTTTAACTGTCTCAGTTATTATCAAGAACTGGGTGTTTTCAGTGTCATAAACAAGCTTTTGTTGGCTACATACTGGCATTTTTTTTTAGAGCACTTGAATTCAAATCAGTCCAAAGTTACATGTTTAATGGTTAAATGGAGCTAGACTACATGTCAATAAGATATCTAGAGCAATAATTATTATGAATAAATAAAACATTCACAATACCTATTGATGACAAACTAAAAGTTTCTACAATTCAGGATATTTATTGCTCACCAAGTTTTGTGATGTTAATGCTCCTCAGGGTCAGTTAACATCATGAAACTTTCAGTTTGTCCTTGACAAGTATTGTGTAATTTTTATTTATTGATAATAATTATAATATACAAAATTAGAATGAAAAAATTGATTGATTGAATTCTTCTACTCATTTTGAGAATACAAATGATAGGGACAAGTGTCAAATTTTCATTAGGAAAAAAAAAAAATTAAATAAACTATACAGAACAAAATCCTACTCCCCACTTCATTCTCATCCCATCTTAAGTGACCATTTAATCACAATCTCTAAAAATGATAATAAGCATAAGCAGGGCACAAAGTCATGGGAGAGTTTTTCTTTTTTTTCTCTCTTCTGATTTTCTCACTTCTTATCCAAGTCTGGTAAGGTGGTACCCTGGGCAAGGAGCCAAAAACAATATAGTGGAGGAGCTGGTGAGTTTACAAACCAAATCTCTCCCTTCCATCCATGTACCAAATAACAGATGAGGTCATTTAAAAAAAAAAAAGAAAAAAAAAAGAAAAAAAAAAAAAAAAAAAAGAGACTAACCCTGTGAATGTCAGCAGAGACCTTGACACCAGAGACTTTTTTTTTTTTTTATCCTTTCAAATTTTTGGTGGGCAATGTCAGAGATAATTACATTTGACATTAAATGTCATTCTCTGTCTACTTACATTTGTAACACTTAAAATTTTGAACTTGCCAAGCCATTTTTTATCAAATTTTACATACATGCTAAGATCTTAAAATGGAACAATCTCTTGTTTAAATTAAGAAAGATGAACAGCAATCCTAATTTTAAAATCTCTGTTAAACTAAGAAGGAAAAATATTAAATTGAATTGCTGTTAATCAACATCTTATATGTTATGAACAATACTAGATAAACATGTTACTATAAGAAATACAATAATGAATGCTTGTTTCTTTCTTCTGTTTGCTTGCCTGGAAAATAAATCAAGATATTTTCAAGACTGAACAAAATGGGGAGTATGTGTGTGTGTGTATGTGTCTAGCTTTTCAAAGCATAGAGGTACTATATTAATTCTAGGCAGGGAATACTGAAGTACCAATCAATATGTAAATAATCTATCATTTTTGATGGGTACTGTATAAATAATAATTTATTTGGTTGGTCTTTTTATATCAATTTGATTCAACAAGATTGGTTGTTTTGTTTTTAGGGTTTATCAGCCTTTTGAGGGTTATATAAAGCCGAAACATATTTTGGATTGTAAGTATAATTTTTTTTTTTTTTTTTTTTTTTGAGAGTGAATATTGCATTAACAATTTTTCTGGGAATAACAATGATTTTTCCAGATACAACAACTACTATTTAACCCATATCTGGGGGGATGAATTCATACCTTTACCCTTGCATGTAAGTGAATGTAACAAAGCTGACTGGAATTCAAATTCAGCTATACAATTTCTCATTCCAAGCCACTATCCATTACACCACCTGCACATCTAAATCAAGAGGAAGCTACATGATTGTGGAGGCAGTCTCTCTTCTTATGTTAGCAAAGACTGGACAAAAAAACAACATGGAGAAAGTCTATTCTTATGAGTTAGCAAGGACTGAACAAAAAATAACATGGAGGCAGTCTCTCTTCTTATGAGCTAGCAAGGACTGGACAAAGAAAAAAAAAACATCATCATCTTAAGAGTATTACTATTAGGTTGGTGCAAAAATAATGATGTAATAATGTCATTTTTGACGTTATACGTCAAAAAACGACATTATTACGTCATTATTTTTGCACCAACCTAATATTATTTTTCAAAGACAAGACATCAAGAACAGAATTATAACTGATATATTAAAAAATGCCATGTTGCCAAAACCATTAAAGCTAACTTCAGAATATATAAATTTATCTTTATCAAAATTTGATCTAGCATATAAATTTAGAAAAAATTTTCTGTAAAATTTAAATCTGTAGAAACCATGTACCTTCACCTACAATGAACCAATGAAGATTTACTTACTTCTGTAAATTTACAACAGCAATCCTGAATAAGTATTATTGTTGAAATTGTTAACTGTAGCAATAATATCAGTATAAACAGTAATATGAATAAATAAAATTATTATAAAAATAATAAGCAGTAACAATGGGTCAAACAGAAGATGCTAACTTAGTAATTAATCACTCAAGTTATTAAAATACAATGCTTATATATAAAGAAGCCAATAAAACTGTTCTATCATTCATGATGATATGGTTAGGAGATTAGATTAATAAAGTTAAAATGACATTCACAAAATACAGATGAGGAATTATTACAATTTGGTCAAGGAATTTTTTTAAAATCATTTAAAGCAAGGCAATAAAGCCATTAAGACACAAGAGGTGTGAGAGAATATGAGAACAAGTAAAACATTATTAAGGAGAGAGAACAATAATAATAAAAGAACAGGAATTACAAAGACAGAAGATAGTGATTGACATTGCATTTAAACTTTTGAAGATCAAAGTTAAATGGAAGGCAAGAGGCTGGAAGAGAGTTCCACAAGCAAGAAGTGCAAGAAAAGAAACTGTTAGCATAAAAATTATGGTTACATCTAGCAATTTAAACTGTAAAATGATGAGAACTTGCTGCCGATCTAGTACTGCGTTTAAATTTGTAAAGTCTAGGTACCAAAGAGAAAATATCAGAACAATTACTATGAAAAATATTTATAGAAAAGGATAATGCATTAATTACATTAATGAATAACTTTAAATACAAGTCCACCAAGTTTGAACATTTCTTAGGTCACACCAAATTTATTAGGATCCATTTTTATTTGGATGGATTTTACAGCTAGTTTTTAATTTTGTTTAAAACTTATTTTTCAAAAACCAAAAATCAATACTAGTAGAGGATATGTAAAAATGAGATACGTTACAAGATACAATAATTGCCAGTAAACTTAAAATGTATATGAAAAAAGTGAAATGTTTTATTTTTGTTTGATACATTCAAGATAGTGGAAAATATATGTAGATAAAAATCACACCTGGGATAGATTTAAATGTCTTTTTTTGGGGGGTGGGAATTACAGTTTATAGCTCTGTAAACAAACAGGGGAATGTGAATAGCATTACAGATATTAGTGGGAGAAAGTGGAACCAGTGATCAAATCCTGGGATAGTCTATTATGTTCACTTTTGTGCAAAGGCTTTTGATCATGCAGGAGTCTATCATTTTTACCCACTACCTATGGGTTAAATAGCAGGTGGGTGGGTTCTCTAGCATTGGATGACAACCAAGGAAAACTTTGAATCCAAAGCATGGGGAAGGTTACAGAGAATCATTCTACTATCTTTCCTATATGTCAGTTCACAGATGATAAATAAAAAATCTATGGAAAGTCATGATTTTTTATGTCAAGAAGGGTCACAGCATAAAAAAGTTCTTGTTAGAAAGGAAAGGAAAATTATGCAGAATTTCATCAAAGAAAATAATATAAACAAAATCGTTATTCGTTTATGAATATTAATTGCGAGTAATCAAAATCATAAAGGTCCTCACTTATACAAAAGAATATGTACGTAGCAATTGTCAGATACAGATACTACATGCATGAAAGTCAGAGTTGTATCAAACAATATGGGACTTTATACACACACACACTCGCACGCATACACACGCACGCACGCATACGCACACACACTACAAAATTAGAATTGCCTAAAATTTGAAGACTATGTGCCTTTTTCAAATCTAATTTACTTGCTGACTTTGGGTCAGAAAGACTTTCTGTTTCTGAAGTCTTTTATCATATATTCAATAATAATAATAATAATAATCAGAAAATGAACCCACTACTGCATTAAGTTTCCTTAAAACCTTGGCTCTATCTGCTGGCTAATGCTAATCTTAGGGTTGGTGGATTTAAAATTTTTGGTAAACTTTTCTTTGAAAAATTGGGTACATGCACTAATGGGTTAAATAGTTTCAGCATCCTATCTTAGGAGTTAATTAAATGACAGATGGTATGGAATTTACTAATTATTAAAACCAGAGGTTGGCCTAAAACCTTTGGCTTAGTGTGTGTGTGTATATATATATATATATATATATATATATATATATATATATATATATATATATTAGGGTTATGACCTTTTTTTTTTAAGTAATGAAAAAGGCATTAATTTGTTTTAGGTCTTTAAAAAGGTCACCCTTCCCCCAAAACTGACAATTTGATTTTACCACGTATGTAATAAGGGTAAAAAATTTAAACATTTCAGCTCATTTTTCAATTTGCTAATGATGTAATTGGATAGTACTTACGTATTTTTTTATGTATTTAACAGTTTATAGCTATAGGCTAACATACAAACTTACAAATAGACAAAAACAAGTTCTAGAAGGTTCCATAAAGTCATAGTAATACTATACATATAAATGATTTTAGAAATTTTGTGTTGGGACAGACATTTTTAAAAAAATAAACTGAATTAAACCCTTCTTCATTATTTTTGAACAAAGGTTCATCGAATTATGATACAGGATATAAATTATTTTACAAAAAGTCATAACCTTAATCTCTCTCTCTTATATATATATATATATATATATGCTAAAGAAAAAGACATAATAAATGAAGTTCAAATTGTGTTAATAGAAAAGCAACAATTAAGAGGAGAATAGGAATTTCAGAGGAACATTAATAAGTTTAATTTAATATTAAACTCTCTCTCTCTCTCTCTCTATCCCATAATAGTTTATACATTTAGTATATCAATGTCACAACTATTATGGAACACAGATGAAAAAAAAAAGAACTAAAATGTTTGGTTAATTATAAGGTGTTTCATAAATATTAAATATCAATAACAAAAATTATTATTTAAAAATCAATTCAAAAGAATTAGCAAAATTAGAGAACTGTGCAATAGCAGCAGTTGTAAAAAAAAAAAAAAAAAAAAAAAAAAAGTAATAATTATCTTTTTGCCCAACAAGTTAAAACTGAGTTAGTTTTCTTGCCTCACTTAGACATGTTCATTTCTATTAATTTTCAGGTTTTCAAAAGTGAGAAATAAAATAATTTGACATTGAAGCATTTATTTTGGATATTCTTCTACTTCCAATGTTTTCATCTATTTTTGTTTTTTTTCCTCCCACTTTAATTTACAGGATGAAGACACAGTTTAAGAGTTACAGAAGAAAGAAATTAGTAAAATAGAAAGAAAAAAATACCCTGAGGAGTTTAGGGTAAGCGAGTTAATATTTGAGACAAAAATATCTCTCTCACAACCATCCCATCATGTACATAATTTTCCAGTTTGAGTGAAGGGGGTGTTGTAATATGGAGGGAAGGACTGAGAAAAGAGGGATTGCATGATAATACAATAAAATCTCGCCCACCTACCACAGCCAGACAGCACAAACACACACACATACACAATGCCCAGGCAAATTTGCAAGGCTTATAAAATTCTGTACACTTCAGTCATCTACAAAACAACTGTTCATGTCATCTGAGGGTCGTTAACCAAAGCTGTTTGTTGTGCATGTGACCTGCACTTGTATGAATGCATTATGTAATATCTATTATGGTATTTTGTAAAATAAATTCTGTAAAATTGCAGAGAGTCATGGAGATGTAAAACAAATGAAAATGATTTTAAAGAGTGTGGATAAGCTATAATTAATCCATCTATCCAAATTTTTAGGAGGGTACTTTGAAGCATCCTCTTTCATTTAGAAGGCCATCTTTGTTGAATAGTTAAATTACACCTACTAGTTTCATATAAAAAAAAGTTGACTGCATGTATGAAGTGCATCCACATATCTGTGGTTAGATACAAAAGTGAATTTTGATCTGAAATTTTCATTGTATAATATTTGAGCTATGAATTAAATGTTTTGACAAGAAAGGAAGGAGACTATGTTGAAAAATAAATATTGTGTAAAATAAATATTTGGTTAGTAGGCTACTGGCTTAATATATCATCAGTCTATTTTATTCATCAAAATATTTTTCAAAGTTCTTACATTCTTTTGGTTTTTAATAAATATTTATGGCAAGTTTGTTCAGAAATAATGTTGAAACAATGTTTGGGATGGGGGATGATCTCATTTTAAATCCTTATTTTCAAGGATATATATCTATCTAATCTCTCTCTCTCTTTATATATATATATATATATATATATATATATATATATGACAAACAATTACTGTTGTGAATTTGGTTCTGACTGGGTGCCCCACTGTTGTGCCAGATTACGTTTAGTAAATACCAATAAAAACAATAAAATCTCAAAAACTGAAAATGTTTAATTTAGTATGGATATAAATGTTCAAATATACTGACCTCTCCATGCTTTTAAGAGGGTTTCTCTTAAAATGGTATAAAAAAAATTTGAAAATTTGCATTTAAAAATTGTAATGTTCTAGGTACTGATTTTAAACTACTGAAAAATTTTATGCATCAACATCTTTCTTGAAAGAAACTCAATGATTGTGATGAGAATAATTTAGAAAAAAAGATGTTTACTTATTTTTTATATGAAAGATTAAGACTATTTTAAGAGTCTCACAATTCAGCAGTCATCTCTATTTAAAAAATATTAGATGAAAGAGCTGAAAAAATATTTCTAGGAACAGATGGCCTGTCTTTTGCTCAGGCACAAAAAGCAGTCATTTTAAATAATTTTTCTTTAGACCGATAGCAATGAAAATCAGAAAGCATCTATTGAAAGTATTTTAATTTGGTTTTTGTAACAAAAAAAGGAGACATTTTCTGTAACATTGGTAAGTACTTTGTGTTCATTTGTGTTAATTATCTCCTAGTATATATTTATTTATTCTGGGAATTTTTCAAGTGTGTGTGGGTAACATTATAGTTATTGATACAGAAAAGTAGAACTGTCAATCTGAATTCAAATTTTGACAGAGTCTGTTATATTCACTTTACACTGACACCCTTGGGAAAGGCATGAATCCATCTTTTCTCAAAAGACATTTTTGCAGGATTTTAGTTTTTTTTTTTTTCTATCTACAGAAATTGTGAATTAAATATTAAACATCCACTAAACATTGTGAATTCTGGCTATTAACTCCTGATGTAAATTTTAAGTGTAAACAAATTACCTTGGCTTGCATTGGTAGAAAACAATATTCCTATGTCTATTTGGTCATTTTGTAATACTATGCAAAACATAGTAAACATCTACCTATATATACATTGGCTTGCTTCATGGCTAAAGTAGTTGCATATTTCACTAGTGATATCAATGTTTAGTGTTTGCAAAAAGCTTGAGTTTTGAGAGCTAATTTTCAAAGACCACAATCTGACCCTTCCCAACTGGTGCAATAATTTTACAACTCCCTCACCCACAACCATATACTTTTGAGTCATACTAAATTAAGTCTAATAAACATCAGGAGTAACAAATGTTATGAGTTTCTCTGAAAGTAGCAAGATGAAAAATTAGTAGATTTCTTACAAAAATTTAATGGATAAAGTGGATTTAATTTAATAGTACATAAAAATATACTCAACTTGACCATAACAAAGCACCAATTTTCAAGAAGTAATGTAACGAAAGTAAGCTGGTGAGAAGGACATAACTGAGATCATCAAGAAGAGCAAACATAGATGGTCTGGATTTGTCTCTCATTTCAGAGAGATAACAGGTGGACCATTTGAGCAACAGCATGGACACCAAGGCAGTAGAAAATAACCAGAGGGTGGCCCAAAGGCAGGATGGCACAACAAACTGACTCAATACATTGGCCCCACATGTCCCAGTATGGCCAGAGATAGGATGTGGTGGACATCAACCATGGAGGATTCCTCCAACAACAGTGAGAACACCCTGAATTTAGATATCAGATTCAGGCTAAAAGTATTAGCACATTATTCTCTGGGTTTATCCAAAAAGTAGCTGAAAATTACAATAGTTTAAATTGGCCTGACTGTTCATTAAAAAATGAAGAAATAAAAGGAGTTATGTGCACATTCATATTCTATGTGCCACATTACTTCAGGACATGGATGATCATGGCTCACCACAATGTCCTATCCTTAGCAGTTTTTCTCCTTTTTGATAAGTTTTCTGCACCATTTTCCATCATCTGTTCATACAAATTCATCAGGTAGGTAAGTGGCTTGCTGTTTTTCCCTGGCTCTCAATATAACCTTTGAGGTTAAGTTTTCCAGTCCTTTCTTCCTCATGTGTCCAAGGAATTTTAGTTGTCTCTTCCTGATTCTGAGTATAAGTGTTCTTTTTATTGCCATTTTCTTTAAGTCTTCTTTGTTGCTTACTTGTTCTAACCATAGAATTTTCAGTATTCTTCTGTAGAACAACATTTCTGTTTCCTTCCGTTTTCTCCTTATCCATGGGGAGATTATCCAGTATTCACTGCTTGATATCACATAGCAATCCAGCCTTTTCTTTGTTTCTAATGATTTTTTTTTTGTTTCTTAGCACTTTGCTTAGTTTTTGGAATGCCTCTTTCACTTATCCAATGTGTACTTCAGATTTTGGTGTCACATTTTTCCATCCTTTGTTAAAATATTTATATCGATAGAAATTACAGAAATTCAAATCAGGCTCAATGCTTGAGAATGGCTAATAAAGCTATATTTCATATATTTATGCAATACTCTATTTTAAAAGTAAACAAAAATACTCTTTCTTTGTTCTCACAAAGTATTGTTGAAAATGCAGAATAAATAATACAACAGCATAAATTTTATCAAATATTTTTTAAATAATACTTTGAGAATCCCACACATATCATTAAACTCAATTTCTTTTATTTCATTGACCAAAAAATTTATTCAAACAAATTGCTTGCTAACAAGATTGCTAATTCTGCCCCAAGTTATTTAGTAATAGTAAGTACTTAGAAAGGAGTGCCATACAGTAGCCAGATGACACTTTAGAGAATTTTTCAGGGAAATTGTACAGCTTTTAAGTAAATTATAAATGACTAATCCAGCTGACATACAAAACAGATAAAAAAAGAATTCCCATAAACTTTTTGTCATCTTTTATTATCAATTTATTTTGCATACATGTTAAACACAAAGTAAAATAGTCATTTTACAAACCACTACCAGTACTTTAAAAGCAAATTATTTGCATATATGAAACTGTGTATGTATGTGTTATATTTATGGGGGAGGAGTGCTCCAGATAATGCTTTTTACAGAGGACACAGACAGAACATTGATCTTAGGTCTAAGTGCTATGGAGTAACAATGATAAAAGCAGAAATGTTAATCCATACAATTACTTTTTTTTTTTTATTTTTATTTTTTTATAAATAGGTACTATGTTAGTACTGTATTGCTATAATGATTATTAATTCTGATTTCGAACAAGACAAAATATATGGAGATATAATATGCATGTATGCTCATAGAATTGGTGGGGGTGCAAAAATATTTTTTTTTCTCAAGATTAAAAGATAGGCAATAGGAATTTAAATTAATAGAGGGAATCCACTGTTGGTTTAGTATTAAAATTGTTTTATCACTGAAAGACTCCACTACTGTTGGTATCAGGTTCCTCCTACATCATTTTAAGATTAGTTTACTGATGTTAAATCCTTGCTATTATTATCTTTTTAACTCGAAACTTTAAACAGATTTTTATTTATTTCCAATTATTATTGCTGTACTTTCTTCTTTCACAGAGTCAGTCTTCTGACCTATTGACTTTGTAAACATCTTTGAACACCCTGTCAGTGTTGTAACAAAGATTCTGCCACTTGGCATCACCAGTGTAAGGGAGATAACTCTAGTACAGGAAACAACATTATGCTATTATTCATCTATGTAATGGCAAGGAGATATCCGTGTGACTCCAAGATTTAGCTCTAGCAGGTCATTTACAAAATAGTCTGTCTGTCATTCAGAACACCATCTTAACTCTTGATTACTTGAATGCATTAGATAACAATATCATAAGGATTCCAACCAAAGCTCAATACAGATTGAAACTGAATTTATTGCACCTGTAAGCAAGACATTGATTTTGTTGCATGAGGTATACTCATTGTCCTAATAACCAGGCTTCAATATGCTCATCTGAGCACGTACATAAGCTATCTAGTTGTCTGAACATATAATTTTAGTGATGTATTTATGTACTTGGTTTATTCTTTATAGATACTAAGTTGTGGTATTCTTTTTAATTTTATTTAGCAGCAGAAAGAGTGATCATTTTGTTTTTATTATTTGTTGTGCACTTTTCTGTATTGTAATAACACTTTTCTTTATTACTAGCACCATGGCTGACAAGAATGGATGATGTACTTTGCTGTTTGTTTATGTGAAGTCAGTGGACTTTGTTTTTGTTTTTACTGAATGGTGTATAGATTGTTGTCATGTGTATGTTCTTTACTGAATAAAATCCAAGAAATATATTCTGGTTCTACTAAAAAGTTTTGTCTTTCTTTTATATAAATTCAGATTTTGTTAAATCTCCATGAAAAGTCCCAAAATATAAAATTTTTTAATAGTAAAAATGCAAAGAAAAAATAGTAAAAAGAAATGTCCCCTCCTTGCACCCCCCTCCAAAACAAAAAACTGAAATTATTTTGCCAGGATAGTCATAAATAGTTTCAAACTGTATTATACATTTCTTTACTAACGCCAATTTTTGAAATCTCAAGGTATTAATAATTATTTTATCAGTTGAAGAAAAATGAATATCAACTTAATTTCTATTATGATGCCAATTCAAATGTTAAATATCTCAAAATTGTGAAATTATTTTAATTATTTGATGAGTTCCAGATTAAAAACAGACCATTTTGTTTAAACTTTCAAATAAATTATATCAATATTTATGTAATTTTTCAATTGAAATGGTTATATTTTCTGTGTGTGTAATCTAGAAATCTTCACAATTAGTTCTACTGTTACAGGTAAGAAAGAATTCTAATTTTTAAATCAGTAATAGTAAAATGACCAAAAAAGTAAAAATATCCAAAAAAAGTTAACATAAAACAAATAAAAACTAAGATGAGTATGTTAGTAAAAAGAACATATTAAATATTAAAGAAACTAACGTTAGTCAGCTATTATTCTGAAGATCAGCATAAGCTTGTTATAATATTGTTAAGTATAAAGCAAAAATTAACAAAACAGAAAAAGTTATTTGAGGTCAATAAGAATAAAATCTTTTTTCTTAATCATATATAACAGGGTTAGCTAAATCATGGCTCATAAGCTTCATTCAGCTCTTTGATGTTTCAAGTGCAGCTCATAGAAAATTATGTTGGTTGAACTCTTTTTCTCATCACAGTTAATATAAAAAGATAATAAAGATGTAAGCTTTATAATTATTTACTGAATATAAAGTTTGACTATTGGAATAAAATACAAGTTTAATGTTCCTAATTAGTAAAAAATCATTTAAGAATTTAAATCTTAATTTTAATGTTAGCTTTGAGTGAAGCATTGTTGTTCAGTGCTGAAGGAAAAGAATGGTTGGAGACAAAGGGATTTTAAGAAATTCAGGTCAGCAAAGGTTACAGATGAAAGGTTATATCTTGCAGTCTCAAATATCTGAAGTTTATCATATGTGGTTCTTACATTAAACTAATATGGCTAACTATACTATCATGAAAAGAATGACTTTTTAGCATGTTTATTTTTAACTTCTGTCATGTTAAAGTAAACAGGTGTGTAAAGTGAATCCTGATCTGATTTGAACATCTGACCTGGAAGTGAGCAGACAAGTGACATATTTACTACACTAGCATTATGCTGTTTGAACAGCATGGTAAAATTAATTTGTAAACACTAAATTTAGCACACAAATGTGACACTGACCCCATGCAGAGTGTACAGATTTGATGGCCTTATTTATAACTGATAATCCATATATAAATGTTTCATTCATTTTTTTTTACAATTATTCTGCTTGTTGCTTTATAGTACAAGAGTATATTGAAAAGTTCTTGGTTCAACCCACTTCTCAAAATCTAACCAAATATCAGAATTTGAATTTCCTTCTTGGTTGAGCTGTGGACTTTTCAGTCCACCTTAGTATTCTATAACTTTTTACAATAGAAAAAAATTATCAAGTTTCTAAACAGTTAATACTTGAAATCTAATTGTTTACATACTTGAAACAAGAAAAAGAATTGTAAATAAAATGTTTAGATTTCAATTAAAAAGGTGCAATTATAATTTATAAATTCATGAATCATTCATACAAAAAACAAATATAGAGGTCAATGAAATCATTTAATTTAAATCATTAACCTCTATATTTGTTTTTTGTATGAATGATTCATGAATTTATAAAATGTTTAGTTGCAGATAATATAAGTTACCAGTTCAGAAAGTGAAATCAGCAAACCAAGTTCAAATTCTGGCTTATTCTGTTGTGTTCAATATTGCATCAATGGCCTTGAGGAAGGCATCTTTGGGTAAGCCTTGAGTACCAGCCAGTCTAAGTGGCAATGGGGTGGGTGAACTATATAAATTTACACATTACATCATAGTGCCAATTTAAGTCCTGTTTAGTTACAAGGTGGTGCTAGAAAATTCTTGGCTCAAAATAAATTCTGATATTTGGTTAGATTTTGAGAAGAGGATTAGACTGAGAATTTTCAACACCCACTTCATACTTTTTAAGAAAAGTAATATTGCATTCTTGAAAGAGGAGTAAAAACCTTTTCAAATGTAGCAAAGTTAAATTTATTTGTCAAGAACATAAATATCATTATTAGTAATAACAAAAACTCAATGTGAGAATAATTAAGAAAGGAAAAAAACATCTAGACCAAAGATCCACTTTTTAAGATGTTAGTGAGCAGTCCATGGAATATAATAAATTTTGCTTATAAAGTTCTAGAATTAGGCAAGGCAGGCCAATCAGTCTTGACCTGATTTCTTGGCTTTAGTCACTTTCCCACTACCATATCATAGCTTCCTGCTGCCTTTTCTATAAATATTTTCATGGCAACTGTTCCGATTAGCTTTCCTCTTTAGTTGCTCAATTTCACAAATTTAAGTGCAGTACTAGATTGGCAGTTAGGTATCATCATTTTACTGTTGAAATTGCTAAATGTAAGCATGAGTTCTAATAGTTTCATCTGTCACACTTTTTACTTGTTGAACTCTCTTCTAGCTTCTTGCTTTCCAACAATTCAAAATTTTAAATGCAACAACAATTGTCTTCTTCTGGCTACTTGGGTCTTGTCCTTTTAGTGTCCTCTCTCTCTCTCTCTCTCCTCCTTAATAGCATTTTCTCAGTTTGTTTCATTCTCAATAACCTCTGTGTCTTAGTGGCTTTATATTTGTTTCGAGTTAAATGATAAAAAAAAAATTTATAGATCTTTGTCAAGAATGAGTAACAATTTACACGTATGCACATGCACATGTACAAAAGGCCTGATTTACTCAAGGGAGAGTTGTTTTTCAGAATGACAAAAGAAGCCCACACTCAATAAAAAAAAAAAAAAAAAAAAAAAAAAAAAAAAAAAAAAAATCAAATCACCAGGTTAGTATGATCTACCTCAGCACCACTATTCAGTATATTTAAAGTTTTCACATTTTTCATTTATTCAAATCATTGAGTTACTTTATTCATGGCAAAACCTTTAAAAGTAGAGATTACTTTAGTATGCCGGGCTTACGGCCATATCACATTGAAACACCGGTTTTTGTACAATCACTGAAGTTAAGCAACATTGAGCCTGGTCAGTACCTAGATGGGTGACCACTTAGGAATATCAGGTGTTGTAAGATTGGATGTGTCGGTAATGTAATGGATAATGGTTTAGAATTGTTAATTGGAGAGCTGAACTCCCCTTGAGTTTGTTATATTACGTGCAAATACCCTTGGGAAATGTATGAATCCACCTCTTCTTCGCCTCCCAGCTATGGGTTAATTAGTAGGTCTGGTATCACTAAACCATTATTATCTCAAAAAAAAAAAAAAAAAAAATTCTTATAATCTAAAAATATTTTCTGACTTTAAATAACCTGCAAAGTGTTGAAAAGCTGTAGAAAATGAATTGATCAATCAATCAATTCAGGATCTCAGATCATTTCAACAGAGAATAAAAGTTTTGTAGTTGACTTTTATCATGGCTAATAATGATTATGTTCTTGACAAATTTAAGTTTTGTTACATTTGAATAAGTTTTTAATTCCGTTCCAAAAACATGACATTACTTACCAAAAGAATAAATATATGTATATTTTAAAGAACTATTATGTCAGAAAACTTTTTCACAAAAGGACAAAAATGATGTATGATTTCTAAGTTTGAAATCTTTGTTAAGAACATTAACACAGGGATGTAGCATTCAAGCATTGGTCAAAAAGTAAGCTTTACCTGCAGTGATGCTGACCTGAGGTTGAGGAATTTCTTGTGGTGAATAGGTTGGGAATTATAGGTCATTAGTAAATTATTAATCAAAAGAGGAAAGATTTTATTTGATTAGCAGAAGGGAAAAAAGTCTGTTTAATTTCAATGTAACATACCCTGATTATAATTTCTGTACAGAAGGGCTTTGTTCTTCATTTCATGGGCATCCAAATGTATCTGGCAATATGTAATCCGCTTCAAAGATTGAGAACCTGTTTTTTGAAATAGGGAAAATAGTGCAAATGTTCAACAGAGGTCAAGGGAGGTAACCTACATACTACTGCTTAACCATTTATGGACCAAACTGTCTCTAAACTGGCTTTTATAACTTTTATATTAATAGAAATATTTTTCCACTGTTAAAAATTAAAAATAGAAAGAACCCAAGATTTTTTTCTATCAGTTAAGACAAAATTATATTAAAATTAAATGAAAAAAATATTTAGAGTAGAAACTTTGAAAAAAATATTTATTAGCATTTATCAAGCTGTACCCATGTGATATGTGCTCTAATCTAATTACAGGAAATTTCTAGCACAATTTTTTTTTGTAATGAAGTGTTTAATAAAAATAAAATTAACATCTAATAAAACATTAAAAATATTTGCAGTATTCTTTCAAGTTAACTAGTTTCTAATATTGTATAA
This sequence comes from Acanthosepion lycidas, assembly GCA_963932145.1. Taxonomy (NCBI): domain Eukaryota; kingdom Metazoa; phylum Mollusca; class Cephalopoda; order Sepiida; family Sepiidae; genus Acanthosepion; species Acanthosepion lycidas. Next base: position 44,539,416 of record OZ010597.1, on the reverse strand, counting down.
AAGTTCTTTGTATTATTTCTAATGCTTAGATTTTACTCTAACAGAAATAAATATCAAGATATCACCAAACTACATTGCATATATTATAAATATTATAGTGTCAACAGTTTACAGAAGGCAAAATTAAACATTTTTTGTTTACTGAATCAAATTGTAATTTAACAATGGGGATATTAAAATATAGGTAAAAATGTATACAGATACATCTATTGAAATAGATTCCTTTAGATTGAAAATTTTACAATTAAGGTTACCTAATGTTGGTTTTAACAATGGCATTAAGAATGCCAACAAGTGCAGGTGGAGCAGCAGTTAACAGTCTAGAAGATGGAATTGGTAAGCCAGGGTCTGTTCAAATTCCAACCAAGACCATTTGTGTTCAATTTGTATTAATACCCTAAGGCATGAATCCATCTCTTCTTGCTCTAGCTATAGGTCAACATCATAGAAGGCTGGGATCTAGCCTTGATTGGCAACCAGTCTAGGAGAAGGTCAACTTTGTTTTCAAAAAATGCCACAGAAAACCATCCCACTATCTTCTTCAAGAACAATCATGGTAATGCATAGTTTATAGATATAAATAAAGAAAAGAAAGCTGTGGAGAGCCATAATTACTATGTTTTGAAGAGATATAGCACTTGAAGAGATAGATTAATGATGCTGACATCTTGTAATGCAGAAAAGGACAATTTATTCACCATTTCTGCACATCTGATGTTCGGAAAATATCAATTTGTAACGTAAAAAAATAAAAAACTTTCAAATTATCAACGTTAGGAAATACAGGGGAGATAATCATGCAAGCACACAATATGCAGATACATGCAAACATGCATTTTATAATGGAAACTAATGCATACATATACCACAGCATATGCACAAAACATCTTAAAAATCAATCAAGCTAAAAAAGACATTTCGTATGCTAAATCATAGTATTTGTACATTGATCATGTGTAAAGCATTTTTTTCTGTCTGAATTTTTGGGATGAGGAGTTATCATTATTTACACTATTTATACACAGACTATTGTCCTTATCTTTGCTGTTATCACAACATTTCGGTTGCTGTGCACTGACCTTCATCAGGTGTATGTCAATCCAGGTAACTTATGAGGAATTCTAAACTGAACCCTTTATTTAATCCATGGGGGTAGTTTCTCATTCCACTGCCCGTGTATAGAGATATCTTGTCTAGTCTACACTCCCATGGGATGATACCCAGCAGATTAAAGTATTTGTTCATAAATTTGGTGATATAGTAATTGTGAGTTCAATCCCTGGGCTGGGCAGTATGTACTTGGACTCAGTGGAAACGGTGAAAAATAACTGAGCAGTACTAATAATAAACACTAGATAAGATATCCCTAGCCATGAGCAGTAGAATGAGAAGAATTTATCCTTGTAGATTAAATAAAAGGTTCAGTTCAGAATTCCCTGTAGGTTACTCTGATCAAGATACACCTGATGAAGCCCAGAGAGCACAACAGTCAAAATGTTATGATAACAGCAACAAAAATGAGGACAATAGTCAATGTGCAAGTAAGTGTTTCTTTGTTACAAACACTATAAATTTAAAGAGTTAAAAGAAAGAAATCCAACTTTAGAAGTTTTGAGAATACTTGCAAGTCAATCAGGATTAAATACACAATGTCAGATTTTATTATTTTTTCCACAGTAAAATTGGTATAAACCAATCAATGTTAGTAAAACTTTTAGGATATATTTATACAATAAATGCATCCTATGAATTTCAGCTTATAATATTTAATGTTATTAAAAATCTGTACAATAACTTATTTGGTGGTTTTAAATTTTGTTATACAACCCAAGGGTTGTTTATCATATTGTAAATATATGTAGTGTAATTATGAGTACTTATTTTTTAATTTTAGATATATAAAGACTGTCTTGGGTCATAAGAAAGAGAAAACCTCAGAAGATAGCCAAGATATTGTAAAGTTATGATGGAAACAATATTGGAAATTGCAAAAAGCTGAATAGATTAAGGAACAATCAAAAAATAAATTGAAACATTGGCAAAATAAGAACAAAAAACTGGTTTTAAGAATATCACAAAAAGAGATTTGAGAAAATTAGAAGAATAATCAAAAAAGTAGATTGACCAACAAAAACAATATTTAAAGAAGCTGTTGTTGTAAATGAGAATAGAAAGAAAATAAACAGAATATCAAAAAATCAGTTAAAGATATGTAGGCAACCAAATTACTACCTTTGAGTAAATATAACAAAGAAAAAGTTGGGAGATGGAGTACATGAAAACTGATTTCTTAACTTTAGTGTTTCACTGGATAGACCTAGGCTAGAGGTAGGGTCCTTTATGGAAAGAGTCAACGCATCTTGAAAGACAAAAGAGGGGGAGATAGAATAATGTTTTGAGTTTGTATTCTAGGCAGTAAAATTACATATATCTTTAAAGCTGATAATGGTAATGTTGAAGATTGTCCTTGAACAAGATATGCTTTTTTGAGGGTTACAGATCACAAACAAAAATCTAAAGCAAGTCTTTCACATTCTTTAGCACACCTAGTCAAAAAAAAAGTTTCAAAAAGATACCAATTAATAGAAGTAATCCGCTAAGAAACTTATGGATTATCATTAGAAAAGATGCATATATGACTGGAAAACAATATTCAAGTAAAGATTTCTGGGAAGTAATAAAAACTGATACAAGCTGAAACACTAAAAAAATTAAAATCTATGGGAGGAAAATTGATAGAAGTTAAAGAATGCCAAGGAGTTCATATAAGATGTAAAATAATAATTTATTCGGGTAGATGTCTTATTGTGTTAAACAAATATACATTTGTATGGTCTAAATATTTTGGAATTATTTATAAAGATTTTTGTTACACTTATTTTGTTTGCATAATAAAACCTGACTACTCCAAAAATTATTATCAATATTTTTAAATAGGGGAGATGTTATGGCTTTGGCTTCAGTTATTTTCCCACTGCCATAAGGTTGCCTCTCTGTGCCTTTTCTATAAATACTTTCATGGTAATTGTTTAGATGAGCTCTTCGCAATGGTACCTAGACATTTTTTATTTTAAGCGTCAAGATCTCACCAATTTATAGTTGAGCTGGCTAGATGTAGCCATAAATTCTATGCTAACAGTTTTTCTTGTACTTTTCACTTGTGGAACTCCCTTCTGGCATTTCCCTTTAAATCCAATGTCAATCTCTATCTACTGTCTTCCGGATTACTCTTTTCTCTTGTCACTCATTATTAATGTTTCTGTTCCTAATTCTTCCACACCCTGTAATCCCGTGTGTCTTAGTGGCTTTACTACCTTGCATTAATAAAAAAAAAAATTATAAGATGAAACCTATATGACATATATCATTGATAAAAATATATCCTGAAAATGTTATCAACATCAATTAATATAATTTTATTGTGAAAACATTAACATGTGTAATAAAATCTGATAGTGTGTAACCTGAATGTTGTTTTACTACACAGTATATTTAGGGAAGAAAACAATAACATTTTCAAAACTGAGGCCATAATTTCTTCTATGTCTGCAGCATAAATTTAAATCAGAATGTCTAATGTTCTTTTACATCTGTAATGTTTTTTAACTGTGATGCTAGATGCACAGTGTTATTCTCAAAAGTTGAGGGTCTAAGGATTACAAATAGCAAACTCAATGTGAAAGCTACCAAATATTATTTGTTTTATGTCAATAGCTAAACTTCTTGACTGTACATTATTTCACTCATTCACACACATGCACACACACACACACACACAAAAAGAACAGACTTTCATTTGTCAGAATTATATTCAGCTGTCACATTGAGGAGACACGTGAAGATGAGACAGGAAGAATGATATAGGCACATATTTTTAAAACTGGGTTCCTCCCTCACCCAACAATAAGTCCGGAAATGACACAACACCTTGCTAGAGTGGCTGACAAAACAGGTGGAAATTATATTGCTAGTGTAGTTCTGCTTCATTGCACAGCATCAGAGTCCAACCAATTTCTCAGAGAATTTCATTCCGAGACTATTATGATGATAACGATTATGTTAGCAATGATAATTGATATAATAATGATAATGAGTATTATTGGGCTGATAATTATGACAATGATAATTATACTGATAAGGATGTTAATGGCTATAAAAGGAAATACCATTCATTTTCCATTTTGACCCCAAACCAAAGAGAAGGCTTTTGCTTTGTCTACAACATTCACTTAAAAATACAAATCAGTTTCAATGCTGCTCAACCAACATATTGAACGTGGTTGATTTTTTAAAATACTATTTTTCACTTAATACAAGTCTCAAGAGCCATTCAAGGTAAAGATTTACTGAATGAGGTGTTTTATAGACTTAAAACGAGGCGGTATGAAGAGAAAATTATGAGGGTCTATAGGATAGATAACGGTTGATTCTAGACTTGAAGAGGTTAAGATTGAAGTGACTGGGCAGGAAAGCATCCTCTCAGGAGTCTGTTTCACAAAGTAGTGGCTTTTGGGAAGAAGCTGTTTGAATGGAAATTCCTTCTTACCAATGGAACACAAAAGGAGTGATGATGCTTCAATATGGCAGGTCTTAGCTGTAAAGTTCCAAACTGGTGGAATTAAGAAATGTAACCATTCAGGACATTTTCCACAGAAATAGTGAAAAAGTAGGGAGAAGCTTACAATGTTTAAGGAGGGTGTTGAAAATAGATAATGGTTGATGCTAGAGTTGAAGAGGTTAGATTTGTAGTAATTGGGGAAGTATTCTCTAAGGAGTCTGTTCCATATAGTAGCAGTTCTTGGGAAGAAGCTGTTTTAATGGAAATTCCTTCTTATCAATAGAATACAAAGGGAGTGATGATGCTTCAATATGGCAGGTCTTGGCTGTACAGGTCTGAACTGGTGGAACTAAGGAATGTAGCTGGTTAGAAGATTTTCCACAGAAATACTGATAGAGTAGTGAGAGTCGTGCAACGTTTAATCTAGGAAAAAGGTTGTAGGATGGAAAATAATTAATCACCCACAACATCATGTAAACACTTTTGTCAAGGCTAGAAAGTGAGGATTGGGCAGCACTAGTCCAAATAGGACAGCAATACTCCATTTTTGGTCTGATCTGACTCTTGTAAAGAGAATAGTAGGTGAAGTCAGGTACTTTCTGGAGCAGTACAGAGAACTGACCATTTTTCTAGCATCTTTAGCAATGGATTGTATATATGAGTTTTAGTTGAGGTCTGGGATGAACTTGAATTGATGTTCAAAGCAAGGATCCTCTTGAAACTATTTATTATGACCGGAGAGTGAAACTATTTATTATGACCAGAGAGGGTTCAGAGTCTGCACAGTGATGATGAAAAGTTGCTAGTATGATTTTTGAGATATTGAAAGTTACAAATCATTTTTCCCTATAGGGCTGTTAGAGCTAGGTTAGAAGAGTGATCAGCTGCCAGGCTCTGGTCATCTAAATTTGAACATCTGAACGAATTAGTCTGTTTGTTTAATGGCATATCAACTCCTTATGGGTCATTTAATGCCAAATTTTTATTTTTCTATTGCTGATATTTTTTTTTTTTATTCTTTTGCAAAAATCTGTTGCTGGTAATTTATTTTTTAAAAATCTATACTTTCAGTTTTATAGCCTAGTTTGGAGGTTCACTATTTATCCATAGCTGAGACCCTAATAGGTGCTACCACCTCAGGTCAGGGTGGACCTGGGTACAACAACAATTAAGAGGTGGTTCCATGCTCCTCAAAACCACCTGATCAGAGGTTTTGCTGCTGGATGTTGTTTATTGTCATAATCAAGATGAATGAATTAGTTCAGTTTTCTTGGAAGATCAAATAGGACACATTTAGAATTCACACAAAAATATATTTATCACTAAAAAAAACAAAAAAAAAACAATGTACAATAGAAGTAATGCCTTATTCCAGTCCCAGGTAATACATATTGATATAATTCTAAGAATGTTAAAAGAAAATTCCAGTAAGTTATTGAGACAAATTTCAATGAACTGTTAATGATTTTGACTGTTCTTCTTGAGGTATAAAGAGGATATTCTAAAGTAGTAGTTTACCAGGATTGTTACCTGAATTAGACTGTAAATGTGTTTCACTTGGTTGAGTTTTAAAGTGATTTTCTTTCTATCTGAATTATGATAAAGCAGAACCACAAATATCAATTTTCAAGCTATATAACAGAAACACTCACAAACAGGAGTGTACCACAGACTGATATTTTATTCTATAATTATTTTAAAGTAAATATTTCCTTTGATTTGTATGGACCTACATATTGGAACATTAATCTCTCTCTCTCTCGTATATATATATATATATATATATATATATATATATATATATATATATGTGTGTGTGTGTGTGTTTCAAGGTATGATATATATTTATGGGTAAAAGTGCTCAATATCAAGGATAGAGTGTATGTAAATGTAAAATATAAAATAAAAAAAAAACAAAAAAACTGTAAAGTCTGGAGGAGAAAATAGCTATAAAACTATGTACCTCCCTCAAATTTGGTATGCATATTAAAAGGATCATGGGTAAGTTCTTAACATAAAAATATAGTGTGCTGCTCATAGGAAAAAGTGGTATTTAACTCTTTTCTGTTATATGGATTAAGCTTTCATTATAACAGTTACCATTTGTAACCATTCTATGTATGACTATAATTTTTTCATGTATTTTGAAAAAGCAATATCACATAACACTTTTTATATTTCTTTATTGAAAAACTTGCCAGTAACAAACAAAATCTTTTCTGTTTTCCTTTTATTCTACTAATTCCTGTTGACTATTTGATGATAATGAAACTTGAATTCATGTGAATAATGGCACTAAAGTTTTGGTAAATTTGAACAAATGTAGCTGCAAAAAATTGACAATTTTTCTTTTGACACTGCTATTACTGATACACCTTAGTGATTTTTATTGTCTTAAGAAGCTATTTTTAGAATTTTAGTATAATCCAAACATGAAATTGGATTTATGCATTTTCTTTTTTTTTTCCCCAATAATTGACAAAAAATTATTAAAATGCTCATTAGCTTGTTTATTTACAAGAATAATTTTATATTTATAAGATTATAAAATATATGAACCAAGTACAATACAATATTTTATTATTTACAATATAAAGAATCAACTATGAAAAGAAATTTTTTTTATTTGTAAATTTATAAAAAATATCTGTGAACAAGATATTTTAAATATATGCATAATGGCAAGAAACTGTAATTATAAATAAAAAAAACAAAAAGAATTTTTTTTCCTGTCAATTCTTTCAATTTGCTCTTATCACATAAATTCACTAAAATAGGTTGAGACTGAGAGGAAAAAAAAAAAAAAAACGTATAAATCCAGTTTCATGTTTGGATTTTATTAAAATTCTAAAAATAATTTTTCAAAATGATAAAAATTGCTGATATGGTAATAACAGTGTCAAGAAAAAAGAACATTCTTGTGAGTTTTTTTCTGTATGTGTGCATTTGTTAAACTTTGCCAAAAATCTTTATGACAACAAAGACTGTCAAATAGATATTTCTGAACTATATATTTTATTTGCTTCACCTTAGTATAAAAAAGTTAAAATGCATGATTTAACTTCTATATTAGCAAGTTAAGATTCTATTTGTGAATAAAAAAAAGTCTATTTCTGGAATACAGGCTTTGAAAAATACTTAGGGCTGTTGAAAGTATACATAAAAAGATCCTTCTCACATGCCCTATTTTAGAGGTTATTAAAGAATGTAACAATAATGATAAAGCTAACCTTGCTAGTAAAGAAAGAATCACAGATAGAAAAGTAACACAATCCCACAACTTTTTTGATAATATTGGCCTAAGGGTTAAGTGTATCTGTATACAAAATGCCATAGTTTTTTCTATACAGTCTTAAGTTACTCTTAGAAAATATGCAGCACTTTTTAAAATCTAGCATAGAAAATTAGTTTGGATACATTAAAGGATTTATAGGCATAAAACTGAAACATATGTTTCTAAGTGTAGGTGAGAAGATATACAATGGAATTTAAACATCTCATTTTTGATATGGAAAAGAGTCTTCCCTTTGAAAAAAAAAAAAAAAAAGTAATAGTCTGCTAGGGTCCAATTTTTACCCACTTATTAAAAAGGTTGGGAAGCATTAAAAAAACAACAAAATACCCATGACTTGTAGACACATTTAGAGAATTTTAATAATAATTTAGACTTAACTATCACCAAATTAAAATCTTATCTACTAAAACAATTGGTGCAACTGGTATTTCTAAAAGAACTTATTGCAAAGATTAAAATTTATGAAGAAAAAGAAAAAAAACAAAATACCTTGTAGAACCTACCAACTGACCACTTATCAGGCAACATTATATGTATTATAATAAAATTATTTTTCTATTAATTAGCATGCCTCACTGTAACAAACAAAGCTTTAGATTATACATATAAATTCAACACATTCAGTTTTTAAATAGATAAATTTAATATTCATGGAATAAATACTTGAGAATAGAGTTACATATAACAACTATATGACCAAGAAAAGCTGTCCTTAAATGTGTTTACAGTGACTGGAAAGTTTGAATAGGTTCATTTATATGTTGTGCATTCTTGTAAATTCAATCAGTTGGAAACTAGTTGGTTACATATAAAACAACAAATACAGGAGGTTATTCTTCCCACTAATCTATATACATCTTTTGTCTAAAATTTGAAACATCTTTTTCAGGCAAAATTAGTCTAAATAACAGAATTACATTTGAAAAACAGATGTGTACTGAAGCAGAAATGGAAAACTGAAAACAACATCCAGAGACGACCTGTATATACCTTTTTACAAGACACATGCATCTATTAAGTAGATGGCTTGATTAAAAAAATGAAAGAAAAAAGCCAAATTTTAATAGTCTCAAATGTTAACCAAGGTCAGAAGATTGAAAACTAGAAATATTATAAATAACTGCGGAAAACATTATTCCTCCAAACTTAAAAAATTGACTACAAAAACATTGCAGGATCTCAATACTTTTTTTTTTTATATAGAGAAAAGTGATTTTATTATAGGGAATGAAGATTTAACAATATAAATAAAATAAATGTTAAAAGATGAAAAGAAAACTTCCATACTGTACCTTCTGTGAGATCTGCAAGCACATGTTTGATTCCTTGATCAAAGGCTCGGGCATCATCAGCTCTTTCAAATGTAAGCCCAAATCGCTTGTCATCCGTCCGCCAGTGGTGGAACTTTGGATTCACCACTGTGTACTGGATATCCTTTTTTATAACACAACTGAGCACCACCTGAAAGGAGGAGAAAAAATACATTATAACAACAGGAAGAACCTATATAATTTACTAAAAAAATGAAAGGTTTTATATAAGCAAACAGGCTCTAAAGATGTCACTTCTTTTTGAATTGGAGCACTTTTTTTTTTAAACTTAATTAACAGGCACAACATTCTGATGTTTCAGATAAGACAAAAAAGAACTCTAGACAATTTTGATTCATAAGTTATGTATTCAGACTAATGATGATATCAGCACGGAAAGTGTAATTTGTGATGAGTTCAAATTCTGGGCAAGTCAATTGTGTTTATTTTGAGGAAGACATGAATCCATCTGTTCTCTTCCCAGCTATGGATTAAATAGTAGGGTAGATAGGACTCTTTACTATTGGGTGGCAACCAGTCTAGGAGAAGAAAATCATGGAGAAGATAATGGGAAACTACTTTATTATCTCTCCCAAGAATACATAGTAATGCCTAGATCAGTGGTTTTCAACCAGGGTTCCATGGAACCCTAGCGTTGTGCCAGTAAAGCCCAGGGGTTCCGCAAGAAGTTACACAAGTACTATGATTGACAGTAATTTTTAATTCTCCTGTGCAGATATATGTATTTAGGTACCTCTACTAAATCAATAACAAAACAGCAGAGTATGAATAAAAAAAGGTCCCAAACTTAATAAAAAAACTTTTTCCATCAAAATGTTTATATTTTTATTAAGAGGAAAGTAATTTTTAATTATTTTTTAAAATTTTTGAATCCCTTCGAACATTTTCGAAATTTTGTCAGAAAATTTTGTTTTGATTTGAGTTAGCGGTTAAACAAACGTTACTACCGTTTTACAATGGAAAATGTAAAAATTATATCACCCACTTTTTTTCAGTGACAGACACATTAATTTGGCAATTCTTGCAAAAATCAAATAATTGTCGGATTTTAATGAAACTTTTTTTGTAAATAAATCTGAAGATGAGTATTTTTTTTTTTTTTTAAATAATTGAAAGCTTTTTTTTGCCTAAGACAATTTATTGCAGGGGTTCCTCAAGCCACTGGAATGTTTCCTTGTGGTTCCGCTCCAGCAAAAAGGTTGAAAACCACTGGCCTAGATAATAAAGAGGAATCTATGAAGACCCACAATTGTTTATGGCCTGAAAGGGCAAGGCTAACAGTTCTATTTCAAAATATCCATAAAGTGATGCTAATTAACCATGTTTAACAGATCAAAATAGCACATACATATAGTGGTTGTCTGTCAGGTGGACATCAAATGTGACTGTGGAGTCAAATGCGGGAATAGCAAGGATGTTGGCAAAAGAGACGGAGAAACTGGGGCCTGGAGGTTTGAATATTTCTACTACTGCTTCTCTTTTTTCCATGGGACTCATGCTCTCCTGTTGATTGTCCTCAAATGTCTGTTGCTTCATGCATCAGGGCACGCTATCCAGTTTGATCTTGTGCGCACTCTTTAAGTGGCTTGGAGGCTATTCCAACATGGGTGATGTTGGCTTTGATGCAATCATTAAGAATTCTTAATGGTCTATCATGCTTTCTATTTCCATTAGAGAGTTTACAATAGAAAAGTTACTTTGGGATTCTGTCATTGTCCATCTAGATGATATGCCCCATCCAACCAAGTTAGGCTTTCAGGATCATGGTTTCAATGCTAGCAGTTTCTGAATTTTCCAGGCCTCAATGTTTGTGATCCTATCCTGCCATTTGATGCCCAGCACACACAAACACACACTCTCTTCTATTAGCTATTATTCTAGACAAATGATCCATAGGGTTATTTTCATAAAGCTTTTATAAGCAAAAATTTATACTGACATTACAAAAAATGCATATATGTGTAATGAAGGCAATGATAATTGTCTCTCTCTGAAACTACTTGACTATAAAAGAAATGGTTAAGCTTGACTTATGGGCAGTAGTAAAACTGCATTAAATGAAGTTTCACTACAAGCTGAAATGTTCATGTTTTTCTTTATAATATATAAATATATATATATATATATATATATATATATATATATATATATATGTGTGTGTGTGTGTGAAAATAATTTGAGGTTATGAAAGCCATTTAATTGTAAGCAACAGCTAACCTAGTTGAAACAATTGAAAAACCTGAAACAAAAATGATTGGCTGTTGGCTGCAGCATAAATTAGAATTTAGGATATTTTGATTATAGCTGTTATTCTAAGTCGTTTTTAAAGCTTTTACATTCATTATAATTATTGCATCAAAACTTTCACTTGATTATGCTGATGACTTTGTAAATAACAAAAGAATCTCATGCTGATTGAAAACCAATGAGAAGCACAAGTTTGAAACAAATAACAAAAGAAATATTTCATAATAGATTCAGATACATAGAACATAGTGGATGGTTCAAATTATAGCAATTTGAATATATATATATATATATATATATATATATATATATATATATATATATATAAAACAGAGATGGGAATAAAGTGCATTTTTAGAACAGATTTTACAAGAGTAAAAATAACTTTTTGTTCTAATTTTAAAGTCAATTTTATAAAAAAAGCATTTTAAAACTAAATATCAAGTCTCTCTACTATGAAACTTGTACACAAACATCAAACCATATCTACAAGTGGCAGGCTGTTGCAATAAAAAATTGTGTTGATAACTTGATTGATTAATACAGGAACATATATTTGTGGTATTTTATAGAAATCTTTTTTTTTTGTTGTTTAACAAAATTTTCATGTAAAAAAAAAAAATAAATAAATAAATAAAATAAAATCTAAAATTTAAAAATTTTCTAATTAAAATTATGTGAATGGTTTGCAGAAAGATAGGGAATGTGGCAACAGATTCAAGGGGTAAATTATGAAACACTGATCACTGCTGGTTAAATCAACAAACAATGAAATTCAAAAGAAACTAGGAGTTCAGTTGTATAAAAAATTTGAAGATTCAGGCAGTTGTTTCATTACAGACAAAAAATTTTTTTTTTTTCAGAACAACATATGAGTTTTCTTGTTGGCAATGAAGTGAATGATTGAAGGCTATTCTTAAACCAGAATCATATACAACTCCATGGCACAGTTGCCAAATTGGGCTAAAAAGTAGAACATTCGATAACATTTGAAAGCCTGGCAATATAAAATTTTGAACTGATTTTCAGTTTAAGTTAACCAAGCTTATTTTAAAAGTACCCACCAAAAGTCAAAAATGAAATTTGAAATTTAGTAGCACTGGGCTTTTAAAAGCATCCCTAATTGGCAACCATGCTCTGTAATAAGATTTATTTTTTAATATTAAAGTTCACCCAATACAAGTTTTGAAAGCCACTGAAAGTAGAGGGTTACTGTTTAAAATGGTAATGATGAATGAAGTGTGAAATGAATGAAAGTGAAGATAAGGAGGATAGATAATGACTGACCATTTACTGGAAGAGGTTAAGAGTGTAGTGTTCATGGAAGCATCCATATTGGACTGTTCCACAGTTCTTGGGAAAAAGCTGTCTGAGTGGACATTTGGAGTACAGAGGAAATGGAGGTAATTAAATCCTGTGGTAGCATGGCATGTTTGGGTTGTAAAGGTGTGAACTAGTGGAACTAATGGAGCTTGTATGAATATTTGCTATGGAAATAGTGATAGATTAGTGATAGTTTTGTGATGTTGCATCTGTGGGAAAGAGGCTGCATAGAAGTGAATAAATCTTTCTGCTACAAGACCACATAAATGTGTTTGATCAAGGCTGAAAAGTGAAAATTGAGCAGCTCCAGCCCAGATAAAGCAGAAACATTCCATTTTTAGTCTAATTTGAGATAAGTACTTTGTTTCTTTGAACCATTGTATCTGTTCAAAAGTACATATCTATTTAATGTTATTTTTATTGCAAGAATTATGATAAGCATTTATATAACCTTTATGAATATTTATATAATAGAGCGGCTTTGTTCGGATTCTTGCCAAGAAATAAAGAAATCATAAATTTTAAATTATCATAATTTATTTAAATTTTTTATTTTTAAAGCATAGTGACAGAAACTACATATTTGACAGTAAAAACATTCTATAATAGAAATCTAGTAAAGAAAGTATTTTAAAAAGAAATTGTGACATTGTTCAAAGTTTGTGTTCATGGTCTTATTCTTTAATAACCATGAATATTTTGTAGCATAAATTTTTGCTAAGTTTACCATTTTGTTCTAAAAATAGACTTTAAGTTTTAGACATAAAAGAAAACAATTTGGTGATAGAAATAAGGCCCTTTGAAAAAGTAAATAAATGCCAAAAGTATTTTTGCAAAGAGTAAATTAAAAATTAGCATTAATCTCAAGTTGTTGGAAATAATTCAGAAATTCATTATTTTAACTCTTTGAACCCCAAAATTCTAGTTCAGGTCTTTCTAAAAGATACTGCTTTCTTATAGATACATTGTAACTATATTTATTGTTTGAGATGGAAACAAAGTATTGCAAAGAATACAGAAATTAACTTTTTCTTCAAAGCAGTCAAATTCTGCTATGTATTTAGAGATCCTTGATAAAATACAAAGAAGAATCTGCAATGAAATTGGCCCTAACCTGACATCTTGGCTTCTGTCACTTTCTCACCACTGTAACATAGCTTCCCAGTAACTTTTCTATAAATATTTTCATGGTAATTGTTCTGATGATCTTTTCTCAATGGTACCTAGACTTTACAAATTTAAGTACAGTAACAGATTGGCAGCTAAGTCTCATCATTTTACAGTTGATATAATTGTAAGTTCTATGCTAACAGTTTCTTCTCTCACACTTCTCACTTGTAGAAACAAGTGAGAAGTGTGAGTCTTCTGGCTTCTTGCTTCCCAGTCAACTTTTATCTTCAAAAATTTAAATGCAATGTCAATTGTTATCTTGTCTTCTTAATTCCTGCTCTTTTAATAGTGTTTTTTTTTATATTCTCTCACACCTTGCATCTTAGTGGCTTTATTGCTTTGTTTGGGGTAAAATGATTAAAAAAAAATTGCACAAAACATTAAAATATATATGGAAAATAATTTGTCTATATTGTCAAAAGGTGGTTATGATTTTGTTTCTTTTGCAACTTATGCATTCAGTTTTGTTGAAAGAAATTGAAACATTAGCTTAAAATTTCAGTAAAAATTTTACTTAAAGGTATTTTTAAAAATATTTTTACGATTTACACTAAATTATAAAGTTTTAATTCAGTTAAAATGCATCTGTGTATCCTCTCAAGAAACACAGTTCCTTAGCTTAGCTAAAGAAAATTTCTGGCATGAAAGAACTTAAATTTCTTTTTCAAAAAGTTTGTATGCAGGAGAGGGGGAGGATACAGACATGGCTGTTGTTTGTAAATTTAAACATAAAATAATCAAGTTATAAGTTTAAAAAACCAACAGAACAAAATCTGAACTTTTTATAAATATAATTGAGCAAGTGCTTGATTGACAGAACAAAATTAACTCTAGAAATGTGAGGCACATATAGAGGGACCAATTTTCCATTTCAAATTTCTCTTAATTCTGTTAATTCTGGGTTTTAAGGAATTCCGTTTTCAGTATAGGATTCCATTTTTTCCCCAGTTTTCAGTATAGATTTCTGTTTTAGTTTCATTATAACAATTAGTGAGAAAGTGTAACAATGTATAAATGCTATTAAAACAAAACAAAAGGCTACATTATGGTTTGGTCACTTTACTGAAATTATTAAATAACATTTTGAAAAAAGTCTAATTCATAAAATTTGGCTTTCTTCAAATGACAAACTGCCCCAACCTCTGTCACTAAGTATAATAGGAAAAATGAAGGATAAAACAAAAAGGCAAAAGTTTTTAACCCCGCCCCCCACTACCACCACCATTTTTTAAAAATTAAATCAAGTCAATATTGTAAAACTTGGTTCCTAATACTGTAAACTGTAGGTAAGGGGAACATATTAAAACATTATCTTTTGATGTCTGTTAGACGAGTGAGTTAAGAAGGGGCAAACATAGTGGCAAATTAAAATGGCAGTTGACAAATCGGATTTTTAGAAAAAAAAAAAAATGCCCATTTCAAAATTGCAATTTCTGTTTCAAGTATGCCATTAAGTTTTTATGGAAAATAAACCCCTCTACACATATAAGGGTCTACTGGAAAGTTCTCAGCCTAACCATGAAGAAGGGAATTACCTTGAACCATGAAACATGCTATTCAACATATTCATCCTGCAGTTCAACACATTTGGTACATTGTTTCTAAAGTTCATTTAATCCTACAATTCTGATTACTGAACACTGCTTTGCTGTTATTGCCTCCAAACCATTGGAAAATGTCTTCCCTTTCAAACTCCTTTAAAGATTTGGAAACAAAAATTAGCCAGATCTGGAGAGTAGTGTGGATGGTCTATGCACTCAAATGCCAAATTCTTCAAAGCATCCATCATTTTGTCAGTCCTATGAATTGGCTCATTGTTCTGCAAAAAGAGAACACTTTCCTGCAGTTTCCCCAAGTGTTTTTTTTTTGTTTCAATGCCCCTTTTAAACAGTGCAGCAAGTTGACCCTTCTGAACAAGATAGAAAGGCACTTCAATAACTGACTTCTTTAAACCAAAAATATGACCATGAACTTTCCTATAAGCTTATGAATTTCTTGGGGCATGTAGAACTGAAGTATTGCCATTGCAGAGACTCTTCACTAATCTTGGGATTATTTGAAGAGTAAATCCACTTTCATCAACTGTGACAAGTCATTCTAAAAAATGTTCACTAAAATGCTGAAAATGCTGCAAACTCAAATTGGAGGTGCCTACTTGATAATGTTTCTTACCAACATTGAAGCATTTTGGCATTAACTTGGATAAAAGTTCTAGCATAACCAACTGTTAATGAATTTTAAACTCAACATGTTTCTTGGATATCTTTAGTCTCTCAGTAATTATGCCAGTTGAACTTTGTAGACCACTGTAAATTTGGTTGTGAAAATTATCAACAATTTGAGGAGTTGGCATTGTTGAAGGCCACTCAGTCTGTGGTGCAATTTGGGTCTCAAAATCTCAGTACTGGAAGTTGGAACCACTTTTTTGTAGTTTAGTCTAATAGACACTTGTCACCCAACTTTTACATCATACACTCATAAATATTTTTTTTTGTGTTTTATTCTGTAGAAACAGGAACTTCATTATGGGCATGGGTTCAACACTTGAAAATCCCATGCTTTCTTTTCTGCTTATATGGTTTAGTCAATAATCTGAAACATATTCAAAATAAATGCAAGGATCTTTCAAATCAGTACTTTACAATATAAAAGGACATTCGTTCCAGTTACAGTGAGAAAATAAATAACTCAGATTTTTGGAAATGGGTCAGACCAAGAACTTTTCAACAACCCTTCATACCAGCACAATGGTATTGGCATCACTGTATATAAAACATAACATACAAGTCTTCTATTCTGCAGGAAAATTGATTGTGTAAAAGCTTTTATACATCATATCACAGAAAGTGGTTGCCGAGTAATCTTAACTTGGTATAATAGGTCATTCTAGACATTGATAGAGAGGAAAAAATTATATATATATATATATATATATATATATATATATATATAAGCAAGTATATGTTTGTCCCTCTATATAGCAAGATAGACTTCAGTTCTTTAGCAATTTGACTATCTTCTGTAATTATTTTTGCTAAAACAATTTTTGGGAAAGATATTTTAAAATAAGTTTATATTACAAGTCAAATCTTTATAAAAAATATACAAGAAAGTCTGATATGAAGCCCTAACGGGGGAAGAAAAAATATTTCAGCTGCATATATATATATATATAAATTGAGAGTTACCAGTAAAGAGAGAGAGAGAGAGAGATCACTGGTAGTGAGACAGGCAGCCAGTTTTGTAGGTTGTTAGTTGGAATATATAACACTTGTGGACAGAAAAAGAAATTGCAAGGAAGAGTTTGTAGAGCAGCTGAGAGACTACATGGGTGGGGGGGAGATAACCAGAATGTAGGTCACAGTTATTTCATTCCAGTGCTATAACTAGCAAAAGCACTCTCACTACTAAAGTTACTCCATCTTACCTACCTCTCCTTTCCCTCTCTTACATTCTCTTATTCCCTCCATATTTTTCTTTTCCCTCTCTTACATTCCCTTATTCCCTCTATATTCTTTTCACTCTTATTTTTACCAATTCCCATTTCTAAATAAACTCTTGTATATACACTTTCTCTTATTACTTCCTCTTTTTTTTACTTCATGATGCTGCTTCTCTGAGCTGTGTCCTTTCATGACGTGGGCGATCATGGCTCGCTGGAACTTGCTGTCTTTTTGATTGATTCATTCATTTTCTATGGCATATAAACTCTTTGGAGGTTATTTAAAGCCAGAAAATATTTTTAGATTGTAAGAATTTTTTGGGGAGATAATGGTTTACTCATACAAGTCTTACTGATTAACCCATAGCTGTGGGTAGAAGAGGTGTATTCATACCTTTCCCAAGAGTATTTCTACATAAGTGAATATAATGAATCCAATGGGAATTGGAACTCGGCTCTCCAATTAACAATTCCGAGCCATTATCGATTACATGACCCACACATCCAAGCTTACAGTACCTGGTATTCCCAAATGGTTATTCACCTAGGTACTGACCAGGTTCAAGCTTGCTTAACTTCAGTGATCATATAGGGAACTGGTATTTCAATGTGATGCGGCCATAAGCCTTCCTGTCTTTTGTTGCTCTGAGAAAGGTTGGTCTTTTTGCTACCCCTTCTAGTCTCTGTTCTGCCAATCATTTACACAAGTCTGTTAGGTAGATTATTTGACATTTTCCTTTGTCCCGCTTGCCATCAATGTGTCCTCTGAGTGTCAAATTCTCTGAGCCCTCCTTTCTCATTAAGTACCCTGGAAATTTCAATTTTGTCTTTCTGATTTTAAGTCATATTATCATCCCCACTCACCAATTTAATCCAACCCATACTTTTAGTTGTTGATTTTTAAAATCCTTATTACACATTACTCAAAGCAGATATTTTAAATATAAAAGAAAAAAGTTCTCACATTCAGTTAAAGAAGAGAATACATCTTAGAATTTCATTTCTGAGATGAATAATTGTTAATACTTTTGTATTATTTTGAATTTTTTGTTGATATGGATGTTATTATAGATACAACATTTTGACCAAGTATGCTCTTGTGATCATCAGGTGTCCACTGATTGGCTGATATAGGCTATCTGTTGATTGTTGTAACATTAGTTGTGATATTTTGCCCCTGTGATGTCAGTTATTGCTCATTCCTGCTGAATTGGTGTTTAACTATCTGATCCAAAGATTGAACTCATGACAGTAACACATCCAACTCCTATATCCACTACAACACCATCCAGAAAGACATTAATGTGTTTTTGGAACCTTTTATATTCAGTGTCATATGGTTTTGACATTTGGTTATGATGGCAGGTTTGTACTCCTTTTCATTTAGTATTTCATTTCTGAGATGAGTAATTGTCAATAAAAAGAGAACGCATCTTGTTTGCTGACTAACAGATAGAATTAAGTCTTTATTCATCTAAAAAGTGTTAGTTGCTTAGTAATTTGGAGGTCTCTAGCCGAATGTAACCATTTCTTTATCCTTATTTGACACAGTGTATCAGAAACATATTATTTCAGCTAACAGTACATTTAATAATTTTATAATTTCATTTTAGGTAAACATGAAATCTGGTATTGATATTATATAATAATCTTATTATAATCCCCCAAATGTTTTTGTCATTGTATAACTTAAAGATGGCAAAAGCTATAGCCACCAAATTTTCTATGATTGTTGCTAATGGCATTCACAGCATATTTTTAGTAAAGTGTTTTACTTACAATTTATGTATATTGCTAAACTGGACACTTATTTTGTGTCCATCAGTTTAACAAAAAACAAATCTTTATCTTTTTATTTGACTATATAAATTAAATATCTAACTAAAAATTTCCAAGCCAGAAACCAAATTTAAGATCCCTTTTAACAGATTTTTCTGTAACTTTGTTGTATGAAAAACGGCCAAGAAGCCATAAATGTTAACTTCTTGGCAATGTTTATTAACTTATATGCCTGTTTTTATTGCTGCATTAAAAATATAGTTTTAAAAAAATCTAGATACTTAATCTTTTGTAAAATCCCCCAGATATTTAAATGGTGGTCATATATTAGGTTGGTGCAAAAATAATGACGTAATAATGTCGTTTTTTGATGTTAAAAATATGTCAAAAACCGACATTATTACGTCATTATTTTTGCACCAACCTAATAGTTCAAGTTTATAAAATATTATTAGTGTTAAGTAAAGCCTCTTCCTTTTAGGTATTCACAGGAACTAGCTTAAAATATTGCTTGTCTAGTGGGTCAGTAATAATAATATAAGAAGAAAAAATAAAATACTTCCACTGGAAAGAAATTAAAAAAAGAAATTAAGCTATTTTCTAATAAAATATTTCCCAAATCCTTGGAGAGTAGAAATAATAATAGTAAACTTTTAGCAACAGTTCATTCAAAAAGTCACAATGAAAATAATGGTCAATGAAACTTAAAAATAAGAAATTTATGTCAATAAATATTAAAGATTAAATGAATATGCCAATCTTCATAATATTCAGTTCCATTTTTCAAGAAAGATATGCAGATTTTATTTGACAACACCTGACATTATTTTCATATTCGAGACCATCTGACACGATTTTCATATTCAATTTCATGGTATATTGAATAAAGGCATTTTTCTGAAAATTATTTTAGCTTTTATAGCAGAACATTACATCATTTTGGATCTTGAATTTTTGAGTAGAAAATAAAATAATTTGCTGGATATAATGAAATTATATCCAACAAGTTTCACTAATATTTTAAATTGTTTAAAAAGTCATCAAAAACATCTGGGGTAAAGAATATATTAAACTCCATTAAATTTAAATTATCTGAAGTAATGTAAACCTGACATAAGAACCTTGTGTAATTCAAAAACAAATAGAAATTGATCCCAACATATTGAAAAACACACTGATTCTTTTCTAGAATATTCAAAAGCAGAATGTAGCAATGGAAAAAAATAGATATATGAATAGGAATGAAGACTCAGTTTGATTAAAGTAGTAAAAAACAAACTTTAAAGGACACAGTATGGCACAATATATTTGTATGCTTCTATACAATGATTTAGAAGAGGAGCTCAAATAGCAATAATGAAATTTGAGATTTCTAAAAGTGGACAATAACTAGATATTTCCTGGTTTTCATTCAGATAAATTTCATGAGTTGGGGATCAATCAGACACAGGTGTAAATTCCTGATTAGCATTGGTCAGATTCATTGTCTTCCTCACATATTAGAAATAGTGAAAAAGGTTTCTGATTTTGGTAAAAAAAAAAAAAAAAGTAATATTTGTTTCAATAATTTACACACAAATACAGAGCAGATTAACTAACCAATGAATTCAGGTTTCATATAAGAACTTTTACCAATTACTAATGGATAACATACACACACAGATAGTGTTGGTTGCTTTACTTACAGCATTAACAGATTTTATAGAGTGTAAAAATGATGTAATGAGTCCTTAGTTTAGAGCTTGTCTTAGCATGAAGGCAACTTTAATCCTTATTGGTTTATTAATTGTAAATGTGAGGAGATTGAAAATCCCGAACAACAACTAAGAACAAATGTAAAAAGTAGTTTTGTGCAGATTACTTTCTTACTTTCTATCAAAAAACATCAGTAAAAAAAAAAAATTAAAAAAAAAAAGTTGCAGTATAAACAACAAGTGGGCTCTGTAGATGTTGAACAACCACAAATGTATCTGAGTAGGCATCTGCAACAGGGATGGCTTGATGCCCTAGTAGATAGGCATCTGCAACAGGAACGGCTTGTTAGCTGCCCTAGCAGACAGGCATACTCGGAAATGAGAGGCCAGCCATTATCTGTTTGGGAAGCAATCAACACCAGCAAATATTGAAATACAAGAAACTACACTCTTTCACTAGAGTCCTCAAAGCAATAACTGAAATCCAGCTGTAGAAAATTTTGACTTAAACAATCTTTAGAGACTCTCCCCATAAGATCAAATTTACCATAGTTGTATTAAATGTGCTTAGATAATGACTAAATTGGTTGGAGATTGGGAGTCACAATTGCTCCCATAACATGTGAACATGGCAGCACATACCAAACAAAGTAAAATCTCCTAAATTGCCCTTGACTATCTGACCTTTGCAATGTTAAAGATCTTGTTAAATACACCAAGTCTACTGCATTGTAAAAAGAAAGGATCTCACTGTAACCTGAAGACTGAAAAAATAATATCTGTTCTACACAAAACATCGATATTTTTTTTGCAACACAGAATATTTTTTACTGATGTTTTTTGATAGAAAGTAAGAAAGTAATCTGCACAAAACTACTTTTTACATTTGTTCTTAGTTATTGTTCGGGATTTTCAATCTCCTCACATTTACAATTAATAAACCAATAAGGATTAAAGTTGCCTTCATGCTAAGACAAGCTCTAAACTAAGGACTCATTACATCATTTTTACACTCTATAAAATCTGTTAATGCTGTAAGTAAAGCAATCAACACTATCTGTGTGTGTATGTTATCCATTAGTAATTGGTAAAAGTTCTTATATGATACCCAACACTGAAATGTTTGTATTGGAGCTTCCATTGTGAATGCCAAGCAGTACAGCAACCTGTTTCCAAATTTCTGGTAGCCTGAGATACAGTTTCTGGAAAAGAGAGCATCATCTGATGTGATCAAGTTTGAATAAAGCCAATAAGCTCAAACCCTGGGTCACAATGACTTGTGACTAGCACAACTATTGACAAACAGGATTTACCAGGATCTATCTGGTCTATGTTTTTTAGGAACTTTCCAAGGATACCATACAACGGGATCGTCTTTCCAGGCTGAGAACAAGAAGTTATCTTCTTGACAAATTGGCCAAATTGAGATTTGAACTTGGGTTTCATAATTGGAAAGTGGACGTTCTAACACTCAGACAGATGCCCATTCCCAAACATAATTTTTCTTAAAATGTTTTAGTTGGCTGGTGACTGCTTTATATATTCACAATGAAGCAATAGTTACTAATTAGTGCATGTCAGAACTGATAATTAATTTGAGCAATAGTCTGTATAAAACAGGTACTAAATATTTTAATCAACAGGTGCACTGAAAACATCATAAATATAGAATCAGTTTATATATATTGTCTTGTTTTGTTATTTTAGATTGATTTGGGAAAGATTCAAAGATGATGACTGAAGATAACATTTTTATAATTTAGCTGCTTAAAATGAAATATAGGACTGAAGCTTGTTTCTTTTGTAGAGTGAAACCTCTGAATAGTTTATTGAGAAAGAAATCTTACTAAATGCCACATAAGTAATGCAAAAAAAAAAAAATGTTTTTATTCATTAGATGTTGCATAAACAATAAGTCTGTAACCTTGTTTTGACAAAACATAAAAGATGAGAAAAGAGTCTCAGAAAAATGACAAATGAACTTTTTAGATCAAGGAGGACTTTGGACAGAGAGACCTTTTCTGTTCTACGCATGATTCAAATCACTAAATATTACTGATTACAAACAACAAAAACTGGATCCAATTTTTAGTAGATGTTGAATTTCAGTAATGAATCTGAACATTATTAAAACAGAATTTGGGTACTTCAACATGGTGTAATGGTTAGCAAGCTTGTCTTGTTAGATCAAATTACAACTCATGAGTTTGATCCTCACTGGGTGTCCCATACTTTCGACCTTGTGCCACATCTAAGCTAAGCTTAGAAAATCCCTATGATTAAAACAGAATCTCAAATCTCTTTAACATTTTCAGTGCTACACAGTTATAGCAATATTGCCTGACTGTACTGGCCCATTTTAGGAAAAATAGGAAACAGTTTTGTCTATTTGCATAACATTTAGATACTGATGTTGATTTTTATTTTGATCACATACTCTGCAACACAGACTAAATTAAACAGCACCTCCAACACATAAAAAAATACATCACAAACAGGTCATAATTCTATGCTGGTTTGGGAATAGTACTAAGTGCTAGTTAGTTTATAAGACAAAAACTGGGACCAACATTTCACAATGACTTGAATATATATATCACACACACAGAGGGTGCAATGGGTAAATTCTCGCCATTTTATATTGTTAATTTTGCGTATGCATGTTGTTTGTTTTTGATTTGTTGACTGCATATTATAGTAGGGTCAGTTGGGCATTGTCTGTGATAAAAAGAGTACTATGACGCAATTCACTCCACCAGAAATTTGGAAACAGTATGCTGTACAGCTTGGCATTCGCACTGGAAGCTCCAATACAAACATTTCAGAGTGTTTGGGTGTCAATCTGAGGACAGTGCAGAGGATTTGGAAAAAGGTGGAGGAGTCTAATGATAATTATGAAGGTGTTTGGAATGATCACTAGTGATGGCGACGTTATGCCTTCATCTTCCCACAGGGCCTCAACACGGAGGCCTACATCATTCCTTGAGGAGGGAGTGCTGCCTTGGATCAAGTGGGTTGCTACGTGAAGACTATGTCTGGCAATAGGACTCTGCACCATGGCACACAAGCAGGAGAACCCAGTCATGGCTGTGAGACAACTTCTGCAACCATATCACCCCTTACATCTAACTCCCTGGATTGCACCCACCTTGATTATTACGTGTGAGGTGCAGTTGCGCAGGAGACCAACAAAACTCTTTGTGACACCAAAGATGAACTGAAGGCAAGGATTATGGCAGCATTCAACAAATTAACCAAGGAGACCACCCAGAAGAGTTTCAGGAGATTCCAAAGTCAACTGGAAGCCATGGTTGAAGCCAATGGCGATTTTATTGAATAAATTTACTCTTCAGTATTTCAAGATATTTTTATCTAATTTTGGTAATTAGATCTGTTAAAATGAGATGTCAGTGTTATTTTCATTTTTGTGTAATTTAGATGACAATTTATCCATAGCACCATGTGTGTATGTATGTATATATATATATATATATATATATATATATATATATATATATATATATATATATATGAACAACAAGCAATGTAAGTTTTGTAAGTATGTCTATTGCAATGAAGGTGTTAAGTGTCTTCTATCAATTAACCCAAGCCTGCAAGTCTTGTTCTAGCAATAATAGAAAATATATCACTAGAGTTATTTATGCCAAACTGGCCTTTTTTAATTTCTTTATTATTGTCTAGTTTGTGATGACTATATGAGTTTCAGCACAGAACAAAACTTGACATGAGATTTTTTGGTCAACTATCAATTATTCTATTAAGGTGAAAGAGAATTATATAAATTTACCTTTTTTTTTTGTAATACAAACATTGATTATGCATTTATTCCTAGTGTCAATATATAAACACTACATTTAACAGCAATTTTAGCTTCAAGTTATTTTGTGCATGTTTTCATGTCATCAAATGATTAGAATTTTGTAGAAGTTTGCAAGATATAAAGGGAAAATATTAATGCATTTCCAAAAAGGATCACATCACAATTATGTCCTGATGCCACAGTAGACATGGCTTCTGATCTTAACTAATCAGGGGTGTTAACATGTACATATTTTATCTTGGTACCTCAGATTTGTTTTTCAGTTGCCTGATCATAATGACATTAGTATGTCTCCTTTGTTCATGACTGAGGTACAATGACTAGGTATTGAGATGATTGTTCGTTTTTTGTTTTTTTTAATTTAATTTTTTTTAAACTTTGGACAATTAGGCAGCCAAAGTAATTCATGTGTCTAGTTACTTAGGATCATCTTCAATGGGAGACCATTTGAATGGACTGGGTTACTTGACCTGCAGGCATTTCTAACTGGTCCTTCACATATTTGGCTGTGATGCATGTGCACCATATATCCTTACCAGACTGGGTACCATGAGCTTTGTGCATTTGTACACCAGTACTAGTCATCAATAACAAAAAAAAGAACAATTAACCTTCAGTACAGTGCTCATTTCAATAAAGACTAGCAAAAAACTTGAAAACTTTGAAGGATTTCAAACACCCTCTGATAGATGCGAGAGGAATGGTGAAATATAGTTTGGCATGCCATGTATATGAAAAACTCTTCAAATATAAGAGTAAATACAGTAAATTCTGAAGAATAACCTATGAATCATCTATCAACAGATAGGATGGAATGGTTTAAATGAATCTCACTGAAACTTCTATGTGCTATGTCCTTTCAGGATGTGGGCGATTATGGCACTCCACAACTTCCTGTCTTTTGTAGCTTTGAGCAGTTTTTGTCTTTTTGCTATCTCTCCTAATCCCTGTTCTGCCAACCATTTACACAAGCTCATTAGGTAAGTTATTTTCTGCTTTCCTCTGTCAAGCTCGCCTTAAATATATCCTGTGAGTGTTCAATTTTCCAAGCCACCTTTCCTCATTATGCACCTTACAAAGTTCAATTGTCTCTTTCTGATTCTAAGTATGTGTCCTCTTTGTTTCCATTTTCTCTAAAACTGACATTGCTCACATGTTCAGTTCACAGTATTCTCAGCATCCTCCTGTAGAACCAAATTTCTGCTGGCTCAAGTCTCTTCTTCAACTGTGAGGAAATTGTCCAGCATTCACTGCTATTTAGGAGGACTGAATTATGGGTCTTAATGTTTCTCATTCATCTTGATAGAACCCAAAATATTTTGTGAAGAACAGCACAAAATTCCAGTTTACAAAGATTTGACATCAACTTGAAACTGTGATTGCTATAAGGGAGCAAGCTACCAAATATTTTGACAAACAAATGCTTATGCAATCAATCATTTTTTAATCCCCCTCTCTAGACAAATGTACATTTATTTTTCACTTAGATATATTTTATGTTGATGGGTGATAAAAATTGGCAATAAAATTCATGATATATGATTCTATGTAAGTAATCCTAGAAGACAGAACGAATAGGTTTAATAAACCATTAAACATGTCTGTGCCTATATGCATGTGTAATAGAGAAACATTTGAGCAAAGTTCAAGTGATTAGTATCTGAATCCATTGTTTTATGAAAAGAAGTTAATATAGTAAGTTAATGAAATTGGCATGAAATGACAATAACTGGGCAAAAGATAAAAGATATTGAACTTAACAGTAGCCTTGATTTCTATGATCTTTATAATGATTTGCATGTTGCGTTCCCATTTTTGTAATTTATAAAGTCTATAAATTGTAAGAAATATATTTAAGTGCTTTATGGATGTGTAGGTAATGTAATGGATACTGGAGCAGAAAGTTGAACCTGGTAGCAGAGTTCAAATTCTGGTTTGTTGCATTCACTTTTGCACAAAGGCCTTTGAGAAAGTCTTTGATCTGTCTATTCTCCTCCAATTTATGTGTTAAATAGTAAGGTAGACCAGATTCTCTCTAGCTTTGGTTGGCAACCAGTTTAGAAGAAGGAAAACTGAATTGCAAACCATGAAAAAGGCAACAGAGGACCACTCCATTATTTTTACCAAGAATGTTTGGCAACTCAGATAATAAAGAGAAATCTGTAGAGCGTCATGTTTGCCTACATTCTGATGGGGGTATGGTATTATAAAAAGTAGAAAAAAAAAACAGCTATCTTCATAACCAATTAAAGAGTAACAAAGAACTCATTCTATTTGTACCTGCCAATGTGTTAAGTTTTTCCTTGTGTGATTTTTTGGGCATTAGTGCTCTGTGCCAAGCAATTTTTGGCCTCTTCCTTTTGCTAAGTGACTTCTATCTTGGAGATAATTAGCAGAGAAAATTTTGACTTAATTGTACCTATTCTTAAATGTAGGGAAACTGCCAAGTAAACTGAAGAAAAAGAAAAACAACAAAAAAAACAAAAAAAAAAAAACTTTTTTTTTTCCTTAGTATATATAAAAATTTACTAAACATTTTACTTTCCTGAAATCTTAATTATTTTATTATTATTATTATTATTCAATTTAATACAGTCACTTCACACTTAACAACTAAGTTGCGTTCCAATGGCCTGGTTACTAAATGAGCCAGTAACTAGGTATGAAGTTGTACCTGATTGCCATTTCAGGCATCTTCTATTATATCTTTGATTATAGTGCTCCACAATTTCCTATCCATCATGGTCTCATAGCTGCATTTCTCCTTTTGCCAAGCCTTTCACCATCTGTTCTGCCATGCATTCACACAAGCTTATCAAGTAGGTGGCCCTGTGTCTTACCCTATCTCTCTTGCCCTCGATATGCCCTGTGAGAGTAAAGCTTTACAAGCCAAACTTTCTCATTATGTGACCAAGAAATTTCATTTCTCTTTCTGATTCTGAGTATAAGTTTTCTTTTTGTTACAATTTCTTTTAAGACTTCCTTATTGCTTACTTGTTCCAGCCATTGAATTCTCAGCATTCTTCTGTAGAACCACATCGCTATTGCCTCTTCATCCATGGTGAGATTATCTAGCATTCACTGCCATACAAGAGGATTAATATCAGAGCAGTTCAGTACTCTTTGTTTCTAATAAAATTTTGTTGTTTCTTAGTATTAGGTTGGTGCAAAAATAATGTTGTTTTCTCACATATGTTACTTTTATATATGATTTCTGAATTAATTCATTGATATATATAGCCATGTTATATATAATTTTGAAGTGCGTTTTTTGCTCTATCGAATCGTGTTATTCGTTACCGTTCTCAATCTCTTCATTCATTTTTTTGCAGGCTTTTTGACAGCATGGACAAAATTCAAATCTGCACATTTTTCTTGTTCCAGTTCAAACTAGGCTGAAAAGCTGCCGAGACAGCTCGTGATATCAATGATGCGTTTGGACCAGGAACCACTAACGAACATGTGGCACAATGGTGGTTCAAGAAATTTTGCAATGGTGACGAGAGCCTCGAAGATGAAGACGGTCGCGGCCGGCCGACTGCGGTTGATAATGAACATTTGAAAGCCTTAATTGAAGCCGATCCTCACAAAACCACACGAGAAGTTGCTGTTGAACTCGAAGTCAACCACTCAACAGTCGTTCGCCATTTAAAGCAAATAGGAAAGTCAAAAAAATTGGATAAATGGGTGAACGATAATCAAAAAAAAAATCGTCAAAAAACGACATTATTTTTGCACCAACCTAATACTTTGCTTAGCTTTTGGAATGCATCTTTTGCTAATCTGATATGCGTTGACATTTTGGTGTTGAATTTTCCATCCTCTGTTAAAAATCATCAAAATTACAAAAATAAATTCTGAATAGCCCGGCATATTATTTTTATTTTGTGAAACTTTATAGCTGGTAGTAAGTTTTCGAGGGGAATCCTTAAACAGGTAATTTGTTAAATGAGGAGTGGCTGTATAAATTTAACTACTATTAGCTAAAACAAAAAGATTTACAGTGTAACTTGGATTTTATCATTGACCTATGAAAAAAAAGTTCTTTTTAGAATAGAATTCTGCTAAGTTTGTTTTATAAAGATTTGTTAAAAAAGTGAGCATACATGATGTAAAAAATGCCCAAAATTTAATAAAACAAAGTTTTGTTGTCAAAATCTTTGTGTTATTATTAAAAGGAAAGACCAAGGGATTTTTTGATACAAATTTTTGTTTTTTTAATCCTTTTTTACAACCTTTGAAATTATGGTTAAAAATTTTGTTTCTCTGGCATCAACAAGAGACCATAAATTAGTATGGGAAATTTGAGGGTACTTTTGCAGTGAAAAACACATTGATCTAGAAATTCTTGTAAAAATCACATAATTGTTGGATATTAATAAAATTTTTAGGACTTATTCACAAATGAATGAAATTATTTTTTAAATGTTTGTCTCTCTGTTTTTTTTTTTTTTTTTTTTAGAGAATCTTGTTAAATATATATTTTTTATATTTGTTATCCTACACTTATTTAATTTTATGAAATTGAGAAATTACTTTTTGTAGCATTTAATGTTTATATTAGTTATAATCACAAGTCCTAACAGAATTTAAATCATCAAATTCTTTTGGTCAAACCGGACCCCCAGTTACAGAAAACCTGACATGAATTGTAAAATAAAAATGCAATAAAACTAAGTCATTATTTAATGAGAATGGCTTTTAATTGATTTTTATGAATAAAATATTTTTGCGTAGGTAATTCAATTTTTAATTGATCAATTTATTGTTTAAATTTTGTTGCTACTGCTATTTCCAGTTCTCAAGAGAAATCCATCATTTAGTTAAATTCAGATTCAGAAAAAACTCAAGAGTTTAAATGAAATCAGTTTAAGCATCTGAAAGATGTGCAGGCACACATCCACATACAAAATATTTGTGTTAACTTTATTTTTTTTTAACATCTGATTTTATAGACTTTCCTTTTGCCTAGCTCTCCACATCTGTTGATCTTTTGCTTCCATATGATTTTTCAAGTAACCATTTCCTACCCTTCATATATATATATATATATATATATATATATATATATATTTAGATATCATACAGGCCTCTTTTTCCTTCCCACCAGTTCCTTCCTTCCCTCCCTTCTATCTTTTTTTTCTCCCACCTTCAATCCATCCACCTCCTTGAGTGTCAGGGTGGGGTTAGGAAAGAGGAAGAGGAAAAAAAAAAGAAGGAAAGGCTGAGTATTACCAAGGCAGATGGAGTGGCTGGCAAAAAAAGAAAGATGGATAAGCAAGTTCACAGAGCATCCATGCTGGTGTGCCAGCCAACCCATTTCCAGCATCAAGAGGAAGAGGGGAAAGTAATGGGTTAGGAACGGAGAAAGGAAATAAACATTCAGCTAGAGGAGGAGGAAGAGGAGGAGAGAGAGGGTGTAGGAATAGAAAATGGTGATAGCAAGGGAATGTAAAGGAACAACCATCTCATGGGAGCAGGGGTTTCAGTGGGATTGGATGTGGGTTGAGGGTTTGGCTCATGTTGGCTTACATTCTATATTCTATCCTCTCTCAACCCAACAGCTGGCCCAACAGGAAGTCAACTTCCTACCCCATTACTTTGATCAAAGGGGCATGCCATAGGAATCCTAGCCAGATTATTTAGAGGAGAATGCTGTAGGTGTTGTTGCAGTTAGTGTGAAGATGTTTTCTGAAAGGCAGACATGTTAGTAACCCTTAACTCATATACTCTCCACCCAAAGTTCCTCCTCCATAAAAATTAGTGAAAAAAAAAAAAAAAAAAAAAAAAAAAAATTGTCTTAAAGTCCCTCCTATTTTATTTTCTATTTTCCTGTTTCTTTCTTCCTAACACTTTACCATTTCTTTCACCTCCAATTTTATTTCAGTTTCTTTGGCACTTTTCAATCTATCTGTAAATTTCCACTTTTTCTTTTCATTTCACCATTTTTACTTGCACAGACAACATTTTTCTTCTATGTGTAGTATCCCTTCAGGATGTGGGCGATTATAGCTTTCCATAGCTTCCTATCCCTTGTGGTCCATAGCAGCATTTCTCCTTTAACAAGTTTCATGCATCCTCCCCCATTCACACAGGATTGTCAAGTAGCTCGCCTGTTGCATTCCCCTATCTCTTTTGCCCTGTGAAGATCAAGTTCTCTAAGCCTTCCTTTCTCATTATGTGTCCAAGAAACTTCATCTGCCTCTTTGTAATTCTAAGTGCAAGTTTTCTTTTTGTTACCACTTTCTTTAAGACTTCCATGTTGCTTACTCACTGTCAATGGAACTTCCAACATCCTTCTGTAGAATCATTTCTGCTGTATCCAGATTTCTTTTCATCTGTGGAGAGATTGTCCTGCATTCATTGTCATACAAGAAAATTGATATCACATAGCAGTTTAGAACTCTTTTCTTTGTTTCTAATGAAGTTTTCCCGTTTCTTAGTACTTTGTTTAGCTTTTTCATTAATCCACTGTGTGTACAGATTTCAGTGTCATGTCCAAAGCCAAACAAATGGAAGAGTTGAATATGAGTTTGGCCACAACAGTTTCAGATTGAAGTTATGTGGCAGTAGTTGAAAATAATTCAGTTAGTTATGTGCCATGCGTGATACACACTTAGGTGATCATGTATCTTTTGATACATGACTGACGAGGCAGATTTTTTTCCCCACAGTAGGTTGCCATTTCTTTCTGTGGTAGACTAGTTGTCATCCAAGGCTACAGAACCTAGTCTGTCCTGCTATTTACCCATAGCTTGTGGGGGGGAGAAGAAGAGGATTCATACGTTTCCAAAGGTATTAGCGCATAAGTGAATGTATTGGATTAGAGTGGAATTTGAACTCAGCCCTCTGATTCCTCAATCCAAGCTGCTATCCATTACTTCACCATGCTTTCTCTAAGTGAAACTAATTACATGAATAATCCTAGATATTCAAGAATGAGAAAAAAATTTCCTTTAGTAAGAAGTAAAAATATTATTTACTACAATATTTCATTTTTTGCATTTAGCAAAATCCTTCCTCATGTCAATAATATGTCACTAAACATTCATGATCAATAAGCAAGGAAATAACTTTAAAATCTGCCCAGAGGGTATCAAATAACCATTAAATGCATGGGTCACTCTTGGGGCTGTAATTCTAATATATATAAAAATAACAAGAAAATAAGCAGACAGTTGCTGGTATCTCCTGACAAAAGGATGGAGTGATTGCTAGATGGTCTGTTTATAAAACTCTGGAGTCGAGATGCTGAATATAACTTCAATCAGCTAAGCGACAAATCTTATATTTTATTAATCCTATATATATATATATGTGTGTGTGTGAGGCAGGGCTTGAAATAAAACTAGAGTAACAAAGACAAGCCTTGTTTTTTTTATAAAAAAAAAATACTAACATTCATCCAATGCAAGGCTCAAGAGTCACTCAAGGTAAAGAGTGTAATGAGGTGTAGGATATAAATGTAGGAGGAAGTGAAAGGGACTGAACATTATGAGGATAAGGAGGATAGATAGAGATTAACATTTGGCTTGAAGAGGTTGTGATTGTACTGTTCAGGGAAACATCCATGTGGAACCTTGTACCACAAAGTAGCAGTACTTGGGAAAAATCTGAATGAAATATCCACCTTAAAATTGGAATACGGAGGAAACGAGAATGATTTGACTGTGGTCATAGCATATCAAGTCCTAGCTATAAAAGTCTGAACTGATAGAACTAAAGAGTGTAGCTCATAATGTGACAACAAGAATTTTCATATGCACTAGACATTTTGATAATTGTATTTAACAAGTTTGAGTTTTTCTGATTCAAGCTTCTTGTTTGTACATTGCCAAGCAATCACTGAATATTGTTTCTAAATTGGTCTATAAATTTATGAAGAATTTATAATAATGTCATTGCAAAATTTGTGTTTTGGATGATCAGAAACTGTTCAACCCAAGGATACTCAACAAGAGATTCTTAACAAAATCCAAAGAATCTGCAATGTTATTGGTCCTGACCTGGCATCTCAGAGATTCAGTCACTTACCCACCACTGTAACATAGCTTCCCTGAGCCTTTTCTATAAATATTTTCATGGTTATTGTTCGAATGAGCTTTCCTTTATGGTAGCTCGAATTCAAATTTTTAAGTGCAGTACTAGATTGGCAGCTAGGTCTCATAATTTCTCTGTTGGAATTGCCAGTTGCAAACAAGTTATATGCTAACAGTCAAGTATTGTGTGTGAAATTGGATAGCTGGAACTACTTGGAAGCTGTTGATGGTTGGGCTAGCACAAAGTGCTAAGTCATCATGACCAAGGGTTTGAATGTACTGGGGTTATTGAAACTGTTGATAATGACAGATTATGCACTCTCTCCTAAAAACTGTAACTAAGGTCTGTGCAGCATAGTTGCAGCATAAACTACAGGTAGGATTTGTGGGTGTTGAGCAAGCACATATGCTTGAGCAAATATCTGCAGCAGGGATTGGCTAGCTGCCCTAGCAGTGTACTTGGAAAACAAGAGTAGCCATTATATATATATATATATATATATATATATATATATATATATATATATATATATATATATATATTACTTCCAATCAGATATGTATTAAAAGAATGACTCTTGATATGGGATACCAAATAACTGGCAATGAAATGAATGAAGGAAAATATCAACAGATTATAATTCCTGTCCCATCAAAGGAGGCAATATATACAACTTGTACCAATAATACTTAACAACCATTACTTCCGGATGAAACTGATGCAGTCAAAATGGCAAATACCAAGAGCCTTCTACTCACAAAACAGCTTGTCTCTGACCTTTTCCACACAGTATCCTAAGCATGTGTATCAACTTATAAAAAAAAAAAAAAAAAAAAAAACTCTTCAATTTTATATATATATATATATATATATATATATATATATATATTACACACACTAACTGAAACAGACCAAATGTTCAAGATATAATTACCAATTAGTAATTATTTTTTTGTAATAGGATATTTGAACAGAACAGAAACATTTTCTTTCTCTTGGAATGCTTACAATACTGTCTATAGTAGCACCACCTGAGAAAGTTTAGATTACTGACACAGTTTTAAGTGAATGCTACAAAGTTGATTAGATTATCCTTAATAGTTTAGACAAATACCTTAGGTACTAAGTTTAAATAATAGATCTTAGGGCAGAGAATCATTGTGTTCTACTTCAACTATCAAATCAGTGATGCTTGTTGAATACATTCATTGAAACACTTACAAAAATCCATCAGAATGAAATGTGTAATATAAAAGTTCTTGCTTCTGAATGAAAGCAAAGAATTATCAGGGATAATATACAGGTTTATTTTGGTATTAGGAGAAAAAACTGCAAATATTCAGACTAAATTTTTTCTAATATTTGTAATCGTGGTAATACTTTATGCAACTTAAAAACCATTTCCTGTATACTTCCAATTTGGAAATCACATGACAATTTTAATCAAACGTGTTGATTATAAGAATTTTCTACGGATATTTACAAGGAACTCATTACATGGAATTATCAAAGAAAACAATTTATCAAATTGAAAAAGAAGAGAAAAGCTTAACCTTCACTTTTGCAGAGCTCAAAAGAAAATGGTTAACAAGGCTACTTCAAAACCATCTTTTTTTTTAGTTGAGATGTAAGGTGTTAAATAAAAAATTATCTATAGTTAATAATTACAAAAGTATGTTGATTAAAAAGAATCTGCAAAAGATGGTTAGATTTAGCTCAAGTTTTAATAACTCATTTTGGGGTTGAAGCTAAACTATTCCTGTTACTATGATGCAGTGGTTTTCTGGGGGTCCACATAAAAAAAAATAGCAAATTGGGTGTCCACAGTAATATTTTAGTGGCCCATAAAGCAATTTTACTTTGGAATGGTTATTACAACTTAGAATTGGAATTTCTACCATAATCTATGCCATATTAAAATACCAAAAATACTAAAACAACTTTAAAAGAAGCAGAAAGCAAGATAAAGTGATATAAGTTAGCATCCCTCTTAGATTACAGGATATTTTGATTGTAAAAAGGTGAATAAAAACCTGAGAAGGATATATAAAGGATTATATAAATTAATTTAATATATTAATAATAATATGAATTTTAAATATTAATAAAATAAAATATTAATATGAATTAATATAAATATTGAAAAAAAATTAATAAAATTAATTTAATATATAAATTATATAAGGATTATATATAATGGAAGCATATATACATATACTATTTCTATAATACAATTCATAACCTTATCTATTAGTAAAAAATAAATAAGCTTTTTTTTCATTGAATGGTTATAGATGTCCGCAAAAAAAAAAAAAAAAAAAAAAAAAAAAAAACCATTGCTCTAATGAATGGTCAATTAATAACCTTTTCTTTTTTAATTTTATACTAAACCATTCAATTGATGAATTATTAAAATCTGAATAGGAGATGGTTGATTGGTACTTATTTAATAATAAATGAACCAACACTTGAGGAATAGCTTAGTTCCTTTTCCTCAACCTTGTTGAATCATGATAGCCCAAATTTGGATGAAGAGGAAAAAACAGATGAATGAGAAAGAAAAGCTTATATAGGAACATTACAAAGTGAAGAGAAATGATGGAGTGAAAGTTTGTGGGAGGAAGAGTACTCAAGCCAATAATAGAGGGGAGGGGGATGAAAAAAATGTAAAGTGGGAACAGTCAGTAGTCAAGCTGAATATTGTACTGTGTGACCCAATATTTATTTGTATAGACAATTGTATTTGGATAGGAGGACTTACAGCTTTGTGTTGGAAACATATTCGAAAAACAGCCTTTTGATCAAGTACTACCTTCCTTATTTATCTACTTATATATCTGAATAGTCATTTTCTAATTTTATTTTAAAAGACAACAGGTATTATTGATAATAGTAAAAAACCAAAAAATATCAGAATAAAGAGTTATGCCAATTAAAAGAAACATGGCTTGGTGAGAACTCGGAATACTTATGCAGATATCAAAGCTTAGCCAGTTCATTAATGCCCTTGTAAAATCTGAAATATCCAAGAGTATAAATATCTTCATGCTTGATTTACACACATACTTATAAATCTATCTAAGTTTCTCTCCTACATTCACATCAAAACCATGTTGCATTCTCTTTAACCCCTTGGAGATGGAGCCTCATTTGGAGTTTAAGTGCCAAGAAGATGGAGTCCTTTTCACAAACACTCACTTGGAACACAAATAAAATCAATATCAAATCACAGAACACTGCAAACTATCATAGAAACAGCCATAGGAAAGGCCCAGATGTGCAAAAAATGCAAGAAGCTATCTGATTGGCTGGTATGAAAACCTCAAGGCTTGTATTAATGGATCAGTCCAGTTGGCTTCTTTGTCATTCGACTTTTCAGCCAATAGATTAACCCTTAGGAGACGACAAGGCTAATGTCAAAATTGAAGACATCTTGAACCCCATGAAACAACAGATCCCAAACACCTGTCAAAAACATTTTATATAAAAACAGTTTTAACAGTTGCCATTTTTTATTCTCTCACTAATCAAATTTTTAGCACCACAAAACACTAAAGAAAACTCATTAAATGTCAGAGTTTCATTTTAACATGAATACAAGATACAACAATATTTTTTGTTCACCGAGTTATCAAACGAAATATGTGCTTAGTATATCTCAGAGTAAAGACAGAGGGATTAAAATCAATAGGATAAAGGGTTATTAGATGGTTTTTTAGTGTGAAAGGAATTTTAAAACATTTGAATGAAATTTAAAATCATACAAAGTTTGGTTCACATACACATATATACTTATGAAATATGGAAAGTTAAATAAAATGTATTTCAATGGTGATGTGAGAAGAAAATATCTATTAAGTAAAAATATTAAAAATTTTGAATTCATTTATAAACAGTTAACTAACAATCATAAAAGTGGATGAAACTGAAAAAAATAATCTTGTTAATTTCATTATATATTAGTTTTTTTTTAAATGCCAGGAACCTTCAGTGTGCAGGAAATCATGTCTCTTCACGCATTTCTTTTTCTTTATTATCTGTGAATTTCAGTGCATTCTTTAGAAAGATAGTGATTCTTTGTTGCTTTCTTCATGGTTTAGACAGGTTGCTACTTAAAGCTAGAGAGAAGTCTACCCTGCTATTTAACCCATAGTCGGAGACAGAAGAAATGGATTCATGATCTTCCTAAAGTCATTTGTGTGAAAGACAATGTAACAGAGTAAAGTGGAATTGGAATTCAGATCACTTATTCCACATTTCCTGTTGATAACCACTATCAGTCAGTTATGTGCCATGCGTGATACACTTAGGTGATCATGTACCTTTTGATACATGACTGACGAGGCAAATTTTTTCCTGCAGTAGGTTGCCATTTCTTTCTGCAGTAGACCAATTGACAATCAAGGCTACAGAACCTAGTGTGTCCTGCTATTTACCTATAGCTGGTTGGGGGTGAAGAGAAGAAGAGGATTCATACCTTTCCCAAGAGTATTAGCACCTAAGTGAATGTGATGGATTTGACAGGGATTTGAACTCGGCTCCCAGATTCCTCAATCTGAGCTGTGATCCATTACTCCACCGTGCCTCCTCGATAACCACTATGCTGTCTGTATATCCATTTTATATCACTGGTTTGATTGTGTACCAATATCCAGTGTTTTTTTTTTATTAATTTTTTTCTAACTATTAAAATGTAGGACTTCTGCAATTGAACAACCAATAAAAAATGTGAGGAGTAAAAAATAAGCATAAGTTATAGGAATAAAAACTTTATTTTATTTATAGATAACAATCCATTAACAAAAACAAATCTCCATATTATAAATTTCTATATCACATTAAGATAGGGACACATTCTACAAAATGTCCTTTTTTGTAAAATGAGTATAAAAATAAAATATATAAAATTCACTGGTAATGTGACAAGTGGTAAATAAAGAGTGTGATGTTTCTAAAAAGGTCAACTGATTTAAAAATTGGAGCATGTTTGGTCTAACTGGATTTGACATCAGGTCATATAAGCGTTGTTTTTATCTAATGAAAACAATCTTATGACTTATGTGCCTATACCATGGTGATTGCTCAAAACAGGTTTTCTAACCTTAAGATTTTACTTTCAAAGTTCTGATTTTAATATTGTAGCATTTTTTGTTCTAATGAACTTGGTTAAAATCTTAAGCAGTTCCTAAGTAATAAACTGCTTAGAATTGTATATACAATTTTAATGTTATCTATTAGTGCCTAAGTTAGAATAACTTCTGAATTTTAAGTTTTATGACATTAGTGTCTATCAGAAAATTTTAAAAAAATGTGTTACCCAGTAACAAGATTCAGTTTTTTTAGAAACAGGTTTTCTTTTACATTCAAATTTTTATGTCCATGAAATAAGGAATCAACTATTGCTGGTTCCGTTTTTTTTTAACATTCCTAAATTTTTTTGTTCAGGGATAAGGGAATTTAAGAATGGATTTTGTGAACTCATGCAAGTTTAGTAAAGAATTTATGCAAACCTTTGCAAATCCCTTGAATTATCACTGTTGCTACATTAAATCTCATCAATATAAAACCAAATTCTTTTTTCTTAACTGCTTTGTGATTTATTTGAAAATGTAAAACTGAGACAGATAAAAGGTATAAATCTCATGATTTTTTAATACTGGTGTTATTGCCAAACAAACAGAAAGGTAACCACTTGTTAGTCTAGTTTTGAAATGCTGGGCATTGTATGATTTGCACAACCAATATATTGGTTAAAATATCTTCAAGATAAAGTGCACCAATAAATAATACATTGCAAATTTGAAATTAACAAAGAGTAAACTGCACTTCTGTTTTGGTGGCAGACATTTTTTCTTAAATTTATACTTCTCAATAAACATGGTTGAGTTGAACAAGAAAATGGTCTTATAGTCCATATTGAAAGGAAAGACAAAAAAGTTTTGATTCAATGATATTTGCATTAGTTATGTAGCAAGAAGCATAATTCTTTTAAGTGCTAATATTAAAGAGACATTACAATCCTTTCAATGCA
This sequence comes from Acanthosepion lycidas, assembly GCA_963932145.1. Classification (NCBI taxonomy): domain Eukaryota; kingdom Metazoa; phylum Mollusca; class Cephalopoda; order Sepiida; family Sepiidae; genus Acanthosepion; species Acanthosepion lycidas. The sequence continues at coordinate 44,500,665 of OZ010597.1, read as the reverse complement.
TTTTGGAACTTGTACTTTCAACACTAAAAATAGCAAATTGAATGAGTGTTAAAAGAATGCTGTAATCTGTGCCAGTTCAATCACAAAGCACATGAATTATCAATGAATAATTATATTAATAGTTATAATGTTAATATTTTTGAAAATATTTAATAAGGTTATTGTTTCCTTAGGTCTTGCAAGTCTAAATAACTGAAGTGGTTGAAAAACTTATGTAACTAGTATACACATGAACAATATTCCTTGATATATGTGTCCTTTTTTGCATATAGAAGTTGATCAGGAAGGAAGTTCTTAAAAAAAATTTTTTTTTTTCAAAATAAAATAATTTTCACCATTATGCTATGTACTTATTGATCCACCTCTGTGTATATTTTATATTTATATGAATTGAAGATATCTGACAAAATGACTAGATAAGGAAGCAAGGAAAACCTCTAAAATTTTAACATGTTTCACTATTTATTTAGATGTCTACTCAGCCAAACAAAACAACATAGAATAAAAAAAAAACTACTTCACATTATTCCACATCCAAAATTTATGATGAAGCTAAATCAATATCAATACATATTAAGTTTATAAAGGCTTTCTTACTTGTTCCCTATTTTATATCATGTGTATGTGTGTGTGCATATGAATTGTAAAGACAACTATCCAATTGCTGTCTTTATAAATGCTATAAAGTAGCAATGTATATACTTGCAGATAGGTCACCCTACCAGATAGGTCACACCCCTACTTTAGGGCTTAATAATTGATGATTTACTGTTGACCCACACAATAATCTGGGGAGTTAGACTGCCCTTTTAAATGTAAGAATTATCAGATATTTACCTTTATTTCAAAACTTACAATTATTAATATACTTTTGCAGATTGATTTCCATGTTCTTCTGCATAATTTAGTACTTTTAATTTAAAATCTGCTTCATAAATCTTTCTTTTACTCATGATTAATGTTTGCAACAATTAAAATTATAAACTATAAATTTCACGACCAACTATATCACTGCCCAATACAAAATAGTGCAAACGTTTTGGGAATTAGATTCATGCACTTTGTTATTTGTAAATAACACTTAAGAACGCCTTTTAATGCGATATGAAACAACTATTAAAGAAAATTATCTCAAAGAATATATTTAATTTCTTTAAGTCATATTTTCCAATGTATTTTTGACTAAATATATTATGCAGAATGAATTGTGGGACTATTTTTTATTTGTCAATAAACATCTACACATGGTTCCTTAACTTATGTATGCATGTTCAGAGTTTCTATATCAGTCTGGTGTGAAGGCCCCAACCAAATAGTGACTGATGGATCAATGAATACTTTATAATTTTATTTATTTATTGTGATGGATATGTAAATATAGCAGCATGAGGTAAGTTTAAAGCAGTGAGTCAGTATATATGATAGATAAATTGTTTCTATATGGAGAAAAACCACAGCTTTAGTGTTTGTGGGTATCATTTACGATTTCTCAGAAATCATGATAAAAAGGTAGTGTTGTTTTACATTTATGTTGAGCAGGTAGGTCGCACCGCTAATATTTTGCGAAATATTTGGTAAAAAAAGTGCGACCGATCAATGAGTATATACGGTATGTCACAATAGTCAATACAAAAGTAAATAGTCACAGAAACTGAATATAGACAACTTACTGTTCTTACCTAAAGGAGACAATTTATAGTCTCCACTAATCACGTATTTAAATTAGACAACCATTACAAGTAACTAGGATAGTAATCAGAAATTATGTTTCTTTTTTTCTTTCTTTTGCTTGTAAATCCATGGAATCAAAGAAGAGGTAACCAAGAAACAGATTGTGTGGTGTTTCTGAATATCAATTGCCTCTTCTTGAAAACCTTATTTCAAGGCAGTATTTATTAGTCTTTCATAGTAAAAGTACCAAGGTGTGTTTGTTGGTCATACTTACATACTGATCAGTTATCCGTTCTCCATAAATAATATAATCCTTGTGGCGCTCCAATTCACTTCCTCCATTGTGGGCGATAAGGATTCTTTTTAAGCAAACATGGCTAAGGCCACCTCCACTGTGAGGAACCCACCCCCCACTTGAGTCATCCCGCGTCATGACCTGTGCTCGCACTCGCACAAGGTAGTCGCCACTGCAATGAAAAAAAGAAAAAATATAAATATAGATATATATAAATATATATCTGAAACAGGAGTTGACCAAATAGAATGCAAACAATACCCCCCAAAATACATCAGTGAAATATCCTGAAATTTAAAAAGAAAAATATATGAACATAAAAGGAGACTTAAGATGAAAACAACACACCTGTGTCACTAGAACCTTTGCAATCAGAATTTTGACTTGAAAAATGCTGTATTAATAAAAAGTGAATATAATTCACACATATAAAATGCAATGATCTACAAATCCCCTATGATTAATATATAATTATGCTATTCAGGTTATCACCTGTTTTTCCTAAATTAATACTGAAACAATGTGGGATGGGAAAACCTTAAAAATAAATGAATAAAAACAGAGTTGGAATTACTTACAATAAGACAGTTAAAGTAAAAATCAAGCATTCATATGCTTAACGTGAATTGCATTTTGTCTTGCTAATGTACAGTTTGTCGAAATAAAATTCTTTTTTCTGACAATGCTAGTTCATTGCTGAAACATGTCAAAATAAAGTTTTTCAAATTGTCTTATTTTTATGATCATTAATAAATGTGCAATTCACAAATGGAGGTATCATAATATTTACCAGCAAAGAAAACAAAATTGGCAAATTTAGTTCAACTTTCAGCTGAAACAGCTCCTCTAATGCATTTTGGGAAAGAAATAAATCCAATTTTCCATGAACTCCATTCCATCATCTTGACACAATGTCTTGTCAATTCTATACCACAATGGCTGATGGAAAAGATAGTGAGCACATTGGTAAATATCTTCCAACTTTCTCACTTGCCTAGACAATATCAGTAAGAAGTTGTTAATACTATAGTTAGCCTTAACAGAATCCAATAATTTGAAAATGAGAAAACAAGTTAGTTGGTAGCATGATAATATTTTTTATCCTTTGGATCTTCAAAACTATTAGCTAGGTACAAAAATAGTTGTGGTTTTTAACCATTAATTTAAAACAATATATCTCAATTTAGAATAAAATTTATTAATGGGAATTAAAACCATGAGAATACACACTTTGTTCCAATAAAAAATAAATCTATCTATTCTGATAGCACAAAATTCTAGAGTCTTGAAATCATTGAATTCTCTGAAGGTATTCTGAGCTGCCGTTTGGTTGTTGAAGACCATCTCTTGCAGAAAATTTTCAAGATTCTTGAAAAAAGTGGTTGTCAATCAGTTTGGTGGATAAGCTGGATGAAGTAGAGTTTTGTAGTCAAATTCATTCATTTTCTGCAAAGTCATTTGCTAGACATTTGCTTTGGCATGGTCATACAGAAGAATTGATTCTTGACCATTAAACATTATGGACTTGTAAATGTTTCAGTTTTTGGTACATTTTGTTGATTACCCAACAATATTTCTATGCTGTGATGGTTTTTCCAGGGTTCAAGAAGTTGTAGTGAAGCTGCAAATTCCACTTGTAAACCACTAAACAGTGACTATATAAGCTTCTTTTGATGCAGCTTTGGTTCGGAGAAATATAGAATCCATTTTTCATTATATCAAAATACAATAAAGAAATGGACTGTTTCTATTGCATAAAAGAAGTGAAAGTAAACTTTGTAACTGTAATATATTGTTATTTTTATTTAAATTATGTGTAACCCATTTGTTAAGCAGTTTTAAAGCTTCTAATTTGGTGCAAATATTTAACAAGTGCTGAATGGTTAACATCTAGTTTTGCAACCTCAATTTATCTTCTGTAGGTCACTTTCAGTAATGTCCCTCAATTGGTTGTTAATTGCAGGACATCTGTGACCCTCACATCTTCAATTTTCTGTTATGAAATTTTCAGAACCAATGTTGAGCAGTACGTTCATTGATAGTCTCTCCTGGCTAAATGTTTGATTGATATTGCAAGCTTATGTCCATACTTTGCACCAAAGTTGAAAACAACAAAATCCACAATTATTTTTTAATTAACCTAATAGCATTTTTACAATAAATACTTCAAAATAAATTATGAACAATTTTTCACACATGTAAGATTTAAAACATAGGTCTTCAAAGTATACTTTTTCTAGATTGTAATTCAGTGTAAAAAGTTTGGTCACCTTAATCAGTATATATTACACAAAGTCACTTAAGTACTAATGGAGAGTTTTTAAAAAGGATAGGGAAAATAAAGGGACATACAAAAAAAACAAAAAGAAAGGTTAGAGAAAAATATTTCCTACAACATTGACAAAAAATTTATTAAATTCAAATCTTATGCCATAACATTAAATTTAGTTTATCAATAATAATAATAATAATGTTGTTGTAGTAGTAGTAGTAGATAATGCAGTGTTGCTATTTTAGGTTTCAGTTATATAAAGAACATTTCAGTAAGAGTGACATTACTCAGTCATTATTCAATTAAGTTCATCCATTGTGAAAAAAAATAGATTATAGTTATGTTATTTTAATTTATATGCTGAATTTAACCAAGTAAATATCAAATGCCTTAATGACACTTGATGAACATTCCTTTTTTTATATTATGGAAAGTAAATTATAGAACTCTTGATAAACAATTTTTATCATCACAGAATAAATGTAAAAAAATTAAAGAAAACATGGTTAGACTATTTTTTTCTATTAAAAATATTTAATACTATGTTTTAACTCATTGAAAAACTCAAGTTTAGTCAAGTGCAAGCCTGAGTTTTTCTTCTTTTTCATGAGATATTTGAGATGATGATGATAATAATAATAATAAAAACTAGGCAAATACAAAGATCTGAAGATGAAAATAGAAAAAAATGGGGTACTTAAAAGCTAAAACTGTTCCTGTTGTGATTGGAGCTTTGGGTTTGATAAAGAAAGGGAACTCAAGAACACATCAACAAAATCACTGGTGCACCATCTCCCCAGGAAATTAAAAGAAAATAGTTTTATCAAGCGTAGAGTTTTGTCCATTTATGTTTTTTGTTAATAGTTGTCTTTTGTTTAAGGGGAAACAACAACAACAACAACAAAAAAAAAATCACAATCTGCACTTGCCCTTGGTCATTGGTTATGATTATAAAACAAATTCAGGTGAAAAATTTTTTTTATAATGATAATAGAAGAAACTAAATAAATACAAGGACCTTTGATAGAAATTAGTAGAATGTGGCATCTTTGAACAACATTACCTGTTGTTATTGGAGCTTTGGAAAAGAAACAAACAAATATGAGGAACAAATTCATAGCAGACCTAAAATATATGAATTGCAAAATGTCATACTCATGGGTACTTCTCACATATTACATAGATTTCTCTCTATGCAGTGACCAAAATTACATATTTTTTCTTCCTGATTTCATGGCAACTTATGTTTGCATCTCTTGATATGAAAAAAAAAAAAAAAAAAAAAAAAAACTTGTTGAGACTTAGTGACAGAAACCCACTATCACAATAATAATAATAACTAGTTTTAACCAATGAAAATTTCAGTTTTTCCTCTTTTAATATTCTGATTAATCTTAATTAAGTTAATGATTGAATAAACTCATGGCAATTTCTATGACAATAAATTATCTGTAGAAATTCCCCTATTGCATCGATAAATGTTTGAGCTTAACAACTTTAACAAAACATTGCAATTAGAATCATAAATATGAATGCTGGTCATTACTTTAAGAAGTGGGTACAAATGAAGATTTGAAATTGACAACTTTTTCATTTCACTGAAAGAGCCATTAAACACTTCTATATTCCCTTCTTTCTTTAATTCATTTTCTCACTGAAACCAAATAGTGTCTTTTCCCCTCTTGCTACAGTCAAAATGGAATAGTCCATTATTATGAGGTATTGGCAGAGCATAACAGTTGTGTGAAGTAACAAAGGGAGGAACAATCACAATTATAATAGGATATTGGGATACAGTAAATATCCCATTCAATATCACAGATTTGCTTGCCAGTTGCCAGATGTTAACCAGTTGGGCATGTTCCCTAGGGGCTGACACAATGTGCATTTCTGCTCATAAGTGGGAGTATGGCGGGAAGCATTATGGCTGAGTATCAAGAGGGGTGTTCCTTTAAGCTTAAAGGATGAGGCAGCCAAGGCGACATGGTAATCATCTTTAATTGGGAACATCTTTAATTAGAAACTGTTTTAGCAGAATGGGTCACTTGACCTGAAACTATTTCTAACTTGGCCCAACAAAACCTGTCACCATATGATGCACATTTAACTATAATGCATGTGCCTGGTATACCCTTAACAGACTGAGTGCCATAATGGTGATATTGGGCTTTGTATATTTGTACCCCAGCAACACTTTGCTAGAGTTCTGTTATCTCACTTAGTGATAATAGTGTCTTTAAATTTTTATTCTAAAACCATGTATCAGTCCTTCAGTGTTAATTGCTTTGACAAAGGTATTAAAACAAATGATAAACAAAACCTAATAAAAATCTCATAGGACACATGTTCTGTGCCTGTGTTCCCATCTCCTTTTATTACAATGACATGATTTGTGGAGTAAGCATATCACAGAGTGCTGAAAAAAGACTAGTCTAGAAACATTTATAGTGGAAGAGGGATGATACTATTTGATTAGCATGGTTGTTAGGATGGAGAAAATTCAGCAACTCAGAAATAGTAAAGAACTAAATAAGTTTGAAAGGAGAATAATGAGAAGCAAATTTGATGTGCACCAAAATCTGAAGAAAACAAATAAAACAAAATTTACGATAATTCCCATCTGCTCACCATATTCAATTGTTATTAAGAGAGAAACATTTTTCTCTGACTTTAGCCCCTGGGAGTAAATGGGTGACACAGAAATGCCATCTACTTGGAAACAAAATTTCTAATTCCAAATCTTCCAGCTCTCTTCCAATTGAAAAAGGTTTTATTTAGAGTGTTTTCCAAACAAGAAAGTCTAGTTAAACTTACTTCAAATTGAGCAAATTGGCCAAATGTGGAAAACTTTTAACACTTTTGTAATCTGCTTTTTTTGTGTAAGATTTCTATTTAAAAAATGAGAAAAAAGTCACCAAAGTATTGTCTAAATGTTAACTTACACACACCTCATGGCTAGCATGTTTTTTTGACCTTTTAATATCAGTCCTCACTGAGAGGTCCACTAATGTAAACTTACATCATCTGATAATTTTGATAAAACACCAAAATTGTTCTTAAAGATATTTAAGAATAAAAAATGGGAAAGTATAAAGACATTGAGTTTTTTATAAAGTGCAGTTACATATGGCATAGAAAAAAATTACTGAAAAAAGCATAAAACAAACCTTTTCTGAGTGACTATCATGGATTCATTTATAGTACTCAGATTGCTGACTTATTAGTGAATGTTGATAGATTTTCTAGAAAAAGCAATGCTGCTTAAAATTTAAAATAATTATAACCATATCAATCAAGGTAGTTGTCCTGCATAATGCTTGTAGATTAAATTAAACTAGTTGCAAATTGGAGACAGTATATATATCTAATTTTATTATGCAAGTCAATATTTTCACAAAAAATTAATATTAGCCAAATGATGTTAGTAAAATTTTCAGGATATATTTATATTTATGCAAGAGTTTCAGCTTGTTATATAAGTATATTTTGAAAAAAATTATTAATCATTTTATTCATGCCAATATTGTTTTTTTTGTGAAAGTTAGCAGATTTTATTATCTAGGATAATAAAATCTGTTAACTTATTTATAAACACATATCAATTAAATTCACTTTGATAATGATATACATCAGGCATGCATTTGATATCAAATAAATGTTATCTAAACAACTTCAAATTTATATCTTAATGATAATTATAGTATAAAGAATTTAGAATTTTAACATAATTACATATTTACATATCAATAATTGAAAATATATACATTGGTCTTAGTGTCAGGTATTTATCATGGACAATACTTATGTCTTATATGTTAAAAGTTAAAACATAAAAGTTGTAAAGAAACCAAATTTTTTTTTAGAACTATTTTGCTACTGTGTGTCAATATGCATTTCATAATCACAGCCTTGGATAAATTAAGCCGATGGAAACTCGCTACATTCAAGTACTGTTCCTCTTACAGGCAAATAAGAACTAATTCAGAGTTGCCTCATCAAAGAGTAGTTGTTAACAAGCTAGTATTACAGTTTAGGAATATTGTAAGTGTAGTACACTATTAAGCACTTTACACTTATGGTTAGTTTAGTTTGGTTGATTTTGTTTAGAGGCTTATCAATCTCTATGGGTTATTTTATGTCAAAATCTAAATAGTTTGAACATAATTGTGTGCCTTCAACTACAGATAAAATGTGTTGTTGGTGATTTTGCTTTAAATATGTATTGTTGGTCAGTTTACTATAAATATGTATTGTTGGTCAGTTGATTTCGTTTAGTGGTTTACCAACCTCTGGGTTATTTAATGTTAGAATCTAAATATTTTAACCACAATTTTATGGCTTCAACTAAATATATTTTGGACACAGTTGTATGCCATCAACTATAGATATTTTGTACATAATTTTATATTTTTAGGGTAAAAATATTTTAGATATAGTTTTTTTGTACATAATCGGTTGTAAGTTTTGGCAAAACTATTTCTTTAAGGTAGGAAATTTATGTTGACGGCCTTAGTATTTTCAAATAGTATTCTCATGTTACACTTATGGTTAAGCTTAGTAGACTGATGATGCCCACCACCTTTCTCTCTCAAATAAACACAAGTGAAAACAACTTAGAAAACCAGTTTAAATGTAAGAAAAAAAAAATTGATGCTCAACCCCTTTTTGTTACACAGGCAGGTGAGGTTTCTAACCACTAATTCATCATCAGGACAGAGAACTAAGGTAAGCTAACATTGCAAAGACTGATCGCAAATCAGAATACAAATTTCCCAACTTATTGAGACAATAAATAAAAAGTATATATTATCCAAGTGACTTAAGTAACCAATTAGTTTGAAGTGAATAGTAAGAAAGCATCAGGTCATGATAACAATACCAGCTGGAAATTGAGTTTTACCAAGTGTGTATAGTAGAATGGAGTTATTGGATGTCTTTAGCTATGCAGTTAAATCCAAGCAAAGAGATTTAAAAAACCTCCTTTTCTTCAGACAAGATACAAAGCATTCAGTTAATTATCTGGTGCTTAGATTTAGATTTTACTGGAACCAAAACTGACTGTAGTGGTCACTGGGGTGTGAAAGACTTGTGGTAAAAAAAAAAAAAAAAAAAAAAAAACTACCTTTATGAGTTCTAAGTACCCTGCTCATCTGTCAGATTTAGATTTTTTTTGTTTTTTTTTGTTTTTAATAGCAAAGTGTTTATGTAAACATCTGTGTAAAAATAAGCAAGAAAAGCCTAAGAGGGGCATTCTGCCTATGCAATTGGCTGAGTGGGTGGGTGTTTATAAGAATGTAATACAGCAGAGTGAGTGAACGTGAGCTACTGGTAAGTATGTCTGGCTTTCGACTAATATCATTTCTAGCCAGAGTAGAACTTGCCATTCAGAAAAAATAACTTATGAAACACTAGTGCAGACAAGTAACTATCTCCCCACCCACTCTCATGCAAGCTCAGTTACTCTTACCACTACCAACCAGGCAAGCATTCACCCCCTTCTCACTACCCCACCTCTACTGTCAGAAGTTATCTTCGCCACGCCACCCAACCAGCACCTTAAAAAAAAAAAAAAAAAAAAAAAAAAAAAAGATACCAAGCAAGCGGTCACCCGGCCTTCATTCCCACAGAAACAATGGACTGTTCCAGCAGCATGCTATCCACCCAAACCAATCCTAAAATAAGCCAGTCTGTATTACAGTGAATTTGGGTGACTTTAGGTCAGCTGCCATTTTGACAAACGGATGCTATAACATCTTAATTAGTACTAGGATGAAGGACACCCCGAATAGCTGAACCGGCAGTGGTGGGGTACTTGAAGTCTGGTGATTCATGATACTTCAAAACTATTGTAATAGCAGGAGACTTGGTATGGGGTAGATTCAAGAATCAAGCAAAAGAGAATGAGAGCAATGGAAATATAAGTAAGTAGTGTTACAGTAGTAAACAGAGGAGTGAGAGGTTATATATGTATGTGTGTGTGTGTGTGTGTGTACACACACACAACAAAGACATCATTGAAGCTAAAATGCTGTGAAGGTATGTGAGTGATGCTGTCATTTTGAAAATGCTCAACATGAAATTTGGACAGGAGGGAACTTTCAGAATAGTGATAATTGAAGATTATTAACATTTTTTTTTTTTTTTTTTTTACTAAGACTTCAAATTATGGTTTTAAATTACCAATTTTTGCAGTAACATTTATTTTGTTAATTCATAATTTATTTAGCTCAGAGAATTCAACTGATGTTTCAATCAATCCATTCAGTTGTCTCATTAGTGAACATTTTCTGAAGAAACATTTTCTGAAGAAATATTCCCCCCCCAACTGGATTGTACACTTGATGAAAGCTAAAGAACAGATTGACCAAAAACACTGTAAAATAACAATGTCAGTATTGCAAAGAGGGAGTTCAACTGTCCAAGTAATTTTGAATGTTCATGACTGTTTAAAATGACAGTGAAGATATTTTTAATGTTAAACCCAAATGTATTTTGAAAATTTCAAATATAAAAATTGTTTCATATTTGCCAAATAATATGGAAAAATATAAAGTGTAAAATGAAATTACTAGGTGTAATCTTTCTATATTTTCCATAAGGATTCTTCAGAATAACTGCTTTTAAAAGCTGCATAAGGACCAATGCAATACTTATAAACTTTTTCGATTCGTCTTGATTTAAACACACCACAGAAATAAAATGAAGGAAAAACAAGGTCAGAATTAACAGAATAAATGAAATTTAAGAGTTGAACAGATGAAAGAAAAACATGAAAAAAAAAAAAAAAGAAAAAAAAAAGAATGCTAGAGAGACTGATGGGTGGGGATATAAACTGTTATTAAGGTTGAATTATATATATATATATTACAAAACTGATATAAAATATATAAAGAGAAAGTGAAATAGTTGTACAGTTCCTGGATAATCTCTAGTTATTAAGTACATTTATATTAATAAGAGTTAAATATCAGTTTTAAGGAAATTAGCGTTAGGTGTTAATTAATGAAAAAAGAGAGTTTATCATTACATAAATAACTAAGTAAACAAATGGAGGTAGATATGAAGAGAAACAAAAGGAAAGAGGGAGCAGAACAAGAGAAAGAATGATGAGAGAAAGAGTAAGAACAAAGTGTGAGATATCTAAGTCTTGTGCAAATAGTCAGGCTACAGATTCTAATTTGAAAGGCTTATGAGAAAATATGAGAGATTCCAGGCATACCAAAATAATTCAGCCTTGTCTAACAAGCATAGCACCTGGCTAAAGTTTGTCCAATATATTCAAAGTAGTAATTTAATATAATCATTAATTGCAACTAATTTAAACAAGTCTGACACACTGAAGTAAAAATGGTACTTCAACTCCAATTCTGACATTGATTGGTCATCTCTTTTTTGATGCATTTTGATACATTTCAAATGCTTGCTTTGGGAAGTTCACAGAAGTAACTTTGTTAATTCCAGGTGTTTCCAGGATGGGATGAAACCTTTAAGTATGGCAGCCTGGTTTCTGGAACAGCACTTCTTCAATGTATTAAAGAGGCTGCAAGGAGGTGCATGATTAGGAACACACCAGCAAAAACTAGTGGAACCAAGCAATTTCTGAAAATATCCACTACATGAACGTATGTGGGAGCCCCTATAGACAGACAGAAAGAGAGAGAGAGAGAGGAAAAAAAAAGAAAAAAAAAAAGATCATGTGCCAAACTTTAGCCTCGTAGGGAGACAGATAAATACTATCTATCATCAGTTGTAGTGCCATACTAAGTGAGATAAGTGCATTTTAGGTTTTCTTTGCATATGAAGTAAGAGGAATATGAGTGACATTTGGCAATAGAGTCCAACCATATACCCTGCAGCTTCTAGTTCATTGTTTTAACCACTCAACACTTCTGTATATAATTTGAAATAGACTTATATAGAACAAATACATTGGGGCATATTGGCATCTCTAACAGTTTATTATTAGACTATATTATTTTCATGGTACACATGTGCATCTGTTCATGTATAAAACTGAAAATACTCTCAGAAAGAGATTATTATGATAACAAAGCAAAGCTAAAGAGAATGAAAAATCACTTTCTTAATATTTACAAATAAATATGTCGATAATTATTAGGTTGGTGCAAAAATAATGACGTAATAATGTCGTTTTTTGATGTATTTTTTAACGTCAAAAAACGACATTATTACGTCATTATTTTTGCACCAACCTAATATTTACTAAGATTAGCCGGATCTCTCTACAAGAATACAGTAGTAAGACATTCAGTGAGGATCAAAATCAACTGTTAAAAATGGTCTTTCTGAGACAAGGTTACTAATGGTAAGCATCTAAATAGGTGTCCTAATTGTGCCCCCAATAAAAATTTAACATTAGTAGAGAAGATTTACAGTCAATGTTTTTGTCATTCACCAGAAAAAAAAAAAAAACAACAAAAGACAAAAAATAATATTCTTGATTAACATTAAATGGTGTTAAAGAAACCCACTGACTAAACAAAGTTAACTAGTCTCCTATATAAATAAATAGTATTAATACAATTAAAGGACAAAGTTTGCAGAAACAGCTTTATATATATATATATATATATATATATATATATATATATATATATAAGTAGATACTGTAGCCAACACCCAGCAGTGACAGTCTGTTTCATGTTTAAATACAATCTTCAGGCCATGCATACTGTGTTTTGGCTCGGCTAACAAATTAAGTAAATAATAAACAAATTAACAGAATATGAATGCACACATAAACACATATAATAATAATAATAAACAAAAAATAATAATGTAATCAATAATAAATAAAGAGTAAAAAATTAAAAAAAACTATAAAATAGCTACAAATAAGTGCATTCGGATCAACAATTATTTCTAGTCAATAGCTTTTAAAATAATTTGAAGCATAACTGTTACCATAATACAATAGACCTTTTACCCATAGTGCACCATGGACCAGCATATATAAATAGTTAAGCCAAAACACAACATACATGGCTTGAAGATTGTGTTTAAACATAAAATAGACTGTCACTGCTGAGTGTTGATCTGAATGTCCACTTTTATATCTACCTATGCTCTATCCCTGATATATATATATATATATATATATATATATATATATATATATATAAAATGGCTGGCTATTTGTTTCTGAGTACATCCATCTGCTATAGTAGTTAATGCTTGTTGCAGATGCCTGCTCAAGCACATTTGTGTTTCTTCAATACCTACAGAGTCAAGCTGTAGTTTATACTGTATCTGTGCTGAGCACAATCACAAAATTTATGGAAGACTGTAATATCAAATAAGTGTAGTAAGTGTAGTAGTTTTGTCATTTATATATACACCACCAAGTAACTTATATATTGCCTGACTTTATTTAATGAAGATAATTGATCTGCACATTCTGCCTAAAAATCAATAAAAAAAAATAAAAAAAATAAAAAAAATCTTTTGTAATCTTTATGAATAAGCAGTTATTTTGTTGATGGATTTTTAAATTGCTTACTTATTCAAATAAAGATTTTTTTTTGCAGCAGAAACCAGCTTAACATTTAGATCACAGCTTGGGAGTAAAGGGAAGTCAGTTATATTGACTTTTTAATAAATAATTATCAAAATGTTTGAACCTATTGAACTGCTTTAATTATGACAATTTTGCTAATACCACCTTCTGGCTATGTGTATCTCTCAAACAAAGAAATGATTGCACAGTATCCTTACTCATCAAGTACTCATGCAATGCAAACAATATTAACTGTAACAGTTTTAGGTAAATAAAAAATAGTTTGAAATCTTAAAAAATGACAAAATTTGTAAATGAAACCAGCAAGTTAGTGTGAGTGTTAGCTTAGCATAAATGGCTTGCTTTATAACTGAAATAATTTCATATTTCCTATATCAGTATTGGAACTTGGGTTAGAAAAAACAAAAACAGTGTTATTATGAATACTGATTTTTGATACTTTGTTGTTAGTTTCAGAGTCATATTCAAAGACAAAACCTGAAAAGTAACAGATACTGTATTTGGATGCTTGCCCAGAGGCTGAGCAACTACACACACTGGTCCTAGGTTGAAGTACCAAAGAATAACACTTTGATCCTAGGCAGGAGTGCTGGTCTATATGTAAATAATTGTGTACTTTTCTGGTGTACTATGCTCATGTCACATTATTTTATGCAGAACTTCTTGAAGAAACTAAATAAAAATAAAGAAACACTTTTTATTTGGGCCATTATTAATAAACTGATCAATACCTTTAATTAAACCAATTTTTTTTTTTTAAAGGTAAATTACATGTTTGGTCATTTAAAATATCATTAATTCATAGAAATTTACATTAATAATAAATACTTAAGACTGAATTTGCAACAAGTGTGACAAAAATATTTGCTTTTTAATTATCTGAATCTGATGGAAGAAGAAAAATGCAAGATTTATACTATTTAAATCAGTTGTGAATCAATTTTCCTTTGAAACAAAGACTTACAGCAAATAGTAAAATATTTCTCAAAGCTTAGAGGCTTATGGTGATATCATTTTGAAATACCAATTCCAATACGATTAACAAAGTTAAGCAACATCAAGCTTAGTCAGTATCTAGATGGGTTACCACTTGGGAATACCAGGTGCTGTAAGCTTGGATGTGCAGATGGTATAATGGATAATGGCTTGGAATTGTTAGTTGACGAGCCGAGTTTTAATTATTGTTTGGTTCATTATATTCACTTACACACAAATACTCTTGAGAAAGGTAGGAATCCACCTTTTCTGCCCCAGGTTATGGGTTAATTAGTAAGACTTGTATCACTAAATCATTATTATCTAACAAAAAAAAATAAATAAAATTTTTTACAATTTCAAAATAAATTCTGACTTTTGCAAAGGGTTGATAAGTGGTAGAAAATCAATCAAACCCTCGACTTAGAAGCAAAGAAAGATTTTTTTTTTTTAAGTAAAACACAAATTAGAGTTCTTGTAATCAGTAAATTATAAATTTGAAAGTTAAACATGAAAGATTAAAAAAAATCCACAATTAAGTAAATCTACCCCTTAGAAGAGTTTAAGTATGCTTATCTTTTATTTTCACCTAATCAATTACAAAAAAAAAACAAAAAAAAAAAACATTCAAGTGGCCTAGTGGATAAAAGGAGTTTTGAGTTCAATAAATGGTCACAGCAGGAGGTGAACAAAAACTTGGAGAGTTGAGTTACTATGAGGAATTAACTGAAACATGGCAATTCGAACTAGAACAATCTACCTCCCATGGACTAATTAAAGGGCTCGGTTTGAAATTCCGATGTATATCGCCTGAAGAAGGCTGCAACGTACAATGGCCGAAATGTCATGAATATGGCAATAAAGATGAGGACAACAAATGTACATAGTGTAAATGGTTCTTTATTTTTAATTCCAGATTTTAATTTTTATCTAAAAAACCCTTTGATAATCTATATGTTTATAATAAATACTCTCCTTTATGTCTATAAGCATAAAAAACAAAATTTAAAAATATTCTTATTATCTAATTAGCATTTAACTTTTGAAGGCTGGCTCAATTTTTAGTGGACAAGTTATCAAAATGGTATGTGACAAAATGAATTAATTTTTCATTAGAAAATCACCTTATTAAAGTCTTGCATTATTTTGTGTGAGCATAGATTTGTATTCTATTCACCAAAATTGATAAAGAACTAATAGTTGAAAAAAGTGTAGTTAACAGATCTGATATACATAAAATATATTTAAGACCTTAGAAACAATTAAAAATACATACTACTAGCAAAGATACCTGACATTGAGTGGGTCCAGTCTCTTATCATTGCCCTGCTATGCCAAGCAGTTGTTTCTTTGATAGATTTGCATAAGATATAAAAATGGTATTAGCAAAATTATCCTAATCAAAACAGTGTGATAAATTTAAATACAATGTTAGTTATTTCATATACAACCAGTCAGAATGTCAAAATTTAAGGTATTTGTTAGATTTTCAAAATACACAAATAAAAATGTTAATATTGATTACTTCCCTTTACTCCCATTCCGTGTTATAATCAAAAACTCAGCTAGTTACTAATGTCATGGCAGAAAAAGGTTTTATTTGAAAAACTAAGAAATTTAATTATTAAAGCAGTCAACAGATCAATCATTTATAAGTGTGGGTGGTGTAATGGATAGCAGCTAGGAATGAAAAATCGGAGAAGTGTGTTCAAATTGCAGTCTAGTTTGTTACATTCACTTAGGCACACATTCTCTTGAGAAAGTATGAATCCATTTCTAAGTTATAATTCTTCTTAGCTACGAGTTACATAGGATAAATTGGGCTAAGAAGACAACTCTGACAGTATGTAACCCTGGTGTTGTATACACTATGCAGTTAATAAAAGGATTGTGGAATTCCCAATGACTATGATCCTGACCGTGATTTGTTGCTGATGATATTTATAACAATCTGAAAAACCAGGTTAAAATACACAGTTATATATATTTCTTAAAATTTCAATATTCAAATTAGTCATCTCTATTAAGCAAGAACCACTAAGTTGGTAACAGATAAGACGCCTGCCGGTAGGCATAAATAATAAAACCACATTTGGCCTTGTGCCATATTCCGTTTGAGTGGGTGTATGGGTCTAAACCACATTTATTTGGTGCCACATTTTTAATTAATTTTCAAGATTTTGAGCACACGCACACACAAACTAGGGTATTTTTTTTAAGTTGAAAACATTTTACTAAAAAAAAATTTTTTCAAGATGATGTAGCAAAAAGAGTTTTTTTTTTTTTTTCAGTTCAGATTATGAAATTATTAAAGAAATTTACTTAAACTAAGCTCATTGCAATCTTGTTTTTAAAAATATATTTAAAAAAATATATATATCTTAAAACAAAGTATCACTTTGTGAATAATTGTAATAATAAAATAAAATGTATATTCAACATAAAATGACTAAAAAGATCTACAAGTATAGTTAGAGCCAGTTAAAAAAAATTAAAGTGTGATGGATTGATCCTGGCTAGCAACACAACAGGTAGTGAAAAATATATATCCGGTCCTAAAAGGAGGTAAGCAACTAGCAAGTAACTGATAAAATGAATTGTGGTTACTAAGTATTTTAACATTTGTTGGTGGGTTGCCCTCACCCTCATCCCGCCTCGCCTCTCCTCCGGATTTTACTAGGACAGTGAAGGAAGAGGAGTCTCTTGTCAAGAGGCAAGGGTTTTAGGGCACCCCCTCTACGTTTCTCTCTTCTAGTCTGCTTGACCTAGATGGTGTGTCTGCAATACTTCCTGTTTGCTAGATATACAGGGATAGGCGATGAGTGATAAGGCCAAAACCTATCTGCTACTCATTCATACTAATATATTTTTTAATAACGTGTGTGTAAGTGTAGACATTCCTCAAAGAGTCTAATAAATTTCATATTACATCCTCAGTTCAAATAATTTTCCTCTGGTTACTATTCAATGTACGCTGGCATTTTTGCAAAAAGAACAAAATTACCAATTTTCTGAACATAGAAGGAAAAACTCATCAGAATGTGATATGTTGCACCAAAAATCAAGCTCATTTCAAGTTTAGACTTTTAAGCAATTCTACGTATGAATTACAATTTATCAATTAAATTAAAATTATTTATTTATTTATTGGAGCCATATATATATATATATATATATTTTTATTTACAAAATTATTAGAGAAAATAATGGCATCTATCTCAAGTTACAATCACTTGAAAAACAACAAACATGCCTGAAGAGTGAAGATGCTAACATTTTCAAGAGAAGTAGTGAACCTCACAACAAAGGCAGAGAATGAACCTCTAAGTGTAAGTATAAGAGAATAGGCCAAAGTAAAAATGAAACAAATTACGCAGCACTTATTTCGATTAACTGCGCTACTTAGAACAATTGCTTTGCTAATTATGTAAATGTAAAAAGTCTTTGGCAATAAAGTGACATATATGGCTATAAAAAGGCAATGTTGGTTATTTACAGCTAAATTATTTAAATAATGCACTATGCTTTGAGTCACGTAGCAATAATTGTAAGTAAAATGATGCACTAAAATAAGTAACCAAGTAACTATTAAGTTGCCTGAATATTAGTGCCAAGTAAAAAGAGTTAACACTAACAGCATTCAAGGAAACTCACTATCCCCACTACTATTTTTCACAGCAATGATATTGCTGAACAATAAAAGAAAGGTTATAAATTTGCAAGAAAAGGTAATCTCTCTCATGAAGATTTTTGCCAAACTGAAAAGTCAAAAAAAAAAAAAAAAAAAAAAAAAACCCCAAAAAAACGTCAATTTTCAATCAGGATATGGGAATGGAATTTAACATTGACAATATTTGCTGGTAATGGACAAAGCAAAAACAGAAACAACAGAAGGAATTGACCTATGCAATCAGGAAGCCATCAGATGCTCAAAGACAACTAAACATTCTGGAAGGAGATCCACCAAGCAGAAAGAGCCAGTAAAGAAAATCTCAAAGACAAAATGATGGTAGAGACTTAAAGAAACAAATCTTTGGGTTGTCTCCATTGTGAGATCCTCTGAACCATCTTTGAATTGGACAAGAGGGGAACCTGGACCAAAAATTGATAACCATGTATGAGGGGGTATACCTGAAAAACAATGTCAACAGGTTGCATATTGAAAGAAAAGGAGGAGGAAAAGGATCGTGTCTACTCTGCAATCAATGAAGTTGAATAATACATAACAATAGCCAAAAACTGTATTACAACAAATAGTAGAATAAACAGAAATCAATGAATGATGGAGAACTCAAAAATGAAAAGAAAAACAATTATATGACAACTTCAAAAGACAAACTGAGAGAATGACAGATGTGGACATTGGTATATAGAAGAAAGCATAAGAGAAAAGGGGAGTCACTCTTAATGGCAGCCCAAAATAGTGTGATAAGAACCAACTATTAGGTTGGTGCAAAAATAATGACGTAATAATGTCGTTTTTTGATGTTAAAAAATACGTCAAAATACGACATTATTACGTCATTATTTTTGCACCAACCTAATATAAAAATGCAATGATACATAAAAACACAGGAAAACAGTAAATGTTGACTATATGGAAATAAATATGAGACTGAGAAACAAATAATCAGTGAATGTAGCACAAGTCTAGAAAGAATACATTAATAGGCATGATTGGGTTGGAAAGGCAATTTGCTAAGAACTGTGCAAACAACTACATTTTAACAAAACAGACTAGAAATTGTTCTAGCTAGAGAATGAAGCATAAAATCCTGAGGCTTTGAGATTCAAAGGGATGGAATCCTGCCTGGAAGAGCAGATTTGTTATTGATAAAGCAGGTCAGGTAGTGGATGCCACTGTTTTGGCAGATGATAAAATGAATTTAAAAAAAAAATGGAAAAAGATAGATAAGAATTCCAATCTCAACTGAGGAATATGAAGGTAACAGATGTGCTGGTCCTTATCAAAGAACAACAAACAATCATTAAAGGGGATGTTAAATAACAATGAAGAAGCTAGGAATTTGGAAAGAAGTTTGAACAATCCAAATGACAGCATGAATGAAAACTGCCAGAATCCAGGGAAGCATCCAAGGATAATGAGGAGATTTGCTTTCACTTGATATCTATTGCAAACCAATGTGGTATAAATACTCAAGTCAATGAGCAAATGAATAATAGACATGTTATTACAAATACTGCATCATTATTATTAGTACATTTTTAATAATTCATTGCTGTCAAATAAGTGTGCTTAAAAAAGAAAAAAGCATGAACAGTTAGCATATATTTTAGCAACAGAAATGTATGCGTGTGTGCATATATATATATATATATATATATATATATATATATATATATATATATACATACATATATATGTGTGTGTGTGTGTCTGTGTATATATATATATATATATATGTGTGTGTATATATATATATATATATGTGTGTATATATATATACACACATATATATATATATACACACACACACATATATATAGACACATATATATATATAGACACATATATATATATATATATACACAAATATATATATACATACATATAGACACATATATATATATAGACACATATATATATATACATACATATATATAGACACATATATATATAGACACATATATATACATACATATATATAGACACATATATATATAGACACATATATATACATACATATATATATAGACACACATATATATATACATATATACATATATATAGACACACATATACATACATATATATAGACAGACATATATATACATACATATAGACACACATATATATACATACATATATATAGACATACATATATATACATACATATAGACACACATATATATACATACATATAGACACACATATATATATATATATACATACATACATATATATAGACACACATATATATAGACACACATATATATATATACACATACATACATATATATAGACACACATATATATATATACATACATACATATATATAGACACACATATATATACATACATATATATAGACACACATATATATATACATACATATATATAGACACACATATATATATACATACATATAGACACACATATATATATACATACATATAGACACACATATATATATACATACATATAGACACACATATATATATACATACATATAGACACACATATATATATACATACATATATATAGACACACATATATATATACATACATATATATAGACACACACATATATATACATACATATATATAGACACACACATATATATACATACATATATATAGACACACACATATAGATATATATACATAGACACACATATATATAGACATATATATATATAGACACACATATATATATACATACATAGAGACACACACATATATACATACATATATATAGACATACATATATACATACATATATATAGACACACATATATATATATACATACATATATATAGTCACACATATATATACATACATATATATAGACACACATATATATATACATACATATATATAGACACACATATATATATACATACATATATATAGACACACATATATATATACATACATATAGCCACACATATATATATACATACATATAGCCACACATATATATATATATATACATAGACACACATATATATATACATACATATATATAGACACACATATACACATACATACATATATATAGACACACATATACACATACACACATACATATATATATACACATATATATATAGACACATATATATATACACACATACACATATAGACACATATATAGAGACACATATATTTATACACACATACACATATAGACACATATATATAGACACATATATTTATACACACATAAATATAGACACACATATATATATACGCGCATACATACAGACACATATATTTATACACACATATATATATATGCACATACATACATATATATAGACACATATATATATATGCACATACATACATATATAGACACATATATTTATACACACATACATACATATAGACACATATATTTATACACACATACATACATATAGACACATATATTTATACACACATACATACATATAGACACATATATATATATAGACACACACATACATACATATAGACACACACATATATACACACACATACATATAGACACATATATATATACATATATACATACATATATACATATACACATATATATATATACACGCATATATATATATATATACATATACACATATATACGCATATATATATATATATACACATATACATATACACATATATACGCATATATATATATATATACACATATACACATATATATATACACATATACACATATACATATATATATACATATACACATATATACGCATATATATATATATATATATACACACATATACACATATACACGCATATATATATATATATATACATATACACATATACACGCATATATATATATATATATATACATATACACATATACACGCATATATATATATATATATATACATATACACATATACACGCATATATATATATATATATACATATACACATATACACGCATATATATATATATATATATACATACATATACACATATACACGCATATATATATATATATATACATACATATACACATATACACATATACATATACACATATATACGCATATATATATATATACATATACACATATACATATACACATATATACGCATATATATATATATATACATATACACATATACATATACACATATATACGCATATATATATATATATACATATATACATATACACATATATACGCATATATATATATATATATATATATACATATACACATACACATATATACGCATATATATATATATATATATATACATATACACATACACATATATACGCATATATATATATATACATATACACATATACATATACACATATACACGCATATATATATATATATATACATATACACATATACATATACACATATACACGCATATATATATATATACATATACACATATACATATACACATATACACGCATATATATATATATACATATACACATATACATATACACATATACACGCATATATATATATATACATATACAC
>OZ010597.1:44376351-44468851 GCA_963932145.1 Acanthosepion lycidas | reverse complement strand
ATGAAAAGGTACTTAGCATCAAATTTTGCAAAATGCTAGCCAAAATCTTAGAAGTTTACTTAAGGAGCCAACATTAATACAGGTTGGCTTTTAGCAATTTGGTAACCAGCAATCTGGCACTAATTTCCACAAAAGTAATTTCAGACTTCTCTGGTTGTTGCACAGACCTGCCACTAAAGTATGGTGACACTAACTGCTGCATCAACTGCTTTTGAACACTTTCAAACACTGGTAAGGTATTTCTACTTGTGTTTTATGCATTTTTTATTATAACCTGTTGATGTTTAGTCCTTCTCATTCCTATAAAGTGCTTCTTGTGTGAAGCACAAATACTGTAAGCTGTCTTTAACAGAACTAATGAAAAAATTTGACAGTAGTGTGTCTGTGCAAAGCTTGGGTGATTTATTGGCTCATCTACAGTTTATAACAAGGAAACAGAATGAAAATCAGTAATCAGGCAAAATCATTTATCTTGCAGCCTACAAGTACCAATGATGCCAGATTAATGATGGTATTTAAACATTCAAGGAAGAATCTGGAAGCTCAGAAAATAAAATTCCACATGAATTTATAGAGAGGAAAATTTAAAAATTTAGCTTTCTTTCTTAGATATAAGAAAAAGAAAAAACGTGATTTATTACAACAATTGAAAATGAGAAAAATCATGGCTAGATCCCAGAGAGTCTTCTAGATGAAATTTATTAAAGAGAAAAAACTGTTTTGTTTTTTGGAATTCAAAGATAATTCTTTATTACAAATTGCTAGAACCTTCACAAATTGTTACTGCCCAGTACTAGTGAGTAACTGGTTCATTTAAAATAGAAAAAAAACATTTTCTCTGAGCAAAGAAGCCAACCAGTAATTTTGTTTCATCTAGAGACTAGCACTTATTTTGCTTGTTGCAAACATTGGTTAATTGTTCCAATTTTGAGGTATAAAAAAATTCATCCAAAGATTAAAATAAAAAAAAGCTAGAATTCCTCTTTAAAATACATTTATAAAAGTTTTTTCTTTATTGTATTTTAAATAGACAAAATTAAGCAAAATAGATCATATTTATTTAGGCAATATCAAGTAACTATGCTAGTAAGAAAAACAAAAGAACTATTTCTAAATGAGTGGGACACACAAATCAAGTGAAATATTTCTGAAAGTATTGTTTCTTTGCAACTGCATTTCTAATTTAATATTTGGAATCAAAAAGGATTATGGATTTTGCTGCTCATTTTTGTTAGTTTCTGAAAAATTCTTGAATTTTCCATGGGTAAAGGCACAATAATTTGGCAAGTCTGGTTTTGCAGACAACCAGACAAGGACTTAAGACTATGTAATCTCAAACAAAGCTGTAAATCATGGAAGTAAAACAAACCTTTTTGCACTAATCAATCTTAAATATTTGAGGTGTGGTTCAGTGAATTTCGGTAATAATGACACAGGTAAAAGTGGAAAAATAGGAAAAAAATCTGCATCTGATAGTAGAGTTGATTTTATAATGTTTTTTATACATGCATCCTTGGAAGCAAATCTTCTCTTTTCCTTTATTACTTAATATGATTTTCATGATGGGATCAATGGTGTGTACTTGACAGTTCTTGGATAACTGAACCAGGAGTAAATATATAGACAGCTGTCCTTTGATTAGAAACTTAATTTTAAATAGTTTAAAATTAAGCATATACCGGTGTTTAATTTTAAGCTGTTTAAAGAGTTTGTTGTTCACTTGTGCTATTATTACCTGTGCCATTATTAACATTCAATATTGATCAAAAAAAATAATTTTGAAGACTCACATTCTCTTGTCAAATTCAAGAATAGTAAGTGGAATATACAAAAAATAAAAAAATATAATAGAGAGATAAAGTGATATTTTAGAACTTTTATTCTTGTGTCTCTTTACAATACTCCTATAAGAAAATTTGTAAAAATAATCAAGAACATTTAAAGAGAATATAAAATGTGACCTTATATCTTTATTGGTTATGTAACTGCTTGATGTTATTCTACTGTTATCATAAGTTTAGCCACCACTTGATGTCAGTGGATGTGAAGAGCTTTGTATTGCTATAAAAACAAAATATTTCATTACAAAGTAATGAGATCAGGTTTTTCATACATTATTTATTATTTCTTTAAAATTCTTTGTTTGTTTTACTTTTAAGGATTTTAAAAAGCAGAATTCTTTATGATTACCACTTCTCAACAGGAAGTTAAATTTGAGTAAATTACTTTGAATAAATTCAATATTAGATTGCAAAATAATATGCAGCAATAGAGTTGACAGTTATATAATAATCTGCATATATATGTAATGTGTACACACACACACACACAGAGGAGTAGTGAAAAGATCTTGGTTCAAGTGAGTACCCTTTCAAAAATCCTATGTTGATTTGGGAATTATAACAAACTACATGGTTTCCCCTTCAAAGTAATCTCTCTTGAGTCTAATGCACTACTGGAATGATTGGATACCCCTAAGCTCCATGCCTTCTAAACAGGTCCCTTTGAGTGTGGGGAAAAGAAAAAAGTCACACAGAGATGAGATGAATAGGGAGGTTGTTCCAGTACGGTGATGTTCTTCCCAGCCAGTAACTGCTGGATGCTCAGGGCATTGTGAGCAGTTGAATAGTCGTGGTGAAGCAGCCATGATTTGTCAAGCCACAACTCTAGTGAAAAAAGGCATGGTTGCAGAAAGCTAAGATTACAGTTATATACTCCCAAGATATCATGTTAGATGATAACACAATCCACTTATTCCTCTTTCACCCAGAACCCCCACAGCACACTCTGTCCCATTACTTTTCCGACAGACCTTGTATATATTTCTTACATATAAACATATTTATTTATTTATATCTAACCTTTCTAGATCACAAATTATTATTATTATTATTATTCTGGTTACACAAACAGTAATATTTTTAATAGACAGTGTTATTTGTTTAACTTAATAGTAAAATGAAAGAAAAGTTAAATGTTATTTAAAAATAGCTTAAATATTGCTGCTATTATAACTTTTAATGAGATCATATTTAAGTAATTTTTAAATTGCATTTAAAAGTAAACTCATTTAAAAAGATTTCAGTATCTTAAAAAGTATAAAAAAAACAAAGATTGATATAAATTAGATAAGTTAGGCTTGTTAAGAAATATTCATAGCATACATTTTTTGTTTTAATATCATTCAATGGGCATGTGGCCAAGTGGTTAGAACTTTCTATGAAACCTATGCTCAAATCCTACCATGGTTGATTTGTCAGGAAGGTGACTTCTTGATGTTATCAGTCTGGAGGAGGTGATCACAGTGTGTGGCACCTTTGGAAAGTGCCTGAAAATCACACCACGGGTTGATCCAAGCCTTGTGAGTGAAATTGGGTTGACAGAACCCTTGGGAGACATTAGCGGTTGTACTAGCATGAAGTCACAAGTCATTATGACTGAGAGTTTGAGTGAGTCAGCCTTGTTCAGACTGTTAATTATGCTAGATAATGTGCACTCTCCCAGAAACTGTAACTAAGGTCCATTCAGCATAGTTGCACAGGTAGGCCTTGTGAGTGTTGAACAAACACAAATGTGCTTGAACAGGCATCTGCAATGGGGATTAGTTAGCTGCCTTAATAGATCCTTTAAATAAATGGTTATTCTCATTTTTGTTGTTACAGAAAAATTTTGGTTATGTACTCTACTACCATTTATTTCTATAAAATTACATCTATAATAAACAAAATAAGAAGAATATTTATTTTTTTTTTTGTAATTGGATTTGCCCCAAGCAAGGTAGTAAAGCCAGTAAGACACAAGGGGCTATTGGGTGTGAAAGAATTAGAAAACAGAAACATTGTTAAGGTACAAGAACAATAAAAGAGTAATCAGAATGACAGTAAATAATGATTGACATTACATTTAAATTTTTGAAGAAAGTTCACTAAAAAGCATGGAGCTAGAAAAGACTTCCACAAGTGAGAAAAGAAACTGTTAGCATACAACTTATAGTTACATCTAGCCAATTCAACTGTAAATTTAAGGGTATTTGTTGCCCATTTAGTACTGTGCTTAAATTCATTAAATCTAGGTACCATAGCAAAAAGCTCATCTGAACAATTTCCAAAACAGTATTTATAATAAGATCAGAGGGAAGCAACGTTATAGTGGTGGGAAAGTGATTGAAACCAAGATGACAGGTAAGAACAAATAATATTGCTGATTCTTCTTTGGATTTTATCAAGTATCTTTAAATATATAGCAGGAGCACTAGACCATATACAGCAGCAATATTTTAAACATATATGAATGGTAGACTTAGATTATGGAGAGAAAAATTGCATGACAGTGAACCAACTTTCTTAGCAGCTGACCTAGCAATGGATTCAATATAGTTTTTCCACTTCCTGTCAGACGAGAATGTTAGCCCAAGAAGGCACAACAAGTCACTTTCTTAGAGATTAGCATTAGCCATGCTGATAGAATGCAGAAAGGAGTCTCTCAGCTGATTAATAGAAGGCAGTTTCATTTTGGAGGCATTGAAATTAACATACTGTTCTTTGCCCTGTTAACAAGAGACTGTAGGTTGTTTTTGATACTAGACATCAATTTGACCTTATCGGACTTACTATCGAGACAGGAGTAAATAGTTGTGTCATCAGCATAGATATCAAGCTGAGAACTGATGCCAACAAGAAGATCGTTAATGAAAATTAAAAACAAAGTAGGACCAAGGATAGAGCTCTGGGGGGACACCTACATTATCACAAAAAGATCTAGAAGATCTAGAATAGTGGCTGTTCATAATGACAATTCTTCATCCTAGCATGATTTCTACCATGTCTGTTGATTCTGACTGCTAAAAATGGTCACAACATGAGGTTACTCTTCTTCTGAGTTTATGTATTTGGTTTTAAAATGGAACTAAAAAAAATAGACCCCACAATATTATCATTCAGCTCAAAAATCATTTTTTAAATTTCACATTAAGAAGAAAATAATGCCCATATCTCCCATCCCATAAACACCAAAGTCTAGCTTCTAGATGGAACTACATTTAAGAAAAAAAGTATCTTGTTTGGGCAGTGAAGTATTTCCTTTTCTTTTTATAATTTAAATAAAGAATGAAAGTTTTAAAATGGTATCAATATTCAGAGTACTTAAAAGTTTTAAAACGGTTAGCGTTTTACTTACAATTGTTGCCACAATATAGTCAGTGCATTATTTAAATTAGCCATAAATAATCAAGTGCCTTTTTTTTCTTTTTTACAGCCATATATATTAGTTTGGTACAAAAATAATGTCGTTTTCTCACATATGTTACTATGTGAGAAAACGACCTTATTTTTGCACCAATCTAATAACTTCATTGACAACTTACATTATCATAAGTAGCGAAGTAATCGTTCTAAGTAACGCGGTTAATCGAAATAAGTACTGCGTAATTTGTGTTTTTTCTTTCTTCCTTTTTTTTTTCTCCCTAAATTTGTTCTCGGAATGAAGAAATTAAAAAAAAAAAATAATAAAATCGTTATTTGTGTGTTAATACATAGAAAGTTTAAACTGCATAAAGAAGCACAGGAAATTTTCACAATTTGTTTCCTGTAGAAAAATAAGTTAAAAATGACCAAAGCTACTAAATGGGGATTTCCACGTATAAAAATAAACAAAGATATCAAACTCCATAAAGTTTTCTTTTCTTTAAGTAACCACCGTGTTTTTTTTTTAATGATTGAATCAACAATGCAATCATCACAGGTGGGGGGAAACAAGCGAAAAGAACTTCTTTGAATCAGAATATTTAGAAAAGGAAAAAGCATATCATTTAATACACAAAGCACAAAAGGCCAAGAATCTTTCTTAGTACTTTGATTATATCGTGACTGTACAGTGTACACAGAACTGTAAAAGTTCAACAAGCAAAATAAAAATAATTCCAAATATTCATATGGAAAGGCTTTCGTAAAGTTTGACAGTAAAGTCCTTTAGGAAGAAAAAACAAAACAAACAAAAAGCAGTGAACAAACAAGAAGAATACAAAAAAATCCTGGATAATTAAAGGAAAGCAATTTTCAAAATGCCAATGACATCACACTCACAGCCATCATTAATCATGGAGTGGAGTGAATGGATAGGTAATAATTTGGATCAAGTAATAATCAAAAATGGTTCACTAAAGAAAGAAAAGTATGTTTTTTTTACTCTTCAAAAATTAAAATACCTTACGAAAGTTAATGTGGATATTCTTTGGTCTGAAAGATCATTTTATTAATTAATAAAATCTCAAGAGCTTTTTCTAAATTTTAAATTAAATAGTACTTTTTGTGTGAAAAAACTCTAAAAGGGTTAAAGAAAAAACCCACACACGTTAAAAAGAAATTCTGCTACGCGTAAATGAACACGTTGAAGGTAGTCATCTATAGTTTTTCAATCGCCTTTGTTACAATTTTTCACTTATTAAAAATTCATTACATTCGAAGGATTGGTTTCTATGACCTTGACTGTTGATAACCATATCAAAATGGTTATTCAAACGATGAAACCATCTTTAAAAATTATAAAATAAGTAGCGAGATATAGTCAAGTTCTAGAAAAGGAACTGGCGTATAAGTCGGCAAAGAAATAAAGAAACAGATTTTTGCTACAGCAGCAGTGGTGACGGCACGTAAACACCAAAC
The DNA here is from genome assembly GCA_963932145.1 of Acanthosepion lycidas. Taxonomy (NCBI): domain Eukaryota; kingdom Metazoa; phylum Mollusca; class Cephalopoda; order Sepiida; family Sepiidae; genus Acanthosepion; species Acanthosepion lycidas. Next base: position 44,462,192 of record OZ010597.1, on the reverse strand, counting down.
AGTAAGTACTTCTCGGCGATCAGTTTTGTGGGTCAAACTAATAACTAAGAATACTATTGTCAGACGGGGTGAATCGGACCAGTTCCTCGGTAGTACCGAGTGCTAGACACACACTTAACTTTATTTATTTGTTCATTCTTTCTTAACAGTTAAAAACGTTTAACAGATTAATTAATTTATGTATATTATACAGATTTTAGAAGTAGAAAATAATGATATGGATATATAGAGACAATGTTTCGGCATGCTTTGAACTTTTTTGAGGTGGGGGATTTAAGCACCATAGCCTGGTGTAGCAAACTGCAAACTAGTTAGTAACTAGTATTAGGGGGGGGGGGGAAACGTTTTAGTCAAAGTTTATTGCCTGTTTGTTCGCCATATTCCAAACAAAAGTGGAGATATAATATAACAAAGTGGAAAAGCTGTCCAGACTACCGCTTTACTTTTTTTGACTAACAGGTATCTTCAGGTCGGAATGAGAGATGCCTACCATAAAGACGCGAAATGCGTTGTCTCGGCAGCTTTTCTACTTTATAAAGTTCATTATAGAATATCCTAAAGCTAAAATAAGATGGTTAAATAATAAATGTCATGACTGAAAAACCAAATCAATTCTTGTTAAGTAGTTCCATAACTTCGGTTCAAAATCTTATAACGTCAAAATTGGGGGGGGGACGTCTAAAGTTTAGACTTAGAGAGCAGTGCTCTAGTTTAGACTCTAAACTAGAGCACTGTTCTCTAAGTTATATAATAAAAGACAAAGAAAAATATTTTTTTTTTAATTTAATTTCGATGCTATGTGATCTTTCCAAGTCTGATCTACTAGAACAACACATCAAAGTATGTGATCTACGAGCCGAGAAAATTCACTACATTAAGAAAAATAATGGCAAGAAAAAGAAGTAGTCTTGAGTTTTTTTTAATTTCATAGAAACAAATATTACCAAATGATAAAAAAAATAACTACTCAAAAGGAATTATTATTTTAATTAGTACTACCAGTGTCTGTAATGAAACAGTTTGAACATCATTCAGAAATGCAATAAATAAATTTTGGGCTTTGGATATAGCATAATTTTTCTCCAGTTTTATATACAAAAAAATCCACCGGAAGTCTTCATTCACTGTGTGCTACTTAAGTAGTTGCACATGTAGATAATTTTCTTTAAGGTACATCATAAATTTAATCATGCATGTAAAAAAAAAAAAAAAAAATCACAGACTTAGCTAGCACCTTAATTTCTGTAGACACAATGAAAATAGCATTGCCCCTTTTTTTCTTTACTTTCCAAATTAAAAAAAGGACAAAGACAGCGCAATAAAGGACGATTGGCAAACCCAGTTTTCCCAATATAAATTATCACTAGTTATGTGATTAAAAAAAAAATAAATAAAAAAAACACTGATGGGCAAACATTTTTTTTTTTTATTTATTTCCATGAAGAAATTTAATTTGTTTTTATGCAAACATTTATGGGCTGGCGTGAATAACAATTCTATGTAAATGAACAGATGAACCTTCTCGTCTAAGAAAGCTAAGACTATAAATGCCCCAAAAGCAAGAAAAATGAATGTGACAGGTGACATTTTTTATTAGTTTACTACTGTAAAGAAAAAAAGCAATAAGTATTTTTGTAGTTGCATTAATCTAGGATTTTCATCTCTACAAGTAACTAAAAAAGAATTCTGCTTTAAAAGTAAGAATATCCACAGAAAGCTAACACAAAAAAAGAATTGAATATATCAACAGTTTTTATCTCTACTTAAAAATGAGATGGTTCGTTTTTATAACGTGACACACTCACTTATTAACGAGTTAGTACTTAAAAACTAAAGAACGGGATCATTATCGAAAAGGATGGGGAAATAATTACAATTGTTCTTTTTATATGAAAGAATGATTATATTGTCAAGAAAGTTTTTAAGATTATGCGGGCGTAAAGTTTACAATAAAGCAATATATAGCCAATAAATATGAAAATGTTATTTTTAACTTAAAATTGAAAAATGTTTTTTCTTACAAATTTACTTAGCAGGTATATAGTTTTTTTTTTTGTTTTTTTTTTTAATACACAACTGATCCCAAAATTTGAAACTTAAACTGTGTTTACAATTACACCAACATGACTAAACAAACTCTTTACTAAATGAGCTACAACATTCAATCCATGAGAGTTGAGTAGTTTAAATATTCCTTCCAGGAAAGTTCCTTCCTCTTGGCCTCCACTTTCTCAGCAGACAGGACGACTGCGCAGGAAGTAGATTATTTTACAGCAGAACTTTGGAATGGAGCTATTAAGCCTTCTTTCCTCTTTGCCAGACTCCTGCCTTCATAGCTTTTCATAACTGTTAACCCCGCCCCACAATCTACCAAGGTAGTTGGTGGGGACTGACTGAGGGTGTTAGGAGGCAACTGAGGCAGGCAGTTTACCCAACCCCATCACATACACTCTTCTCTAGACAATTTTAGGTTTTCTTCATTAACCGGAAACCTACGATCAGGTGGGGTGACGATGCTCAATTTCAGTAATTCATTTCACTAAAATAGAAATATGAAACAACCCTCTCTTTACAAAAGTGGGGTGAATGTTACTATCATTCTAGAGGGAAGTAAAACTTCATTCAGCTTTGTTTATTTATTTTTATTTACTCATTTCAAGTTACTTGTCAGCTCAATAAATTTAACATTTAAAAAGGCAGTAGCTGGAAAGATTGGCCAATTTCAATGTTTGTTTATTTGAACTAGATGTGATTCTACAGAAGAATTCAATACCATAGACTGAATATGTGAACAATAAAAGTTTTAATGGAAACAAAAATGACATACAAATGATCAAAGACAGTTGAATTTTCTGGAACACATAATGAGTGCTTGGAGAATTTGACACTCACAGGACATTGAAGGCAAGAGTGTTGGAGGGAAACTTAGCTTGTACTAAATGAGTGACAGTAGGAGGGATAATAAAAAGACAAACATTGCTAAGAGATACAAAAGATAGGAAGTTGTGAAGAGTCATAATCAGTCATATCGTGAAGAGAGACACAGCACATAAAAGAAGAACTGAGATAGAGGAATTATTGGATATTTTATAGATGGGTATATGGATGCTCATCAGAAAAAAAGGTTTTAATTTTGTAGACAAGTTAGACACCAAAAAAGAATGAACACCTGGGAGGCATTTTCCTGAAAGTAATACACACGAAAACAAGATCTCAAAGTTTTAAAACAAAAAAAAAAAAAATCAAATCTTTTTTAATTTACCCCAAGTAATGTAAACTTGCTTATCGCAAATATTAATTTACCCCAAGAGATTATAAATTTTAAATCAGTTTGTATTAATTTTTATTAAATTTTTGGCACTCGTGAAATTTATGAATTTTAAATCAAAACTTAGGTAAAATTGCAGATTAGAACTCAGAAACCAATTTTAAAAAGCATCATCATTTCTGGTATGAAAAAAAAAAAAAAAAAAAAAAAAAAAGCCTGAATATTCCCAAAACAGCATTAGAAATTTGCTGAAACATCAATCTTGGGCCTTATTACAGCCCGGCCGACATTTGGTCTTTCCTCTTTAAACATTTAGACTTTAAAACTTTTTTTTTAAGTTTGGGGTCTTTTTCAGCATAAAAGTGGAGGTACATAAAAAAAAAAGCATGATTATTACAAAAATAGCAATAAAAATTGCGGAAAGTCCACCTTTTAGGAGGGTATTGACAATCTTATTCGAGTCCCAGGTACAGCTTGGCAGCCTCAGTAACCTAGTCCGGTAAAGGCAGCCGTGCTGTACCCGGGACCCAACTAAGATTGCGATAGATTTTTAATGCTATTTTTTTGAATAATAGAATTTTTTTTTTTTTTTTTAAACCCAGGAATGTTTTTTATTTAAATTAGTCACTGGGTCGTTATCTGCAATTTTTTTCGCGCAGTAATGAAAACTAATAATGGCCAGGCTGTAACCGAAACACAAGAAGACCCAACTAACATTGCCGATATACCCTCTAGTCTCTAGTCTAAAGTTTAGTTTTCCACAAATTTTTAATGCCGTTTTTGGAATATTCAGGCTTTTTTTACACCATAAATGTTGCTTCTTTTTTAAATTTTTTTGAATTTGGTGTTAATTTTATTCTTTTATTTCGGGGGTGAATTAACAGAAAAAATCCCCCCAAAATCTTAACATAGGTAATGTATCGAAAGTTTAAATTAAAAAACACACAAAAAAAAAAAAAAACATGCATTTTCGATTTAAGCCTGATAGTTTGATAAAATGTAAATTTGTCATTGCTGGATGACTCAATTTCACAAACCAACCAAAAAACTAACAAAGTTGTTCGAAGAAAACAAAAAAAAAAAAACAAAAAAAAAATCAGCGCATTAATTTCATGAATGATGAATGTGATAAACTACTAAAAAGTCTCTAAATAACCATCCAAAATGTCTCAGAAGGTTTTCTGTTATAAATATAAAGAACAAAAATAAAAAATTCCAGGATTTTTCCAGTTATTACTAATTTAAATTTTGCAGTTATTATTACTAATTCTATTTTTTTCTTTTTTTGCTATTCAAAACGGAAAAAAAGGTTCTGTTGTATTATTTAATTTGTTTTTGTTATAAATAAAACTACACTTACCAAAAAAAAAAAAAAAATACATTTCTTTACGGTAGTGCGTAGTGATTTTCTGTAAGGAAAGTCTGTAAAAGTAAATAGGCCAAATTTTCTGATTATGCCTGCGTAGGTACTACGCAGTGAATCAATAATCGTGATGGCAGTAATGGGGGACGAATGACCAACAAGAAGTCGGATTTTTTTTCTTGTCGATAACTCCCAAACGGTAAGGTTTCTTCATAATTTAATTGTTAATTCGAGTTTAGCATGTACATTTGCACGGAATTATGACGATTTTGGAAAAAAGGGATATTAGCGCTCGGGAAACAAAACCAAAATTATCTTTATAAATAATAATTTCATTTTAAAATAATTACTATTAGGTTGGTGCAAAAATAATGACGGTTTTTGACGTATATTTTAACGTCAAAAACAGTCATTATTTTTGCACCAACTTAATATATATTACTAAAAAAAAGTATTCCCGAGGTTCAGGATTAGCAATATTTCCTCTCAAAAATTGCTTTCGTTTCCGCTTGAGAATTTAAACAGCATAGAACTGAGCTTATTGTGATAATTCAAACTTATTTGTTAAATAGTTTTTTTTTTTTTTTTGTTTTTGTTAACAGAACAAGTGTTTAACAGCTGCAAACAAGTCCTACTCAATGTTAACATTTCACAGATACTTTTGAACTGATGAAATAAATGTCTCCTCGGTGGATACGCCATTAAAACAGTTGTAAAGTGACCACATAACAGATTTCAGTAAAAGAAACAGATAAATGAAACACGACTTACTAGTAATACAGACGTCAAGAAATTAATTTCAAAGACATATTCCTCTTGTCAACAGTAATATAAATAATTCAATAAGTATTTGCCTGAATGAATAGAAAGTCTTGAGAAAGAAGTTTATTTATATTTGCTATCTTAATCCAGTAAAATCATCTTTGCTATAGTTTTGCAAAGATTGATGTGAAGCAGATGCTTTTGGCAGTTTGAGAGAAAATGTAGAGAATAGTTACCATCTTAATTTGTTAACTTTAGTGTCCCAATCAAAAAAAAAAAAAAAAAAAAAAAAATTAGAAGAGATGTATTGTTTTAGTACTGACCGTTTTTATTTATCTATTTTAATTATATTTTATGCAGAGTGAATTTTTACAAAAGTGTAAAAAGCTTTATTTTTGGTTTACACAAGAAGATCAATATGGTAACATAGAATCTATTTCCATTTATGGATGACTTAAGAGTTTGAGCCAGCTTTAAAATTCAAAGTAGTACTCCTAAATCATCATTTCTATGTGTTGTACCTCTTCAGGGGGTTGATGATCATGGCTCTCCACAATTTCCTAGTCTTTGTAGCTCTTGATAAATTTTGTCTTGGATATCTTTCCTAAACCCTGCTCTGCCATCTATTTACTCGAGTTTGCTAGGTAGGCTATGTGTTGTTTTCCTCTGTCCCTCAATATGTCCTGTGAGTATCAAATTTTTCAAGCCCCATTTCCTCATTATGTGCCCTAGAAATTTCATCTATTTCTCTGATGTTAAGTGTTACTATTTTCTCTAGGACTTTGTTGTTGCTCACATGTTTGGTCCATGGTATTTTTTAGTATCCTTCTGTAGAACCACATTTCTGTTGCTTCAAGTTTCTTCATTTGTGAAGAGATTGTCTGCCAGATCGAAGGACTGATATTATGTAACAGTTCAGTATTCTTTTCTTTGTTTATAATGAAATTTCCCGTTTTTTATACTTAGCTTTTGGAAAGCATCTTTCACTATCCTAAAGCACCTTTTGAATTTCAATATTGCACTTTTCATCCTCTGTTAATACACTTTGCAGATATTTAAATTACTGTACTTGTTTGATTTTAGTATCTCCAATTTGTAATTTGCATGTTGTGCTGTTCTTGTAATAGAGGTTTAGTCTTTTCTTCAGGCTTTCCTTCACTAGCTTCTGTAGGAGTTCTAGTAGTTTCCTTCCTGTGTCTGCTATCAACATTGTGTCATCTGTATATATGTTGTTAAGGCTGTGACCACCAATAATGAATCCTTGTAGGACTTTTGTCTCAGAATCACCTAACTATAACCCCAAGTTAGTGTCTTTAAATAATGTAAATTGGAGATGTTTTTGATTTCATAAACTGTTTTATCTGCAGCTGTTGTTTCACAAAATATCTTTTTTCTTTGCTTTTTTTAAAGAAACAAAAAAATTACAATAATCTCAGAAATAAACACATTTGCATGTTCTTTTAACCCATATTACTATTTTCTTATAAATTTCAAGTTTTTCAGCAAGTTAACGTTATTTTTCTTCACATCAAATTTGGATTACTTAAAAAAAGAAAAAAAAAAAGAAATAGATAACTATGCATCTAGCTCTGTAAATATAAATTTGAGGAAGCAGCACCTTTAGGTAAGAGTATTTGACAATCTACCAAAGAATATTGGTAAAAAAACAAAAAACAGTTTTTGGAAGGCATTTCTGTTTAACACTTACTGTGATCAAAATGAAAATCTGTCAAACAAAAAAAAAAAAAAAAAAAAAAAAAAAATCAGTATATAACACTTAGTTTATTTTGATCAGCTTTAAGTCAGAAAAACTGCAAAAGAAACTGTTTTAAATATTCTCAATATTGATTAAAAACTACATCTTGTACATTTAATAATGAAGTTGAAAATATACTTTTACTATTAGTGATAGTAAGATTATTATTATTTTTAAACTAGTATTTCTTTAATCTTAAGGAAACAACATCTGCTGAAAAATTCATAATTCAAAATTACTTATCAGTTAACAAGAATTTTAATTTTCAAAGGTTTTACTTAAATGTTTTTTCTAATAGTGACAACTTTTTCTGAGGAAAAAACCTCCCGTTCTTAGCTTTTATTTGCATCTAACACTTTCCCTTCTAAAACACGTAAATTATCATTCTTTAATTATATTTGGTAGATATTTTGTCTTAAAGCTTAATTTTAGTTAATGATCAAAGTCAAACCTGATAACATAATTAAATACAATGTTTAATTTGTCTAACACATAAGAGCTATTATCCCTAGCTTTCTAGGCATTCAAATCATAAAAATAAGCTCATGAGAAAGTGGTCAAGACTTAAGTGCACATCACAGTGCATGTTTCAGTACAGGACTGACCCTAAATTTAGAATGAAATATGTTGAAAATGAGATGTTACAGAACCATCCTAGGCATCGCCTACAACTTCACAAATGATGCAGTGTGAGACACCATCAGACAAGAAGCAGGCCTGTTGGAAGACAGCATATCCACCATCAGAAAGTTGAAATGGTATGGTTATGTCATAAGAGCCAACAATCTTTCCACTGTCATCGTACAATGTACCAGCTTAAGTAAAAGAAAGAGGCAGACAGGAAAAAAATGGGCAACACCACCACTAGGTGAATTGGAAGATCATTCATAGAGATTCAGACATTGGTATGTAGCTGAGATATATAGAGGAAGCTGGGAGTACACCCAATCAGGAAACTGATGATGATAATGTAGAAAGAATAAAAATGAAGAATTTTTTTCAAAAGTTGCCTGTATCATTATACTCAGGTGAATTTAAGCTTTCAATTAATACCTGAGCTTCATTGTGAGATTATATTTGGGATTAGAGAAGTGTATCTTGTACAAAAGTTCTCTGTCCAGCTAAGAAAGATTTAAAAATAAATTCTGGTATTTAGCTAAATATTGATAAGTGTGCTGGTCCAACAGTATTTCAGCACTCTCTTATATACAGCAAAATACATTGTGTCTGTTTCCTTAAAGTTTGACATCCAAAGAGGCAACCTATGGTGTATGCTGCAGATATGTTGAACAGACTTTACAGTTTCTGGGAGAAACTATCTGACCAACAGTTGAACAAGGTTAGTATGCACAAACCCTCAGACATGATGAATTGTAATTTTGTGCTCTCTCTTGTACACACACACACACACACAAAGAAAAAAAAACACAAGCTGATTATGACAGAAATTAAATTTTAGATCTTCAATATAAACAGAAGTAGATAATTTATCCCTCCTGTGTACACAATTTAGCGACAAACTTGAAGCAAAATGTACAAATTAGTTAAAATAATATCTATCACTCAATACTTAAAGAAAAAAGAGCATAATATTTTCTTAAAAATAAACTGCCAATAATGGATTATGATTGAAAACAATTTGTACATTTACTAGGGATGTAACAATTTTGGTCATATTTCATAAATAACCAAAGAATTTTTAGATTGTTTTTGTTTTGCTACTTATTTAGACTAAATTTAATTATTAAAAACTGATTAACACTATACAGTAATGCAAATTGACAAAAGTAAATTTATTTGCTAAAATTTTTTTTTATCAAAGTTAAAGGTTTGTGAAGACTTCAAGCAACCATTCTTGAATCTCTTTATTTTCTATAATACTTCCTTTTATTGAGATTTTCATCATACTAGAGACTTTAACATTTAAGAAACAATGCAATATGAGAGAATGAGGAGCAATAGTTTGCAAGAACAGCAACATGCAGATAATAATAAATGAACAGCACAAGTTTATCATTATGAAATAGAAAAAAAAGGAATTCTTTATTTTTTATAGATTTTTATTTTATATTTGATTGATTATTGACCAGGAAACCATTTGCTTCTTCTCTATTGTTACCAGTGAGAATTGTTTTACTAAGGTTGAATTCATGTTGGCATTTTTGAGGTCAGGTATCATCCTATATCTAATTATTTGGATCAGCATGCTCAGCTTGTTCATTATGTTTACCAACAACCAAAACGAGTATGCTAGTTTGAATAGCAAAACATCTAATAAAGTTGAATTTGTTTTAGGTTTGAAAGAATCAGAAATTTCAAACTCAAACTTTTATTATCAGTGTCAAGACAATGACTTGCAAAACGTGTATTGATTTCTAATGACATGTAGAGATGCATTCACATTGTTAACATTAAAAGAAAATGGCACAAAAGAACAAACAAAATGTGACTTCTTTTTGTGGATCTTTTATACATAAAATGTTGTATCTGTTCTTATTAATCCTATAAAACCTGAATGATAGTTTTCAACCTTAATTATGTTCTTAATGTGTAGCTGAAAAAAAGAAAAAGAAAAGTCAATTTTGTAATATAATACCAGAATAAAATATATCAAGAAAAATGTTTACTTTGCATATCTTACAGATAGTTGGAATATTTTTATAGACTTAATTGAAAGCTTTATCAAAAACAAAGTACTTCAGAATCGTAAATTAATGTTTTTTTTTTTTTGTTTTTTTTTAATGAAACAAAATGTCTGCATATTGTAAACAATTTAATAAAAACTCAGAAATGGACATACAGATTATTTTTTTTTTTTCATAAAAGTAATAATATCATTTGTTAAATCCACTGGTGATTCTAACTCATTTAACATATACAAAGAAATCAGTACATTAACAGAAATTTAACATTAAGAAATCAACTCATTTCAGATTCCTAATTTTAAAATACAGTAAAATCTTGAGATCAAATTTTTATATATTATTTTTGTCTAGAGTATATGAAAACAAGATTTAAGAACCACAATGTCCCAATTAAAAGGAGGTGGGAAAAAACAAAAAAACAAACAACTAATCTATTAGTAAGGGGATGATCTGAGCAATGCAACTTTTATTTGAAAAAATATTTATTATTTGAATTTTGATGTGACAAATTATTATACACTGGCTTATTCATATCAGTATCTTCATTTTGTTTGTTATAGTTGTGTTTTAGCCATAGTACTCTGCAAGTTTGTATTTACATGACAGGTAGTATTTGAGTAGACATTCCTGATTTTTGAGTAGTGAAATGTCTACTGGCATAGAGTGAAAGTCTTAATAAAGCAAATGTTGCTCTTGTGGCATAATGGTAAAGTATGATTGGCTTGAAAGTGTTTTTATTTATTTATTTTAGCTAAAAAAGTGAATACAGGTTAGTTTCCTGTCATGAGGTATGTTTTTTTTTATTAAGATTTTCAATTTCTAGAGAGGTAGACATTAATTTCATTGTTTTAAAAACAAGTATGTCTATTTAAACATGTGTACCCATTAAAGTAATAAAAATAATGTTGGACTAAAAACTTCATTAATTCTTTTGTAAATTCATTGGAAACAAGATTAATACTCAAAGTTTCACCAGACTGTCTTATGGGACACACAGCCTAGTGGGAAAACCCAGTGGCCATGAGATCAAGAACTGAGGAGACATCCTATAACTCCATGGACAAAACAAAGGCTTCCATTCAAAATTTCCAAAAAGTTACCAACTATGACAGACACCTTAAAAATTGTTATATTGGGATTTTCTCGGTTGTACATATAATTTTATTGTTTGCAAGAGTTTTGATAATTTGGAAAATTTCAACAGATTTTATATTTTGAATCTAAGATTTTCAATAACTGTTCACTTTTCCAGAAAAAATATATGTAAAATAAAAATTGACTGCTAAATATTTAATATGTCTAGTTTGGTAAGTTTTGAGTTGACAATTGTTACACTTCACTGATTCAAGGACATACATGACCATTATGTAAAAGGTTTTTTTTTCTTTTTTATGAAAAGGATTGTAAATTCAATTAAGTACTACAACTTATACAAAAATGTTATAAGTTAGAAAGTGTTATTGCAATTTTTCCTCAAATGACTAATTCCTAAAAGTGATGTCAAATGACAAGATAAAAATTCTTTAAAAGGACATTGATAACCATATTTAAATTAGTTTACCTGTATTATAAAAAAAAAAATGACAAATAGTTAAGCAATTTTTTGCAATTGCATTGGGCACATTTTGTGAATGAGTAATCTACAGTTTTTATCTATACAATTAACTCTAATGTTGCATGTCAGAAAGATTGATTGAATTGTTTATTACAGCTTATCATTCCTTTGTATTATTTAAAGTGGAAACATTTTGAATTTAAAGAATAATTATTTTTTTCTGAGTAAATATTGCATAAACAACTTTTTCAGAATAACAATTTTTTTTTTTTTTTTTTTTTTTTTCAGATAAGAGTCCTACTATTTAACTTATAGCCAGGGTACAGAGATAGATTCATACCTTTCTTCAGAGTATTTGCGATTAACTCAATGTAACAAACCTGACTGGAATTCCAATTTCTCATTCTGAGCCACTATCCATTACATCATCTGCACATTCACTGTCAGAAAGAATTCTGATTTTTAAATCATTAAAATTTAAAATGGCAGAACTCCTTATATATCTAAAGAAAACTAACAAATCAAAAGTAGTAAAAGTCAATTAGCAGCCCGATCTCACTTACTTACTAATGAGATATTCTGTTGTTATTGCATCATAAAACAGTCAGTCAGTTATGTGCCACAAACTTGGGCGATCATGACTGACGAGGCAGATTTTTTCCTGCAGTAGGTTGCCATTTCTTTCCGCAGTAGACCAGTTGCCATCCAAGGCTATAAAACCTGATCTGTCCTGCTATTTACACATAGCTGGAGGGAGAAGAAGAGGATTCATACCTTTTCCAAGGGTATTAGCACGTAAGTGAATGTAATGGATTCAACTGGAATTTGAACTTGGCTCCCAGATTCCTCAATCCAAGCTGCTATCCATTACTCCACCATGCCTCCATCATAAAACATGTTTGCATATTGGAATCAAGAAATTCCTCCATTTACCACAACAACATAATATCTCATTACTAAGAAAAGTTCAAGCTTCATAACCAATAATGATAGTAAATCACTACCAGAGAAGAGATTCTAATCATTTAATTCTTGTATAGATAGATGTAGGACTAAAATATCTTTACAATCAAAAAAAGAATTGCAAGGATATTAGCAATTAGAGTGTATTAAACTAATTTTTAAAATTATTTTGTTTTAAAAACTAATTGAAAGCAATTTAGAATTTTGTCAAAAACCTGGTTAAAAGAATGCTTATATGTGCTTGGAAGCCTAGGATTTTGATTGACTGAATTGTTTTTTTTATGTCTTATCACCCCCTTTCTTTTTCTTTTACTAATGTTCACCCAATACAAGGCCCAAGAGCCACTCAAAGCATAAGATTACTGAGTGGATATATTAGCACAAGAAAGAACAAGCATTAGGAGTATAGATCTGAATCAGACTTTATAAGAAACCAGAAACCCAATCATAAACAAGGGATAAACCTCCACTCCTCTTCAAAAGACCAGGGAAGGGGGCAAACCTATCTACTCCTATTGGTGCAGATTATTTAAAACCAGAAGCTATTTTTAGATTGTAAAAATCTTTTGAGAAATTAATGATTTACTGATACAAGTCCTACAATTAACCAATAGTTAGGTTGGAAGAGGTATATTCATACCTTTCTCGAGTGTATTTGTGCATAATTGAATATAACAAACCATTGTTTCAACACAATATGTTTACTTTTGTTTTCTTTTAATATTTTCTTTTAAAGATTTTGAAAACAGTATTTTGGTCAGGATAATTGATGGAAATAATTTTTAAAAGAATTTAAAATATTTCAAGTTACATACTTAAAGGAAAAAAGAAAAGAAAAAATAGAAGAGAAAAAAAGAAGCCAAATTTAATCTAAATATGGTAGATATCAATAAATTCAGAGGATTCCTAATAAAAATAACTAGATGCGTTCTTTATTCTATTCCTTCTGTACAGTAAAAGAAGGTTGATAAAACTTATGAAATATTTGTGACGTGTTTCTTTTGGAATATTATAATTGCAATACTTTCAGAAAAATTTTATGAATTTATATGATTTGTGATTAACCACACTAAAGATAAGGAATAAGCCATGATTTCCCACTTTATTGAAAAAGCAACTTCCACAAACAAATCTATTCAATAAATAAATAAAATGTTGCCGATAATGAACAAGCAATTAATTGGAATAATAAAGAAAAGAAGATATAGTGAAAATAAAATTTGCAAAGAAAACATATCAGTAAAAGGATTTATCTTTCAGATTTCATTCAAGTAGGAAAATCAACTGCAAATAGAGTAAAAATAAATTACCAAGCAATAAGTTATTAAAGGCAAGATCTTCAAAGAGTGAAAAGAAAGCCACCGGTTCTGGTACTGTCAGAGACTAAAATCTTTATCTTATCCAGTTTTATTCCCAAATTTTAACTGAAATAAAATTTCATTTTCTTTGGGCTTTACATCTACTTTTCTGCTAGAGATTGTTTTTGTTTTTTTGTTAAATCTGGCTCTAACCAGAGACTAAACAAGCAAAGTTTAGGTGTTTTTTTTTGTGTTTTTTTTTCCTTTTTAGTGGAGGATGGTCATAAAATACACAACCCTAATCTAGTAGTGACTAGATTTTGAATTCAGTGTTGTCCTTCTCCTAGATTGGTTGTCAGCCAAAGATGAAGAGCTCAGTTTGCTTTGCAAAGACACCAGCCACTTTGCAACAATTTTTTGAGTAATAGTCGTGTTATGTTAAGAGGGAGGGGTCAAATTTTTCAATTCAATCAAGCCTAGGTCCACAAGTTAAAAGGAATCTAATGCTTTTTATACATTAAGATATTACCCCCTATTACAAATATTGTCTCCTGAAATGAATGGTTTAATTCAGAGTGATAAAAAAAAATAGAAATATCCTTTTCAAGCTTTTTGACAGAAAATATTTTTGCATTCCCACTAACTTATGGATGGACAAATAAATTCATTAGAGACAAACAGGGTAGACAAACAGACAGATGTCTAAATAGATAAAGATAACATTAATGAATCTACTTATTCACTTCAATTCTCAAATAAATTTAATTTAGATCTGTATGGTTACTGTCATATGATAATGTCTGTTTATCTTAACCTCATGGATTTTCCATAGTTGTCCCAATGCTGTATCTTAATTAATTTTGGTACAAACAACTTGTTTAAACACGGTTTCATATATGAGGCAAGGATATCATAGGTAGTATTTATTACCCATTATCCATGACCCACCAATGTATTGTTTGGTACCTGAGTCCATTTTACAACCCAGTCTCACATGACCCACCCATCGGTTATTGGAAAATCCCCAATATGCAAGTATTACACTGACACTCATTTTCTATATTCAAAAGTATTTAATTTTGGGAGGGGAAAATGTAGTTCTGGTGTACCATGATCTCATAAGCAATCAATCATAGCATCTCATTCCTAATAACCCTAATAGAAAAGAAATTGGAAAACAACCCACTAGAAGGTCATGTAGGCCTTGCAGCCATACCACCATGACTCTCCAGTTGGTTGTGTGGGAGCCAATATGTCAAACTCTTCTGTTGCTACCAAACACAGATCTGTCCTTACTGGATCTGTATCAGTCCACCAGTTCAGTATGTTTAACAAACTTCACAATCCAGTGATAAGTAATTCATATATTGATAAAACATTAAGTAGTTAATAATGCAAGATGCAGTGCATATACATATAAACACATACTATATATTTTCACTTTTATATTATATACCCACCCACAAGGAGGTGCAAAAACCCCTTGATCCAACCTACTTCCCAAGCACCAACTTTTATTTTATTTTTTTTTTTTTTGAATAGCTTCTTGACTGGGCCTGAGTAATACCTACTGGGATTACAATTTTATTATGTTTGCCTATATCAAAGGTAGATGGTGGTATAGCAGTAGAGGTTGATCCTTCCAATAAACAACCTATAATTTATTTTTAACTTGTTACAGATATCAGTTGAGCTGCAATATGGTAAAATGACATCTGATATGAAAGTCTATGAAAAAGGTGTGTCATTGAATTTCTCCATGAATAAAAAAAAATTGCACTTGCTGACAATTGCTGAATGTTTATGAAGATCAAACAGTGAATGTGAGCACAGGTGGTGAGTAATGTGTTTCACCATTGGCAACCATCATGTGCAAGACAAGCCATGTTCTAGGCATTCCTGCACAGCTGCCAACCTACAAAATGAATAGTAACTCAACCAAATTATCTATGCAAATTGGTGGATTATGATCAAAGAACTGTGTGTGTAAAACTGAATGTTGATTTTTAGGTGTTGCAAAAATGGTTGGGATCAAGAATTGTCAAATTAGCACAAAGCTGAAGCTGACAAGACCCTGGCATCGCCACAATGAGCTGAAATCAAAGCAGCACAGTTGGAGAGTTAATGTGTGAATTCCACCATTTATCCCAAGAAGCAGCCATCAACAGGAAAAGTAATAGGTGATTCTTTTGGGTTTATTTGAATCTGAACAAATCATCAACTCTGACCATTACATCATGATGCTGACTAAGCTAATAAATCTGATTTCCATATTCAGGTTGAAGAAATAAAGATTTCTCTTACGATACAATAATGCCAAGCCCCATACTAGTTGCAAATTTGGGTTATACTGTCCTACTATAGACTATTTTGAATTTGGCACCTCTTGGATTTCATCTGTTTGGATTGATGAAAGATAGACTATATAGACAAAATTTTCCTGTCAATGACGCCATCATTGCTGCTATGAAAAAGTGGGTCATGTCTGCTGGTGCAGATTTTTACAAGCACAGCATGCAGGCTCTCGTTCATTGCTGGTGGAAATGCATAACCACTGTTTGTGACTATGAGGAAAAGTAGTGTTTTCAGCTGAAAATTTAGTCTATCCAATAATATTCTTGTTCTCCCTGTATATGTTTCAGTTTTCATTTAAATAAATAGAAAGTATTACTTTTGGATTGTCCTCTGAATGTGTGTGTGTGTCTATGATGGGGTACAGAAAAGTTCTTAGTCTAACTAAGAAACCTTTCAAATTAATAAATAAATAATAATAAATCTGATGTTTGGCCAGATTTTGGCAAGTGGTAGGGCCAAATACATTTCAACACCTACTGTATGTGTTTCTGTGTAAATTCTTAAATAACCATGAGATTGGACAATTCACAATTGGAAACTAAGATAGAAAAGTAAAAACACACCTGGTGCCAAATAATTAAACTACTGAACTTTTTGAATTAATCAACAAGAAGTTCATGTTGTACTTTAAATGACAAACTTCAAAAAGATTTTTGGTGTTTTTTTTAAACTACATGAATTTTTAGAACTTTTTTAAATTGTTAATACTCCTGAAAGCATGGAAAGGTTTGTTTCTACCAGAAAGAGCGAAAAGAAAATTCTTAAAATGTGAAAAAAGCAACAAATTCTCATATAATGAAATTCCTTACAGTTACAATTTTTACACTTTGTTTAAAAAATAACACCAAGATACAAATTGGAATTTTTATTAAAATGAGCCATGTCTAGCACAAGGCAATGTTAGAACTGCCATAAAAAAGAGTCAATCATTGCACTGAGAAAAAAACAAAACAAAATAGGAATTAAATATCAAAGTTTGGTTGAAGAATTAAGAAAATTTTGAATAATAGAAATGAAACAGAAAATATTATAAAAAAACTTCAGGTATTCTCAGTGCAATTCTGGAATTGATAATTATTGTCAAAACAAAAGAAAGAACAATGGAACTTGATCACAGCATTGCTTACAAGAGTAAGACGATTCAATCAAAACAAGTTGGTAAAGTTGTTTTTTTTTTTTTTAAGTTTTACGTTTAAAAAATACCTTACTGATATTATGCAAATTTGTATAAAAAGGTAAACAATGTAGAAAAAAGGATATAACAAAATAATATCATTGTTTCAAAGTTAACATATGGATTGAATTGGATATGAGATTTTTATTGCACATTTGTAAGCCGACAATTTTTCTTTTTTTTTTTTAAATAAAACTTCTCCACTTCAGGCTACTTAAACTTTTCATAGCTGAGAAAGATTAAAAAAATGATAGGTGAGTAGGGAAGTTTATTTTCGACTGTACTCTTATAAACTTTCCCTGAAATTTTTATTTTTTCTTACAACATTCTGAATCATAATACCTGCAAGATTATAATGGTGAAAAAAAAAAAAAAAAAAAAAAAAAAATTAAAAAAATACAAATGTAATTATTACGTCAACCAATGAAGCAAGGCTTGAAGTCAAGGGGAAAAAATTACTCAATGTAATCATAATGTTAAAAATTGAAACTATATATTTTTTTAATGTGGAGCTATAAAGAAAGAATAAAGAAAGAAAACCAATTTGAGACTAGTTTTCTTTACACATAAAAAAAGGCTAACTCATTTTTATGTGATACGACCTGAAAAGAAAGCAATCCCCTTTTTATCCAGAAGGGAAATTAATCTATTGTAACTTTTTGAAATAGAACTTAAAAATTAGTTTTTTACTTTTACAATACATCGCTCAAAAATATTCAACTCAACGAAATGACTGACATTATTAATATCTCTGAAGTTTGCGATAGTTTTTTTTTTTTAACCAAAGGAAAAAAAAATCCCTTTCTTATAAAAAGCTATTTTTGAAATCGTTCAGCACAACTTGTTTTTATCGCTCTCACACACAGTGCGTACTATACACACACAACACCCAGAAATTTTCCTACCCATTGCTTCTCCTGTACCTACCTCCAGTAGCAAACCCAATTTACTGGCTTCCCAGCAACAAGTTTTTTTTCACCAACCTTAAGCCAGTGAAATCAGTTACCACCAATGCTGAGGATAGTAGTACTTCGACAATTGCCACTTAGTTTGAAAAATAATAAACTAAAAACTCACGATATAATTTTCCTGCTCTCTTTCTTAATGGTGACAAACAGACATTTGATAATTATTGACAGACATAAACGTACAAATAAAAAAAATAAGTAAATAAAAATTAACTAAAATGCAGACTTCCATTGCTTCAAGTAGTTTATTACATCATAAAAAATAGGGTACATACACACACACACACACAAAGAGTGTGGGTGCAGACTGACTGACACACAATTTTATACGCTCCCCACCCACGATACAATAAAATATAAAATCATCACCACATCAAGAATAATTAATTATTGTCTAAAACATTGAAGATAATTAAAAACTTTTGAGAAATAGAGAAAAAAAATTAAACATACAGTTAGTTGTTTACGAGAAATCTTTGACAACTAATTTTATTTTAAAAAGAAAGGAAATTAGGTACTTTAATTAAAAATGGATAAAGAAAGTAACTTTTTTATTAATTATATTTTGATTAAATTGTCACCAGAGAAAAAAGTTGAACAAGTGCCGGGTTAATAAAGTCATAAAAGAAAGAAAAACAACTTTAAAAAAAAAAAAAGTAGCTTAAAACAACACTGTTAAAAAGAAGAATATTTCGGGAAAACAGAGTTGAGGAAAACGAACGGAACTTAGTAAAGTAAAAGTTTTAAGGTAAGAAGAAAAAAAAATAAAGGAATTTAGTTGACTGAAAAATACGATCGTCGAGGAAATCGACATAGATCAGGTCTAATCAACAGCTATCAATAACTCTAGAGAAGCTGATGATCAGATTGTGTACTGTAAAGCGGAATAATCAAGTATTAAAAGTTCTACACAGTTAATTCTATTCCAAGAGGCAGACATAACGAACAGAAGAGAAAACGAGTGAGGACTAGTAGAGTTATTTAAAAGAAGTTTGTTGTTGTGCGTGTGTGTGTGTGTGTGTGCGCGTGTCTCGCTCTCTGAATGTAGAATTGTAAGGTAGTGCCAAAAACAAGACACGACGGTGGGAAAATATATACTTACTTAACTTCTTTCATAAGTGTGGGGTGACGAAGTAAAAACCCGTTGGAAATACATGGATAACTGCAAGGATAGAGCGGTTTTTGCACGACCTTCCAGTCCTAAATACGAGTCGAGTTAGGCGGTTCTTAGGTGACCTCCAACATCTGGGAATTAGTATACGCCACAGCTGACAAAGAACTAGGCGAGGGCGAGAATAAAAGAGAATGTGCGTGAGAAAGAGGAAGGAAAGAAACAGAAAGAAAAACGAACAGGGAGTGAGTATCAGTAACAGACATAGATAGAGAAACAAAATTTAAGTGAGGGGGATACAGACCAGAAGGAAGGCGCTGTATGTGTGTATGTCTGAAGTACGGACTGTATGTACGCTGGTTTTAGATTTTTTTTCTTTCTTAAACAATAAAAACAGGCAGTAACTCATATATATATATATATATATATATATATATATATATATAATTCTTCGGGCCAACCTCGTTTTTTAGCTGTACTCAACTGTGTGTACGAAAGAGAGAGAAAAATGAGATTTGTTTCATTTAAAACTTGGATAGATTACCTATAAACCAGGAAAAAACTTTTGATTGAATGAATAATAATCGGATAGAGGGAAAATGGGAACATAAAGTTGTATATTTTTAAAGAAAGACCATTTATTTATTAGTGCAAGAGAAAGGAAGACATTCAGAGAAACTGAAATTACACGCCTCTAGCTAGAGAGTCTCTGACTGACCGTAGTAAAGGAAGGCACTTTTTTCTTTGATAAAAAATTCCTACTCTTAGATTTAATTTTTAACAAGTTTGAGGGACAAAATCTCATATTTTTTGTTTTCTTTCTGTTTTCTCTTCTTTTCTACGATTTCTCATACAGTGCATGATAAAATTGTCAAGTTTTGTGAAAAAAATATACATGACAATACAGATTGAATGGATTTTTTAAAAAGTTATGAAGGTACAAAAGAAAACAACATAGCCAAAAGTAGTAAGTAAACAAACATTAAACAATCAATCAATAGCAACAACCACAAATTAAAAAAAAAAGAAGATATTTATCAGTCTGCGAGATGACTGATTCGGCTGTGAAGTAAATACAGTGTTACTACAAAAGAGAAGTATTTATATTTGCTTTACAATTACTTTTACTTGCTATATCATTTAGAGCGTTCTTAAAACTGTCATAATGATAAACAAGTTACTAAAATCATACTTCTAAAATCACTTAAGTCAACTTGATGAATCTCTCTAGAGACTAGTCACTATGATATTTCTCCCCATTATTTACATGCGGACTATTGTCCTGATTGTTGTTGTTGTTATATCACAACTTTTCGTCTGTTGTACCATCTGGCTTTCATCGGGTGCTTGTTGATCAGGTAATTTTGAATTGAATCAGTTTAATTTAATCTTCGGAAATAGATTTTTCTCATTCTGCTGACCATATTGACTAGGGATATCACCTTAGTTCTTAATTAGCCTTTTTAGCACTTTTAGTTTTTATTTATTTATTTATTTTTTTTTTTTTATCAAGCAAAACGTTTGTCCTACAAATGCAGGTGACTCTTAGTCTTATTACTGAAAAATAATGCATTTAAATTTCATGGTTGTGTTTACATATCCTGCAATAGCAACAGCAAAAATTATCTTGAGTAAAATCAACAGCAGACCTACTTAAAAATATATGTTGTAGAAGGGGAAGTAATACTTGTGAATAATGCAGAGTGCTAAAGGTTAATGTCACTTATTGTTCACCTTGTTTCTACTAAGTTCATGTACACACTGCTTGGCTTAAGGATTGAACTGACTGGAATAAATTCATAGTAAGATAGATAGATATTAACAGACTTAAATAGATAGATATGTACAGAATGAGATACATAGATATGAACAGAACGTGATAGATAGGAACAGACTGAAATAGTTTGATACATAGATATAAACAGAATGAGACAGACAGATATATAGATAGATATGTACAGAATGACATAGATAAATACTTTATGAACAAATATCACAAACCAATGCTTTAATGCACTAGTCCCAATGTGATAATAACAACAAAGATCAGGACAATAGTTTGCAAGTAATTTTTTTCTTTTCTATTGTTAACCGAATACAAGGCCAAAGAGCCACTCAAGGTAGAGGGTTACTAAATGGAGATGTAGGGGTGTACAGAGAGGGACCAAGGGTTGCATATTATGAGGATATGCAGGATAGATAAAGGTTGATTCTTGACTTGAAAAGGTAAAGATTGTAGTGATCTGGGAAACATCCTCTTGGGAACCTATTCCACATTGCAGCAGTTCTGGAGAAGAAGCTGTCTGAGTGGAACTTCCTCCTTACCAATAGAAGAGAATAAGAATGAACCAATTCAATGTACATAGCATGGTGGGTCCTAGCTGTAAAGATCAGTACTGGTGGAAACAATGTAATTCACTCAAACATTTACGATATAAATAATAATTCCTCAATCCAGAGATTTCTCACCTTCTCAATCCTCTAGAGGAAGATGATAATTTGTGTATAATTGTATTATTCTCCTTCACATTTTTCCATCATGACATGGGAGTAATAAGACAGTCAGCATGGCTGGTAATAAATAATGGGACAACATTGGAAGGTCTGGATTTGTACCACCCCCTGTGACACAGACAAATAAAAAGAACCACTGTTGGTAACCAAAATACAAAATCATTAATATTATTATTATTATATAATAATATATATGTACATAATATTAACACATAATATATATGATAACACATATTAGGATGTTTCACATTAGCCTCTCATCTTAAATTCACTGGATAAATAATAGTCTTATTATGTTCATAAATATAGAACAACTTCTCTACTTACGACAATAATTAATGGTTATGTGTGTGTATATATATATATATATATGGTTGTGTAGGTGCTGTAATAGATAATTCTTGAAATTAGAAATCGGCAAGCCAAGTTCAAGATTTTGCATTCACTTTCATGCAATTATCTTTGGGAAAGGTATGAATCCAACTTTTCTTTCTCCCCCGGCTATGGGTTAAATTGTAAGGTGTACTGGGTGGGTACCAGTCTAGAAGGACAACTCTTAATTAAAAACCTCCAACTGAAGCTGTTAACAATCTTCTTGAGCATTCTTGTCACTGAACTATGGTACTTGATTTTGGGAGAGTTATATTCATGCTGTACAAGTGTCTATCAGTTTGATTTTTCAGGTATATTCTTACATGTAAGAAAGTGGTCATGCTTAAAATCAAGTAGCTAGATATTATATACACACACACACACACACACACACACATATATATATATAAGGGATAGTGTAGTTAATTGGGTATGAAAAATGTTCATAATTTTTTTATAAAATCCTCGAAGCTGTTTTTCTTTCCACCTTTTTTGTTATGAGATGGATAAACTACTTATACACAGCAATTTTTAAAATTTCAAAATTCCTACATAAAAAAAGCAAGAGAGTTTAAGCATACACTGATTATGTTCAATTTAAATTTCACATTTTTAGAATTTATTATATTTAAGTTATAATGCTGATAGGAAAAATAAATAAACATTGCTTTTTATTCAGCTAGATAACTCACTTGGCAGCAAGTAAAGATTATATATTATCTGCTGCGAAATTCAAATATATGGAAAAACTGTACGATGGATATTCAAATAGTTAAAACTTGAGATCTCAATGACCAATTAAAATCTTTGTTCCATATGACACATTTAGGAATTTTCAAAAATGAATAAATGTAAAACTGAATTTTAAACCTGTTTTTTCTTTTTCCTTCTTCTCAAGAATTGGTCAGATGACCAAACTCATTTGCTTTTTGTTGTTACCACAATATTTCTAATCATCTTCAGGTGTCCAACATATAGAGAAAAATCTCTCTCTCTCTCTCTTTTATGGGGGAAAAAGTTAGCAAATTGAAAAGAAACACAGTTTGATATACTGTCTTGTCTCATTCCTCTTAACATGTACCACACAGATGATTTAATTCTATATTAGAGAATATTAGTTACCATTTCTTTTCTGTTTGCTTTCTATGAATTTGAAATAATAATAATAATAATAATAATAATAAAGCAGATGCAGAGATAGAAAGAAAAATCTTCCCTTACTTACAGATTGTACCCCTGGGATAAATTGTAGAATAGTTCAACCAAAATATTGTGGTAACAACATAACCAATGAATTCAATAATTTGGACAACTCTTGTAATGATAATTAAAAATAGAAAAAAATTATGAATAGCATTTTTTTTCTTCTTTATATTAATAAATACCAATAAATGTGTAAACATTTGTAAAAAGACTATTTCTGAAAATCAAAGTTCTCATGTAGCAGAAGATAAAAATTACATTGTTTTAGTGATTGGGGGTTTGAGTACTGATCACAAGCTATATTACTGAGGTGGTTTAAGTAAGCAAATTTATTACCGAAATAATCAAGTTACAAATGGAATAATCATATCTCAAAATAATAATTTGATTAAATTCAAAGCTTCATCCACCGCAAGGGAAATTGGTTCCCTGTGTTGCGCCAAAAAGTTTTTCTCGGCTGAGTCCTTCCTTCAAATTTATAAATCAGCAATTTGCCCTTGCATGGAATACTGCTGCCATATATGGTCTGGTGTCCCCACTGTTCACCTTAAGGTCCTTGACAAGATCCAGAGACAGATAAGCAATGTGGTTGGTTCTGATCTGGCATCTCGTCTTCAGTTGCTCTCTCACAGACATGCCGTTGCCTCCCTCTGTCTTTTCTACAAATACTTTCATAGTAACTGCTCCAACGAGCTACTTTTGCTAGCTCCCAGACTGCATGAATTTAAGCATGCTACCAGGCTGGTATCATGGTCCCATCCTTTCACTGTTGAAACGGTTAAATTTGGCTGTCTTTTCTATTCCAATAGGTTCATGTCTCACACATCCCGTCTGTGGAATTCCCTTCCTATTACTTGTTTCCCTGATAGTTATAATCTCCAACTATTCAAATGTAATGCCAATTGAGATGTCCAGATGCCCTGACCTATTCCCTGTCCTTCTCTTCATCCTTTCGTCCATCATGCCTCTTTACTCTCACTCCCACTCTGTAACCCCTTGTGTGCTAGTGGCATCCAGCTTTGCTTGGGATGAAATGCTTAAAAACTGAGTCTTCTAGAGAAAATAATCTTAAATTTAATGAACTTGGTAAACTAAGTAGGAAACATACAGATGATTTGTATATAAGTGTTGGTATAACAGACATGTTAAATTACATTCCTAGAAAGGATAGGTCAAGACTAAATTCACAGGAACAGTGGTAGGTTCCAATTCTATTCTAGGTACTTGATTGCTGTTCCACAATATCAACATATCTTACAAAATGGGTATTATTATTGGTGACAATCAAGTCACAGGAAAAATAATGACAATAACTAAACAGTATTTGTCACTATAATCAGGATTGACCTTACAAGGTGTGGAGTTCAATTGGAAATATTTGGGAGGGGGGCAGGGGGCAGCTTCATAGCCAAGGGTTTTGTAGAAACTGTTACACGTGAAAAGTTCTTGACTAAAAAAAGAATTCAAATTTGAACAATTGACTTTCTCATATATCTACATATTTTTTTTTTTTTTTATCTTTTTCAGAGAAATACATTTTTCCAGTTCTGTAATGAACATGTTTAATTCAAGTACAGTAAAAAAAAAAAAAAAAAAAAAAAAAAATCAAAACATAAATAAACACAACTGACTTTTTAAGAAAATAAAAATCATTGCTGTTCTCTGGAAGCGGCAAAGTGGTTTTAGGTGTTTGTTGCAATGTATTGTTGATTGTATTTGACAGGACTAGAGTAGCTTCCACTTGTTACTCTTGTACAGAGCTCAACTCAGAGCAATGGGTGTGTTTGGCCTTAAACTGGCCCTGCCTAGAGTACGAATAAATTTGGTTACCTTTCATTTCAATATTTATACACAATGTCATTATAGCCAACAGCACTTTTGTCTGTTACTGACATGTTTGGCATGCTTACGAAATGAGAGTTCATGTACGTGTCAAATTACATACATAAAATTATACTTAGGTGCCTAATATAAAGGTGGTGGCATTTTTTCTCAGTATGTAATAAATGGAGGTGTGATTTTAATAAAAGTAGGGGGAAAGGTCGGAAAAGTCAAAATGAACCAAATTAATAGATGGTGTAGTCTTAATAAGCACATGAGTGGTTTTGAAAAAAAAAACTAAGTCTCCCCCACCACACACACAGCCTATCTGGCATCTAAGGGTACATATTCATATAAAGACAAATGGAGATGCAGGTAAACTAACAAGAGAATGGAATTGGCAAGGTTTGTGTTCTCTTCACACTAATACACTTCAGAAAGGCATGAACCCATTTCTCCCTGCAGCTTTCTTTTATTTTTAAATCATTTTGCCCCAGACAATGTGATAATGCTATTAAGATGTAAGGGGTTACTGGGAGTGAAATAGATTGAGAAAACTTTAGGAGAACAAACCAGAAATCCAATCCTAAACAGGAAACAAGGAATAAACATCTACTTCTGTTCAAAAAAAAAAGGGTAAGGAGTGTGAACCAGGTGATAGGCAAACCTATCTACTGCTATGAGCAAATAATAAGTCAATTAGAACTTTTTAGTCATCTAAGGTAATCCAACTGTGGCATTGGCTCTGCATCTCAGCTGTATAAAAACTCACTTGCTCCTGAAACTGCAGCAGTATCACTTGGTGCAGTTGTGACTCCATGCTGCACAAAACAACTGCAGGAATAAATAACCTAAGTAACAAATGCACATATTCATCACATTCATATGTGAGGCTGTCAATCTTCAATAAGAAAAAACAACTATAACCAAGTAGTAATTAACTTTAATATACTTATAAATTCTGTTATATGGGAGAAAGACCTACACATTCACTCAAAACAAGACCCAAGAGCCACTGAAGGTAAAGCGTTACTGAGTGAGGTTGTTGTATAGACATAAGAGGAGGAAGTAAGTGCAGATTATGAAGATATGTAGGATAGATAATGGTTGACTATAGACTTGAAGTTAAGATGCAGTGATCAGAGAAGCATCCTCTCAGGAGTCTGTTCCACAAAGTAGCCATTCTCAAGAAGAAACTGTACAAACAGAACTTCCTTGTTACCAATGGAATACAAAGGGAATGAGGTTGATTCAACTCTGTGTATGCATTATGGCAGGTCTTAACTGTAAATGTCTGAAATGGTGGAACTAAGGAATGTTGCCCATTTGAAAATTTGCCATGGAAATAGCAATAGAATAGTGATAAGTTTGTAATATTTTGCCTGTGGGAAAGGGCCTGTAGAGTTGAAAATAATTTACTGTGTACAAGGTCGCGTAAATGCTTTTGAGTTTTGTCAAGGTTGTAAAGTGAGAATTAGCCCAGATCTGGCGGCAATACTCCATTATTAGTTTGATTTGGCTTTTATAAAGATGGAGCATGATTGTTAACCATCACTCAAACATATCTATTACTCTATTACTGTTCAAGTGAGGGTGATATTTACAAGAGTAAGACCTATAATTTTACACTTTATACAATGGAAGTGAACAACAATTAGAAGGATAGAATGTATTTGCAAATATTGATCATAAAGAGGAAAAAGTATTTGTCTAATAAAATATTTTTTTTTACTACTTATTCTATGATAGTACCTCACCAAGAAGTAAGGATGACTGAGATCTTCAAGCAAACCCCATTAATTCTGGATGGAGAGTTTGATTCTCATGGGGTCTTCCAAATTGTAACCTTGTGTCAAACTAAGGCAAACTTAGTAAATACTTAGAAATCTCCATTAGTTATCCAATTCTGATCAGGTAAATTATTGTTTAACTTTGATAACCAAGTAGAAATTTTAACCAATTTTGATAAAAATTCAATTCAATATACTAATGGTGATTTTCTAAGCATAGCTTAGATGTAACACAAGGCTGAAAATATGGAGGACTCAGAATGAAGTGAAATTGAGAACATCAAAATAACATGATATCAAAAATTGCCAGGAAGAAAATTATATCTGTCATCATTTTAAATTAATTTTAGCTGACCCACATATTTTGTCATTCATATTAGCATTTCTATACTTGTACATTATCATATGAAAAAAAAAAAAAAAATTAAATAACTAAATAAAAACATTCACAATTTTGCCCTCTGATTTTGATAATGACCAGAAGTAAAGTTAAAATCCCCAAATTCTAAACATTTGGACAATATTTTCACTGATTAAAATCCAGACATGCATTCCCTTGTATAGAAACAAGAAAAGTTATTTAAAAATATAATTCCTTGCCAATCAAAAATATATTAATAACTGAAGGACTGATGTTACTGCTCTTGTGTGTGTGTGTGTGTGTGTGTGTGTGTGTGTATATTAGCTGATACCTCCAGACGAGTGGACCGAACGATTACAAAAAGGTTCATCTATGAAACTCTGGTGTCTATGTGCTGAATACAGTGTCTATTAACTGAGTGATAAATTTTATATTTGTATTAATCTTATAATATATATATATATATGAGAGAGAGAGAGACACATACATACATACATACATACATACATACACACACACACAAGTGCAGGTGGTGTAATGTAACACAAAATCAGCAAATTACGTTTGAATTTTAGTTGCATTCATTACATTCACTTAGGCACAAATACCCTCGGGAAAGGTATGAATCCATCTCTTCTCCCCACAGATAGGAGTTAAATATTAAGGTATACTGGGATCTTCAGTCTTTGCTGGTACTCAGTCTAGAAGGAAAATCTCTGCATTAATAACCTGCAACTGAAGCTATCACCATTCATCTTGGGCATTCTTCTCTCTGGATTATGGGAGCTGATGTTCAGAGAGTGGTATTCACGCTGTATAAGTTATCATTATAATCTCTCTGAGTGAAGGTTCACTTATTACATGTGGTCATGCTCAAAATAGAGTAGACATTATATATATATAACTTTGAATTATATAAAATGTAATGATAACTATAAAATGTAATGATAAAATGACCAACACTCCATGAGGTTTTAGTCAGATATGCACATACAAATTATATAAATTTATAATTCTGTGGGTGTGTAAACTATCACACCACAACCTGATTTCCAGTGGATGGAAATAAATAGAAAGATTTATAAAAATATAATAATTACACAAAATCAAATTTAAATTCATAACCATCTGGGAACAGCTGACAAGATATCTGATGAGAAATTTCTTTGGCATGGATCTTCTTGCACTCACAGTGAATCAGATATTGATCCAAGAATTTGTAAATCATGAGAAAATCATTGAAAGCAATGACTAATCTGGAATGACTGGTAAGGTTTTTCATTGATGTCATACAAAAATATCCCAGTCCAAAGTGTTTAAATATATTAATGAAGTATATATATTTAGACAATGATAAAAGAAAATTAAAGTTTGAATGTGTAACAAAATATATCAAATTTGAGTAATATTATTCTAATAGTATCATGTAGCTTTACAAGTACCATGTAACCCAATACTATCTTTCATATGATCAGGTTATTGGTGAATAAACCTCACATGGCTTTTCTGGTGAGGAGGGTGGCTAGACATCCAGCAAGATTAAAAACAAAACCTGTTAAAGGGTGGATGAACCTTCTTGTAGGGTCAGTGGCCACCAAGCACAGTGGGTGTATGTATGCAGCCAGTATGGTTATGACATGTCATCACTCGGCAGAGTGCTTTCTAGATTGAGGTCACTGGCTAATGATGGAGGGTTCCCCTGATGGAATCAATAGCAATGTGTCTGTGACCAAGGCAAGTCTTCAAGTTAGAAGACATTAGCTGTGGTTTGACCTGGAAAGTGACAGGCTCCACCAGGTCAATTTGCACAAGACACACTATGCATGAATGACTATCTCTCCAGCTTTCGACTTAGATATGTGGAGGGAACTTGACAGATGCTCAGCTGTGCCATGATCCTAAAAACCACACCTGGTCATGGGATTGGTGATGAAAATGACTAATAGTCACATTATGTTCCAGTGAATATAAAACTTTATATTTGTTGCTATAGAAAATATATTTGAAAGTAATGAATATACATATTGTTAAAATTTTTGATAAAATAATAATGAATATGGCAATAAAAGAGACAAACTCAAAAGTTATTCTTTAACAATTTGAATGTTTTCAAAAAGGTTATACCACACT
Source organism: Acanthosepion lycidas (assembly GCA_963932145.1). Lineage (NCBI taxonomy): Eukaryota > Metazoa > Mollusca > Cephalopoda > Sepiida > Sepiidae > Acanthosepion > Acanthosepion lycidas. Next base: position 44,432,783 of record OZ010597.1, on the reverse strand, counting down.
TTTGAAATGCCTGAAGATACCAGTGTAACTAAGATTGATGAAACATCTACCAAAGAATACTTACCAGTGAGTCTTTTTAAATATCTATCATACTGTGAACATAATTTAATCTAAAGACTTTGACATTAGAAAAATAGCATCTTTTTCAGAATATACAAAGAAAAGAAAAAAGTCACTAGTTAATTATATAGTAAAAGAAAAGTACCTATATATTTAGTCATGCAGTCAAATGGTAAGTCATTTATATAAAATATTATGGAAAACAATTTCTCTAGAAAATGTTTTCTATTTTTATGACAATTTATCAGTATATTTTTATAGTTGCATTTTAAGATATGATTAAAGAAGGAAGAAGCAGGAAAACCTTTATAAATTTAATTTCAGTATTTTAAATACATCGGAAATTTTTGCAAGTGAAATAATGCAGTGTCTTAAAAATCGTAATGCAACTCTGCCTTATTCCACTTGCAAAAGATTCTGAAGCTAAATAAATTGTGAAACATCTTAAATTTATAAAGGTTTTCTTACTTGTTCCTTATTTAATCATTCAGTCTGATTTAATCCATATTTTCAACTCATTTTATGACATGTTCACTGGATTCAAGAAATGTCAGCTTCAGGCCATTTCTAAGACGCCCACCATCTTTTCTGCTTTTCATTATCTCACATCTTCATTGGCATATTATATTAAACATCTTTCTGACTGCCTGGTTACTGATAACAAAATTTATACAGTATCTACAATGACAAGGCTTAGTAGAATTGGTTGAAAAGCTTCAAAAGGATATTTATTTTTATCTTAAAATATATCCTCTCTGTTGCTTTTTCTTGCAGTTCTCAGAATAATGTCATTTTGAGATCTTTTAGTAACCAACACAGAAATAAAGAAGAAAAAATCTGTTGAGATTCAAACTTGCATCCATTTTCTTCAAGAAACCTGCTTATTAATTAATTGACAATGCTTCATGTAAGAAACTCAGATACTGAAATGGCAATTATCTCAGACTATGAAGAACTTATCACTCACTCCCATATAAGAATAAACTTTTATTTTTAACATCAAAGGTAATAAGTTTGTTTCCGGTGTCAAGTGTTGGTGATCAAATCAAAACAAAGGCCAAACACTAACTTCCAAAGTTTATGGCAGGCTTAGCTACTCTCTTACAACCACTAGAGATTAACATAATCCTGAAATTCGTGTCCTTGTACCAAACCTGATTTAACCAAAACTTACATACACAAGTTTCATTTTTACAAAAGACAAAGGCCTTAGGTACAATAATGAAGTAATTTATCTTTCAATGTCTTTCACATAAATGATTCATCACTTTTGTTATCTTGTATTGTATTGTCAGAGACGGAACAATTATTACTATTGTTTCTTGCTTGATGCAGGGATTGCATGTGTTAAAACTAATAACAAAAAATAAGTTTTAAACAGTTATGACAGATATAGAAGATAAATGTCATTCATTGATTATATTTCTCTGGAAAGTTCAGAGTTTACTTAAGCAAAGAATAGAGTGATATACTTTGGCCACTTTTTAGAGAAAATAATTTTCTGTGGCTGAAAAAAAGAGAACTCAGGATTAAGCTGTTATATATTTAAAATTTCTTTAAATGCAAACACACACAGAAAATTAATACCATTTATATATTAAATTTTAAACTGAAGAATTACTTTTCAGATAATTGATATGTTTGATTATATAGTGTATTTTGAAAATGGAAAAAGTCATTTATTCTGAATAGGAAAAAAAAAACAATATTGGATCTGAGAATTATAAAAAGGAATTTTCAGTTCTTAATCTCAAGAAAAAAGAAATCCAGTCTCCTATATTTGTTTTTTTTTTTAATTCTAAAAATAACTTTTTAAACAATAAAAAATTGCAGAAAGAAGATACTGTAATAGCAGTGTCAAGAGAAAAACTGTCCCTTTGACATAACGTTTTTTTGTGGGGTACATATGTTAAACTTTGCTGACTTGGATATTTCAAACTGTCCAGATAACAGTGTCATTAGTATCTGCAAAGATATTGAGAAAGGAGCTGGATATTAGATATTTGCTTTCACTCGAGTCAGACTCTAGTAATAACCATCAGACATTTGGTATGAACATGTAAATACATTTTGTTTTCTTTACTAATGTTCACTCAATTCAAGGCCCAAGAGCCACTCAAGTAGAGGGCTATTGCATGGAGTTATATTAGCATAGGAAAGGACAAATGTTAGGAGTATAGAGCTGAAGTAGACTTTAGAAGGAACTGGAAACCCAATCCTAAACAGGAAACAAGGGATAAACCTCTACTCCTGTCCAAAAGCCCAGGGAGGAATGTGAACCAGACAATTGGCGAACCTATCTATTTCTATTATATTTATCATTATTATTACTATTAGTTTACCCATACCTTCAAAAGGTGATGGCATATTTTATGAACTCATTATGTTTGATAGGTTTTATATATATATATATATATATATATATATATATTTTTTTTTTTCAACAATTATAGTTTATTCCCTTTCATATCCATATTCATGTGTTTTTCAATCTAAATTTTTTCCTCTGGTCTTTACTTTATTTCAGAGAGGATCCTTTCTTTGCATTATTAATTCAAATATTATTTCTGTTATTGTTATAACAAAAGATACTGTCACCTGGCATTGTTAGTACAAACTACTTATCTTCTTTGCACTAGTAATATTAAAATTTTAAAAGACATAAAATATACAAATACAAGTGGTATATTATATAGGAAAATTATCATCATTATGAAGAGGAGGAAATAATTAATCATTGATTCTTTTCCTCTTCCAAAGTAGAAATTTGACAAGGGAAGGATTCCTTTTCCTACTCTGTAGCATAAAGAGAAGACATGACAACCACTGACAAACAATAAGACATACAGAAATCTAGTATAGAGAGTTTTTTAAAAATCATTTCACCTCAAGCAAAGCAATAAAGCCACTAAGATGCAAGGAGTTACTGTGTGTGAAAGAATATAAGAAAAAAACAAAACAAAAAACACTATTAATGAGAGAGAACAATAAAAGAATAAGAATTAAGACAGAAGATAACAATAGACATTGCATTTAAATTTTTGAAAATCTAAGTTGATTGGGAAGCAAAAAACTGGAAGAGAGTTCCACAAGTGAGAAGTGCAATAGAAGAAACTGTTAGCATAGAACTTATGGTTACATTTAACCATTTCAATTGTAAAATGATGAGACCTTGCTGTCAATCTAGTACTGTTCTTAAATTCATAAAGTCTAGGTACCATAGGGGAAAATTCATCAGAACAATTTTACAAGTTGAATATACAGCAAAAAGTAAGAGAAGAAAAAGAAAACATAAAAATAAAATGAAGAGAAAAATATACAAAAATTATTTTAAAAGTAAAATCATTTAAAAAATTATTTAAAAATTTTCCAGCAAATTTGATATTTGATCAAAAATTATAAAAGATATAAAATTTTGAAAATCAAAAGAAAAGAATAAAAATTAGCAAACTAAAAATAACAATTATTTAAAAATTTAATAAGAATAAAAATTAAATTCATAAAAAGCAATATTGATAAATACCATAAAGAAAACAGCAAAATAAAAATAGCTGCAAGAACAAAATCAAATCTGACATAATTTGAATTTTATAATGAGAAGGAATTTAAGAAAAAAATTTAATAAAGTTTATAAACTTTATAAAAAAAAATATGAAAGCCAGGTGAAATAAAAATGTTTTTATTTTCAAATTACACATGAAAATAAAAATGAATACAAATTTTGGGTTTTAAAAAAAGAGAAAAAAATCAATTTTGCCAATGTTTAAAAGGATTCAGTAGTTGTATTCCATTCAATTTGTGAAGAACTGTATTAAGAGTATCAAGGAGTGTCAAAACTCTGAAGATGAAATATTACAAAAACTTTAGGAGGATGAGGATCAATGTGGGTGAAGAGTGCTTTTGTGAAGGGAGGAGAGAAAAAGAGAGAGAGAGAGGAGGTCTGATTTTTATTGGGTAAATTGATGAATGAAGATAGTCTTAATTCACACACCCAAATTCTTAGTAAATTTAAGGAGGAGACATTGTCTCACTTGAGCTCTTATCATTAAATCAAAGTTGACTCTCATGAGGAATTGTCCTGATAAATGGAGATTCATTGCATGTAAGTACTATTCAGAGTATGGGGCATTATTTACAGATATAACCAAGAGGTAGAGAAGGAAACTGATAACCTTTATTGTCGGGTTCATGAGAATTCTTGATAAATACTTATCTAAAAATAGAAAACCATTCTACTTTCAAAATAACAGAATACAGGTTGAACTTCAATAACCTGGGATTGACTAATCTGGTAGTTTCAATGGCTCAGGATGCTGATTTAAATTTAACAGTTATTTAAGAATGAACAAAAAAATTTAATCGAGAAATCAACAACTAAATGAATGGAAAAATCCACACTTGTATAAATGTTTTATCATCAAAATCATTGTGCTAAGAAAGATTAGAGAAAATTCTGATATAAAAAGTTTTGGTGTACATTTTAGTGAACTGGATATATTTTTTCAGAAATGAATATGTAAAAAGTTCTTTATCTATAAACAAAAAATAATTGTAATAATTTGCATTATAAAATCTTTAGGTAAAAATCATCTCACTTTTAAAAATCTACTATTGGATTTCAATAACATATTTTGTACTTATTTAATAAAGGTTGAAAAATACTTCAGTGTATATAGTTCTATTCTAATAGTTTCTTCTGTTGCACTTCTCAATTATGGGGCTCTTTTGGTTTTTTGCTTTCCTATAAATTATGATTTTCAAAAATTTAAATGCAACGTCATTTGTCATCATGTTTTTTTTTTTTTTTGAGTCCTGTTCTTTTATTGTCTTTTCTACTCACTAACATTTGTCTCAAGTTATTCTCAGTAATTCTTTGAGTCTCAGTGGCTTTATCACTGTGCTTGGGGGTGAAATGATTTTAAAAAAGATTTAATTTGCTATTTTTTATAACTTAAGCTTTATTGGCTTGGAAAATTCAGTACTCTGATACTTGTCTGGTTCCTATCTTGTTAGATAATTGAAGTTCAACTTCTACTCTCAAATGTTATTGTTTCATCAGTTTTGTAGACTGAATTGAAACAAATGGTTTCAGCAGCAATTGGAGAAATTAGCTGGAAAAATCAGTTATTGTATTTGAATTGACAATGTTAGCAGGATAAATTCTAGTCACATTCACTGAATGGCATATCAGTTTATTCAATGAAGCCATAGGGTTTTTCAAAGTGAAATGGAAGTTCACAGGTAGGAAAATTACTAATACCATATGTTAGTGAGTCAGGCAAAGAGGACAACTACATGTTGAACAAAAAGATTTACTCCACCCACACAATTTTTGATAATAAAAAAAATAGATAAAAATGGGTTATATAGTGTTTTCTCTTGATCTTTGTTATAAAATCCACAAGAGGCAAGCATGAAAATAGATTCTTTGGCTGATCAAGAAAAGAATCTTTTCATCAAAATTGATAAATTGTTTTCTTTTACTAAATATTTTTCTGGATATTTACTAAGTTTAGCTTATGGCACAAAGTCAAGAGAAATGTGAGGAAGAAAACTGTTTTTCTCCAACATGTGTAATAAATACATAACTGTTTCAGCCAAATGGTATACTTTATTTTTCTCAATTTAAAGAGTTTATTAATACAGTAAAAATGTTTAAAATAATTCATTTACATCTGAATAAATTACTTTAAATCACTGAAGTGTTCTATTGGAATTTCTCTGCAGACCATGAAAATTTGAAAAATAATATGAAAATATTCTAAAAATAAACCAGAAACCACTTTTTCTAAATGTAGTTTAAATTTATGGCTAAAATTCTGTTTATGGCAATATTCATTTGAAGTTAAGAAATATTACTGTTAGTGAAGAGCTGAATAAGAAAAAAATGAAGAATAAGAAACCTTTGAGACATGGCATTGGCAGGACAGTTAACAGTACAAGAAAATGAAATCAATGAAGCGAATTCAAATTCTGTGACAGTTCATGCTCACATCATCTTAAAAAAGGCACAAATCATCTTCCAAGAGGCCAGGTCAGAAATTACTGATAGAGATACCATGTAACCTAGTACAAGCTGTCACATGTTAATAGGAAATATTTTCTTCTGTATTATCAAATGTTATTATTATTATAGGTTTTCTGCCAAGCCATTTCTATGACCTTAGAGACATTTGTTTTTTATGATTTATCAACCCTTTTGTAGCAGAAGCATATTTTGTATTATAAGAAGAATAATTCTTTTTTTTTTTTTTTTTTTTTTTGCGAGTGAATATTGAATTAATGATTTTTTGTTTTGAGAACAACAATTTTTCCAGAGATATGTCCTACCTATAGCTGGGGGTAGGAGATGTATTCATATCTTTCACAAGGGTATTTGTGTGTAAGTGAATGTAACAAACCTGACTAGATTCAACCTCAACTCTCTGATCCATGATACTGAGAAATGTGTTGAAGAATATTGCAGCTTGACCTACAATCATCAAAGGAACACACACACACACTCTCTCTCTCTCTCTCTCTCTCTCCTTATAGCAGAATGTGCATTCACATGACTGAACTCTCTCCAGAATTCACACTCCTAGGTAGCTCAGTTTAAGTATCCAAGATTGAGTTGTTTCCATTTGATTATGTTGTCATGCCACCTTCTCCACTGGGCTTCTCTGTTTCTTTTTCCAATAACCATACTTTCAATGCATATTTTTCATAAACTTTTTTGCTTCGTTTAATGTGACTATAAAATTTAAGTTTTTACTATTTATTAAGAGTATGATTGGGGTCAGACCAGGTATGTCTAGAAGGATGTGTACCCTTATGCAATCTACTAAGTGATTGTTGGCCATGAATCACGTGAGGTGATTCTGGAATGTTTCCATTTTCTTAAGTGTTATCGTCCAGTTTGCACAATCCAGACCACAAAGCAGTAAAGGGAGAATCTAGATCCTAGCTTTGATTTTTTAGGGAATATGAGAGGATGTCAGGAGGGATTTATCCTTTGCAAATGTTGCCAAATTAAGACCAATTTTATGTTTAACAGGAACTAAACCAGCATTCAAAGATGAAGGTTTATGGCCAATATAGTCAAATTCAGTTACTTGTTGAATTGGTTTTTCATAGACTTATGTTGAAAAGGGTATTATCTTTATTAATGGCCATGTATTTTGTTTCAGATATATTTATAATCATACCTACTTCCTCTACATTTTTGGTAAATGGGCTGATAAAATCTACTTTTGACCCAAGTCATGGATTAATTTTGAAAATAGATTTTACTCATAGAAAAAATTTTTCTCAACATGATACCTTATAGATATCATATATATTATAAACATCATTTAGTTTATAAATAGCTCCAGCTGGTGACAATCTATATTTTAATGTTTATTTCTCTGTCTGGGAAAAACTCAATAGATTTGGTTGTGTTGAGTTTAATTTGAGACAATTAGAATTATCTGTAATTTTAGTTATATTATGTCTGCATGTTAGATTTTGAAAAAAGAAATTCATTAGTACTAATGATAGGATTTGATCCTGCAATCTCCAGCTAAAGAGTTAGCTACATACATTAGGCCAGTATGGTATACATTAGGTTTTATCAATTTTTCTAGAATGCTAATATATCGGAGACAACCTTGATCAATTATCATTGTCCTAAAAAAAGAGGTTTCAAATTCAACTCTTTACAATTTGTATTGACAGATAATGTTATGATCAAATATTAATATTTCCTTCTTCCCACATATGTTCTTTTCCTATTAAAAAACAGCAGAAAGTTAATGACTTTGTGATACAAAGGAACAAAGTTTTTTCAGATACTTTTGTTTACAGGGAATTGGAATTTAATAATATATCTTCCCTAATAGATTTAAATTTAGAAAATAAAGTGGAGGAATTAAAGGAATTAAATTTAGTATACAACTTAATCCATGAAATGAATTAAGTCAAAAGCTGATTAGACAACAGATTTCCTGAAGGATAAGTTTTTTCCTACCAGAAAAATAAATTGAACAGGATGAGTGATAATTGTTAGATTGATGTCATTCAATGAAAACATAATTAGAGAATTTTGAAAGTGAATAGTTAATTTAATCTTTAACCTTAAGCATTCTTTTTCAAGGCCTTATTGTTAATTTCACTCAAAGGTGTTTTCTGTTTCTATAGTAGGATATGACAACACAACTATGAAATTCAAACAAATTCAAATTCAGGGATCAGAGTCACCTTCAGTGACAGGATAAACATTTTGTATGTGATTTCATTTGCTGTGCATAGTGATAAAGGTTAAAAAAGTAAACTAAAAATCTCATAGGATAACTTTGTCTAGACTGAGTTATAATTACTATAAGAATGGTTATAAACTGCATGTTTGGTTAACATAACATTAGAATTGATTATTCATTCATAATAGCTTAACTTTTTTACTGAGTTAATTAAACATAAGAGAAAAACATTTTTAAAAATCAGAGTTATAACTGGTTTATTTGGGTTGTTATCTTAGAGTAAAAAAAAAACTCATACAACCTTTCTTCTTTTTCTATATGCTGTGTCACTTCAGGATGTTGGCAATCATGGCTCTCTACAACTTTCAATCCGTTGTAGCTCTTAATAAATTTTGTCTTTCAGCCATCTCTTCCAAACCCTGCTCTGCTATCCATTCACTCAGGCTCACTAGGTAAATTATGCATTGTTTTCCTCTCTCCTGCTTGCCTTCAATCTATCTTGTGAGTATCAAACTTTCCAATCCCTCTTTCCTCATTATGTGCCCTAGAAATTTATCCCCTCTATTATTAAATGAAGTTACACTGCATAATAGAAATATTAAAATATACTGATTAATGCAAATATTGGTTTTATGACAGGTCAATTTTTCATTTTTTTTTCTAGCAAAAAAATAAAAAATTAAATTACATTTTTAGTGGGAATTTATTTTCTGGTATGATGAAAATATTCGAATATAACTAGATAGTAGTTTTTTTTTTTTTTTTTTTTCATGGATTTCACCTACCAATGGATGGAAGTCTAGGGCTCTATATATCTTGACTATGTAGCTTAATATAGGAAATTTCACTTAATTCCAATCTTAATAAAGGCACTGATATTTGTATATGTAAAAAAAAATTTTTTAAATTGTTAAATCTTCTTTGAGTTATTGCTGAACATGTAGCCAAGCAGACATTATCATAGAGTAATGATTAGTAAGCTTATAGGTTAGAACTTTAGTAGAATGAGTTCAATCCTCATGGCTGTCCCACTGTGACTGTGTAACACTAAGCTAAGCTTAATAGACATCAATTAATTTCATGTTGACAAAATTAGATGATTCAGCTACTGCTTAACTGGAAAAATTGTACAACAAACCAGCCATAGAAAAAATAAGGAAGGCCAAGCATTTCCTGTTCATAAAATGACTTGCAATAATGATCCTATCTACAGTTGATATATTAACATTTTATTGTCAACTAACAAGGTTACTGAGTAACACTCAAATCTTTCATACGTATTCATACTTTTGTGAAAATTCTTGCTAAAATATATATATAAATATTCCCAATGTTAATGTCACTATTATTTGAGAGATTTGTATCTATCTCAGTTTCAGTCCCATTATCAGTAATAAATTTGAAGTGTTCAACCTTTAGGTAAAAAATTATTTTTTCAGCAACATTAGTTTTTCATTAACTAAAACTGCTTAACAAGGCATCTATCTATAAATAAAATTTTGTGACTTTTGTTAGTTGGTCTGTCTGTTGCACCCTCTAAAATAGCATACATTGACCAATCAAGACCAAATTTGAGGGAGAAGTGCAAATAGGTAAGGAGATACAGAGTACAGTTGGTTTTACTAGGGTGTGTAGCTTAGTACAATAAATTTTTATTAATCTTTTTGGAAAAATTAAGTTTTATTATTTAGCATGTAAAATAATCCCACTATTTTAAAAACAATTTATTAATTAAAATAACAAATACTCATTTAATAAAAATGCAAAATATCTTTTCTTTAAGTTTTATATGTATTTAATTCTGGTAAAATATAATGTACACTAGTAGCACTGGAAATATAAATGCAGTAGAGAGAGTTTGAAACGGTTAGAGGATTACAAGATTTGTAAAAAAATTTCCAATTTCAAGATACTAGAATTTTTTTGCAACATTCTGATATGTGTTGAAAAATTTAGTATTGTTGATGTTATTGTTAACATGTTTTGTTGAGATTTACAAACTCTACAAAAATGTTAGTAATAACATCAACAATACTATGTGAGGATTTCAACACACGTCAGTGTTGCAAAAAAATATTCTAGTTTCAGAAAATGCCTTTCATTGTTTTCAATTTTAAACCCTTTTAAATGGTGTCAAAATTCACTATTTAAATTACCTTTATACAATATATATGGGTGCTCCAGTTAGAAGACAAACCTTCTGAAATATCCTATCTTCAAGAGATCAAAAGAAGTCATTTAAAATTTTACTTTAAGTGTCTTTGTACCAAAGTATAATAAATGGAATCAAACAGAAAATATGAATTCACTTAAAAACAAAGCTTTCAACAAGAGTGAAGTACTGTAGGTTTCTTAAAATTAACCAAAGATAAATGGTAAGATTTGCTTATCCCCCAAAAGGCTATACCTAATTTCTAAGTTTATTATAATTTGTGGTTGGAAAATTATAATGTTTATCTTTTTCAATGGCACATACTAACTGTTGAAATATATAAGCAAGTATAATGAATTATATAATACACTATGTTCATTTGTTGTCATTTTTCTCTAACTTTTTGCTGCACTAGAATTATCTTCTTTGCACTGGCAACACCAAGTTACAGTATCTTTGTTATGACAATGGAAACCTGTTCCAAAATGTTTACAAAGCCAGGAAGTGAAAAGACTAACTCCGTGAAAGAGTAAAGTACAATAATAATTGGAAAAATATTGCTGTTATAGAGTTATCTTCCTTACATTGGCAACACAAGATGGCAGTGTTTTTTAGGATAATGGCAGACAGTACCAATATGTTTATGAAACCAGGAAGTGAAAAGATTAAATCACAATTATAATAATTGGAAGAAATATATTTAATATACTCATATGTGCAAATCTAACAGTAAGATTAGTATATTTATATATTTAAAGAATGACTATATATTAATGTAAGATTCTACTGGATATAAAGTAGCAGTGAATTTTCTATTGTTTTTAAGTAATAAATTGATGCTCACCCCACCCACTTATTTACTACATATTAATATAATTGAAAAAATATATTTAAGAACTTACATATAAAACACCTGCTGATAATAAGACATTAATAAAGTATGTAATCATTTTTGATAGCATGGGTAAACTAATATACTTATGAATAAGGACAAATGAAAAACTTATTTTTGCTAATGTTTTTTGTCCTCTGATAGACTTTATCAAGGCAAATGTAAGGATTTTATTTTACAACAAATATTTATAAACAAAAGCAAAAATGTTGTTAGTATACTTATATACAAAATAATTTAATATATACAGTCATTTTTGATAGCATAAATAAATTAGTATCCAATAAAATTGAAAGATACTATACAATCATAAAAGTCAACTCCTACATTTCTCAGGTTTATTCATAAGAATCAAAATAATATAGCACAATTTCTCCATGATTAACAAAAAATTGTATGTGTTTACCAGCAGATGTTAAAAAGAATTGTGGACAGTAATAACAGAACACCTACATGTTACTATTTTAATATTCTGAAAAGTTTATACAAGAATTTTGGTTACAGTAATAATTACATCTCTCTTTGTTAATATCTAGTTAAGAGTAGTTTGTTAGACAGAAACTGCCAATTGTCAGATGTATTGCCATTGCAGTAATTAACTCTACTCCTTATGTGCTATGTCCTTTCAGATTGTAGAAGATCATAGCTCTCCACATTTTCCTTTTTTAATATCTGTATATTGTACATTGTCATGAGATAATATAGTTGTTTCCTATTGCCTTCTCTAAGGTTTTGAATTCAGGGTTGTTGTTTTACTAGGTCAAGTCCAGTCTGCCCAGCCATTTACCAATAACCAAAGGGAGAAATGGATTTATGCCTTTCCCAAGATCATGAGTGCAAAGTGAAAGCAAACTATTCCAGCTGGAGTTTGGTCTCAGTTTGATGATTTAATTCTCTGTATTAGACCACCTGCATCACCTTGACTACTACAATAGTTTAAAATAGCATACCAATAATTTTCATAACTCAGTTTTGTTCCTATATCTACTACTACAAATATGAAATCTTGGATGATTGCCTAAAATGAAACCCCCAAAAAACAATTGAAATTTCTCAGACAAATGAGGAAAGACAGTTTGGAGAATTTGACACTCACAGGAAATCTTGATGGTAAGGGAGGAAGAGGGAAAGTAATGAGTGTGTAAATGGATGGCAAAACATGGGCTGGGAGGGATAGTAAGGAAAGGAGATAAACACTGTGCAGATCTACAAAGAAAGCCATGGAAAGCTATGATCGCCAATGTGTTGAAGGGGTATGATATATAGGAGAAGATGACAACAAAGAAGAAAACATGTTGAATTCATCATCTCCATTGTTAAGTTGATGTTTTGATTTGTGGAAAAAAATAGAACAATCTTTGTATTTTAATTGTAAATAATTAACTAAAATTTATTTTTATTAAAAATATGTGCCTCCACAGCAAATGTAAAATAGATAGTAAATAGTATATAAAACTTGCAACTAGCATACATGTTGCAGTATTTATTAAGCATGAGAGAATTAATAGGCTGTCCTACGGTAGCAGGCCTGCTGGTAAGGTTCCTTCCCTCCTTTGGAATGTGTTGCAGCCTTATTTTTGCTTCTACTATGTATTAACGACTTTATGTTGGGTGTATTAATCCACCCCTAGTTTTTAAGAGATCTTTTAATGCTTAAAATGTCAACTTGTTCACTAGCATATAGAGTAATGGTTTTAATTCAGTAAAATAAGTGAAGATATTGTCTCCAGTAGCACAATACTAAGAAACTAGTTTCACCACAAAAATTTAGGGACAAAAATGTAGAATAACAAAAATATATGATGTGCACAAGGATTCTTTGTAGTTCTTTTATTTTTAAATTGGAATATTTAGGTTATAAGAATTAATTTAATGTTGTTCCACATTTCTATTGAAGTGACAAGAAGAAATATCACTGATTTTAATTTAAAAATACAGCAAAATACATTATCATAAACAAAAAGTATAAATATCAGTGGCAATGAAATGACAGATTAGCAATCAAAGACATACAAAAATCCTTTGAGAAACATCTAGGTATGTCGCTAACACTATTTGGTTACATAGTGTTAATTGTAAAAAATAAAAATAAAAATTTACATATAGAAAAATGGGCTAGAAATGTCACTGTGTGGATTGGAAAATCCTTCACGGAGACTCAGACATTGGCATGCAACTGAGACATATGGAGGGAGCTCGTCAGGTATTCAGCTGCACAGAGACTCTTTGACTAGACCATGTTATGAAACTAATGATGATGATGATATAAAAACAGACAACAGCTAATTATGTTAGAGAATGAAAAGAAAGTATTTTACCATTCCACAATGGTAAAATTTGAGACAAGGTCAATGATATAGGCCACATTTTTAAGATAGGTCTTTCAGAAATCACCCAATTTCTTTGAACTTTTGCTGCGTACATCAGAATATAGCCCTGACTTTACCTTGTTTAGTACAAAAATGATGTTTAAGTGATAGATTCCTGGTCACCAAGAGACAATTAATTAAGGGCATCTAGATGAACATGACCAGAAGGGAAAGCTGGATAGAAGAGAAATAAAATATGAAGAAATAATACAAGAAATTGGTTGGACAAAGACATTTGCAGGGACACCTGTTTTAAAGTGAAGGTTAGCAGGTTGGTCTTAAAGACTATTTTCTCGAAACATAATGCATTCGGTTGTTACCAGGTATGCTCTATTGTGATCCAATGCCAAACTAAACTTAGTAAATATGTACAAAGATATTCATGCATATATGAATGAAAAATAGTATAATCATGAAACAAAAAAAGATTTGTTCTTTGTTCCACTACTGACTCTTATTGACTGGAACATGAAACAAATACTTTACATATTTAACTATTTATTACTCTAAATGTTATTTTAGGGATACTCGTGTTTTAGTAGACACCCTGTTTTTGTATTTTAAACAATGTAAATTGCATCTACTGCCCTATGCATTCAAGAAACTTAAAGAAAATGTGCTCTACAGCAGGAATCAAACCTGCATCCCATTTTGTATTTAACTATATCCTTCTTTTGACACAGAATTGTTAGAGATACTTACAACCACTCGGTAATTGTAGATTTTAGAAGCACCATCAGCTTAAGAAATAAATTAGAAGCTAGTGAAAAGAAAGCCATAGCAGTCACTCAATTAGAAAGATTTTCTGAATAGATGATGGTTGGTGATGGTATATCAAGATGAGGACGATGCTTGCAGCTGTTGTTATAGTCCTTCTTGTTTGATAAATTTAAGGAATTTGTTTCAATTTTTTTTTTCTTTCTGAGTTGGAAGTGGTAATTGAGGAAGAGACAACTAGGTGGACGTATACATCAATAGGGGGAGAAGTAGTTCAGTTCATTGAAACTAAAGCTAACTGATATGACCAGGATATCTCCTTGCTTCTGCTGCTTGCTTACTTGCTGGATGGTTACTGGTGCCTTTTCATGACTACTTTGACTGACTGCCTGTCTCTGATCTTCAACCAATTTGCTTAGTGATGAATGCTGAGAATCTCTCCCAGTTTCCACCTTCAGACAATTTCTCCATTTTCTGTCTTTTCACTAACAGAGCAGCATTTTCTCTTTACCTTTTTTCTTTCTTGATTTTCTAGGGCAACCACAGATTTCAAGTATTTGTACATGAATATGTGTTTATGATGGAACACATGCATACACACACGTGTGTGTGTGAAATTTTTAGATAGAATATACTTGTAAAAGGACAATATGAATAAAGACAAAAGGAAAACTTATTTTAGCCAACATGTTTGGTCCTAGGATGAAATGTGTTGGTGAAGATAAGGGGGTGAAAACTTCTTACCCAACTCATCTGACTAAACACTGGGATGAGAACTTTACAACACCTCCTCATGTGTATTTATGTGTGTGTGTATGTATATATATATAATATATATATATATATATATATATATAAAATTAGGAGATCAGCCAATTATGCTACCATGGTTTTGAACCTTTCAGTATCCTCAGGTCAAAAAGGCCAAATGATTTACTAATTCTTTATTATTCATATATAAATGCATATAATAGAAGGGGAGGAGTAAGGCAAGTGTATTAAAATTGTATTGGAGGGGGAGTAAATAAATTATACATACTTTCATCTGTGTTCGTACAAACTCAAAAAGTAGTCTTTAGTGTGTACACATCCCGACATTATTTCAGATCTTTCATTTAGTAGATATTTTTGGTATGGAAATGTTATAGTTAATTTTTCCTTCTGGTACAGTTTGCAGACATAACTACAATTACTGTAATGTTTGGCTCTTCTTAATATTCTCCAGTTTACATTAGTATCTTTATTTTTCCTTTGAATTCCCACACATGGCTGCCTAATCTGGTACAATTCCTAAGGTTTTCTAGCCTGAATGATGACTTGTGATTATACCATCTCTTTTTCAACCTGCTTTCAGTACACCCCATGTATATTTTGCTGTGGCCATTTATATATTTTACTTCTGCTTTGTAAACTACTCCTCTTGTTTTGCAAACTCCCCGTGGTGGACATTTACCTTTATCTCTACAGTTACATGTTTCACTGTTAATGATATCTTGCTGCACATTAGCTTTGAAATTCCTGGCGTTTTTTTTTTTTTTTATTGTAGCTTCCAAATTACCAGGATAGCAGTAGGTTAACTGTATTTCTATTAAAGATCCAAACCAAGGTATTGGGTTTCTTGTATGGGGATACACTGCCAGTTTGTAGATTTAATTCTACATCTAAATATTGGACAACCTTATTCATATCAACCTCTATTAAAAAGTTGCGGCTTTTTTAAGAGTTTGAAAAACATCTTATTTTGTCATTTACTCTTCTTTTGTCTAACACTATCATCAGCCTGTCATCCCTATACAAGATATGGTTGTCTATGTGTACTGTTTAGTTGTTCTTATATAAAACATACAGGCCCATTAATTCTGAAACCCCAGCACCATCAAACAAACCTTGTGGTATATTGACGTTGACCTTTTTAATTTTTTGATCTATGCTTCTCCATTGTGGAATAATATAGATTTTTATGGCAATATAAAATTATATCTATTTGTTCAGGTGGTATATTGACAAAACCCTTAGCAAAATCCAAAATGTCAAGCAGTCCTTTTTCACATATTGATGAATACAAATTATTGATGTCATATTTTATAAATACATTTCAATCTTTATTTTTAATTTCATGGAACCAGGAAATGCGTCAGGCCTGAAAACTTTTCAGTCCCCTCTACCGTGTATTGCCCATATAGTGAATCTACCCTTGAAGCTAATATAAATATAATTACTTAGGGTGGTGGTGGTGATTACTACTACTACTTGTATAAAACAGTAATGCTTTTTATTAAGTGTTAATAGTTCATTGTAAAATGACTGATATTTGAATTTTCCCTTAACCAATCTATTCAAAAGAATCTAACACTTTGTGCCTATGCAGAAGTATTACCTAAATAAATTATTATTTTTCATGGGTATTTTCCTTTCTTTGTACAAAGCATTACATAAATTATCCAAAATAAATTATTATTTTATTAAGGCAATTAATTATAATCTTTATAATTGTCAAATCTTAAACCCTAATGTTAGCATTTTTTTTTGTATCTTTAGTTTGCAAGTAATTAATTTATTAATTTTGCATTTAATTTTTTGTTGTACTTTTCACAAGAAAGCAGATTTATTTTTTCTTCAAATTGTTTTGAGAATGCTGTGATGTGATAAATATTATTAACAATTGTATTTATAATACACAGTACTACTTTATTATTCTCACCACTATCAAATATTTCTATCACAGGTTATGAAAAATTATAGTGCTTTTAAATTATACGACATCATGACGTAAAACATATATTCGGTACACATAATCTGCTGCACTTTTAATCATGTAAAAAAATTTTTTCATTTGTATATCCATAAATTTGGTATTGTTGAAAAGCAAACTTAATAATATATTTTAAACTGTAGCTTGGGAATTATAGCAATTTATAATGTGTTTTTTTTTTTTTTTAGTCAGTGGTACACAAGAATGTTTTTTCACCAGATTTATTCAACTGACACAATAAAACAATCTTAAGAGAAATGGATCTGCCAGGGTTTATTATCAGCAGACATAATCTTAACAGGATAAGATACATGGATGACTCTGTGTTGATGACAGGCTCCGAAACTGAAAGAACTGAAACATAATAGTAAAGGAAAGCAACGGCAAAGGACAAACTATTAATTGTAAGAATACAGAATATGTGGTCATCAACAAAAGAGACAATCCAAGGGCTGAGCTACATATTGGTGACATCAAAATCAAGCAGGTAAGGAAATTTAACTATCTGGGTAGTACAGTAACAGATGACAGAAAACATGACACAAAAATCTGAAGTCATATAGCAATAGTGAAAAGTTTTCCAGAAAGCAAGTAATAGGAAAATGTCAGAAACAAAGAAAAGAGTGTGGAGCTACAATGCACTATCTAATCTCTTATATGAATATCATAGACTGGACAAGTGAACAATGAGGAAGTCTTCAGTAGAATAGCAATAACATTACACATTGTAAGCTTTTGACAGTTTCTTTCTAAGTTGGTCTGGAAATATGGCTACTCATATGCTGACTTGAAAAATGAAATAAAAATAGACATATTACATGTGTGGGTAGTGTAATGGTTATCAGCATGGGAACTGAAATGGATGTGCAGAGTTCAAATTATGTCTCATTTCCTTTTCACTAATGCTCTTCGAAAAATTGTGAATTCACATTCCTGCTACAGGCTAAATAGTTGGGCAATCCGTATAGAAGGACAACTCTGAATTCAAAACAAGCCTAAAGAGGACTGGGCTTCATTAGGCAATCTTGCCCCAGACATGGTTTTAATGGGTTATGGGACTTGGCTATTTTTGTCTAGCGAAATAACAGTCTGTATGGGACTTGTGATCATGATTATATATATGCATGCACATATATTTAAACATGTTCTATTAAATGGAACAAAGAAGGTTTATTGGTGTTTTACTGGTGATCATTTCTATTTCATAATTATAACACTGTGAACACACATTTCAATTTTTTACTGACAGCAATATAAAACACCATACTAGCTATTTCTGAACTCTTAAACTTCTTTCTTAAAAACAACCAACCCAATGATGGCCTAGTCAAAAGAACTGATATCAACAATTTGTTTCAGCATAGGATAAAGCAATTAATTTATTAGTTCAACATGAAGTGAAACTCACCAAAACATTCAATTGACATTCTTTGTATGTTCTATTAAATAGAACATGTTTAAATGAAGGACTGCTGCCTAAATATATTATATTCAATATATATATAGGAAAAATGTATGATAATAATCTAAATGAAATCAGCTAGATTAAAAAAATAAATAAATTTAAAATTTCCAGCATCACTCGTTCAGGTGCATGTGTAGTCATACCAACATTACAAATTTAGTCCAATGAAGTCCTAAAGGACGAAATGTCACAAGTAAACTTTTTCCACTCTGTCATACATTTTGATATATAAAAAATATGTATAGTTATCTCATTCAATATATATATATATATATATATATATATATATATATAGTTCTAAGGTGTGGTATATTTATAGGATAAAGTGCTCAATATCAGAGATAGATCATATATATATATATATATATATATATATATATATTACACAAACAAACAAATATGTATATTTGTATGTATAGTTATATTCATGGATGTGTGAACAAATGGTTAGAACATTTACTTTCTGATCACAAGGTCCTGGTTCTAAGGATTGATTTGCTAGGAAGGTGATTTCTTGATGTTATCAGCTTGAGGAGGTGATCATAACATTGGAAAGTGCCTGAAAACTATAACTACAGGTTGACCCAAGCCTTCAGAGTGAAATTGGGTAGATAGAACTGTTCATAAGTTGTTGACGGTTGTGCTAGCATAAAGTCATCATGACCAAGTTGTTTGAGTGTGTTGGCCTTGTTCAAACTGGTGATCATGCCAGATAATGCGCTCTCTACTAGAAACTGTAACTAAGGTCTGTTCAGCATAGTTGTAGTACAAACCACACATGGGCTCTGTGAGTGCTGAAAAAATACAAATGTGTCTGAGCAAGCATCTGCAACAGGGATTGTATGCTCCCACCTTCCAGCAGACAGGTGTGCTTGGAAATGAGTAGTTGGCCATTATATTTATATTCATTATATGGATATATTTAAAGAAGTTATTTTTCATGATTTACTATGAGAATCATTTAAACTATGATGTTTATCATCTTTAAGAATTAAAAAATTTGTTTACTGAAATATTTTAATAAGAACTTTTTATAATTATTGAAGCAAGCATAACTAGATTTGTTTGGTTTGTTTCTGATGTGCTTTAACAAGTACTATGCCCAACACCGCAAATTGCTTAAAAACCAAAACTTTAACTTAAAAACTCAAGTTATGTTCTTAAATAGCCTCTTAGATCAAGACTGTCATATGGATGTCATACATGGGGCCAAACTCGTTCAGAGATATCTAAACTGTAAGTTGTATACAATCACTTTCTCAGGTCAATGGCTTTGAGAGAATGAAGCCTGAAGATCTTATCAAAGAATCACAAAGAACTGTACCAAATAACAGAAACTATATCACTTGAGGACTTTCATCAGCAGCAACAACTAAAAAAATAGCACATGTAACTCAAAGAGAAAATAATGATATAATCAAGATGTTGATGTTCTGCACTACTTTAAATAAAAGGTTAGGAAGGAAGCCCTCCCCCATCAATACTGGAAAGAGCAATAACAGTTACTGGACTTGAGAAACCTATTTTCCTGAAAAATTGTTTTAAGTGTAAGATGTTTTGGTCAAAAAATGCTGAATGTTTCTTTATAAGAAAACAGTTAATTTTACCACTACTTTTACAGTGTGAGTAATGTTGTTATTGGAATAGAAAGTGGATGTGGCTAGTCAAGTTCAGGTCTAGTCTTTCATACAAATACCCTTGGAAAAAAGGCATGAATCCATCTCTTTCCTTTCCAGCTATGAATTAACTAGGAAAGTAAACTGGACTTTTGAGCCTTGGGTGGTAACCAGTATAGAAGGACAACTCTGAATTTAAAACTATGGAGAAGGCAATAGGTAATCACTTCATTATCTTTCCAAAGAAGTCATAGCAATTCACAGATAACAAAGAAAGCTGTGGAGAGCTATGATTGCCTACATTCTGAAGGGACATGGCATTAAAAAAGTCACAGGATTGCTTTGAACAAATTAGCACTGAAATAATTTTTTTATATTGAAATCAAACCATGTAAAAATTACTTTTAGAGTTCATGTATTTAAATTAGAATATTCTTCTAAAATGGTGTGTTTATGTGGCTTTTATCAAGGACACAAATTTATTTCTTGTAATTTAATTTTAATGATTGTGAGTTTCTCGTTAGAAAAATATGTGTGGTACTGAACAGAGGTGAAGGTAAATTACTCTTCCATTAAGCCAAATGAAGAGAGAGTGAGAGAAAGAGTGGGGTCATAAAACTCAGCTGGTATAAACCCCTTAGTAACATGAACTTTCACATTTTAGTTATAGATCTTACAATAAAATTCTAACCCTTTTAATAGCATGTCTGTAGAAAATCTCTTATGTGGGTTAAGTTTTCAGTTCTGGTTGATATTGAATTAATATACTTCTTAGTACCCTTTTGAGAGTGAAATCTATATACCAATATAATTGAAAATTATTTCTTATTAATTTATTAAGAACATCTGCACTTAATTAAAATAGGTTATTTCATGAGTGTACCAAAATGTGTTTTTAGCCATGTATGTTTTTCTTGTTTTATTTATTATGAGTGAGTAAAAGTTTCCAATGCTCTTTATTTGAAAACTAAAAACTGAATACATGGTAGAAAGCCAAATTTTTTTTTAAGAATAAAAAAAAAAAACATGGGAAAGTTTTGTACATATACACACCTAATAAATAAAATACCAATGAAAGTTGTCCTGCTATAAAAATTATTTTATCACAGAATCTATTTTATTGATAGGCAATAAAGAAAAAAATTAATGTGTGAGCAATGTTTTGGAGACAGCAAAATCAAACAGGTACAGAAATTTAACTATTGAATGATTTATTTATTTTTTACAGTTTATCAAATTTTTTGGGTTATTTAAAGCTGAAACTTTTAGGATTGTGTGAATAATTCTTCTCTTGCAAGTGGGTATTGCATTAACAATTTTTTAAGAACAACAATTTTTCCAGATATAGTTCCTATTTAAACCATATCTGGGGGAAAGGTGGATTCATATCTTTCCCAAGGGTATTTATTTGTGCATAAGTGAATGTAACAAACTGGAATTTGGACTTGACTCTCTAATTTCTCATTCCAAACCACTATTCATTACACCACCTGCACATCTTAAATTTGACTATTTGGGTAGTGTGGTAATAGATGATGCAAAATCTGACACAGAAATCCAAAGGTGTATAGAAATAACAAAAGATGTGCTTCAGAACCTAAGCAAAGTATTAAGAGATAGGAAAATATTATCAGAAAAAAACTGCTGAACTGCTTTGTAATATCTAATTTAATATATGGCAATGAATGTTGAACAATCTCCAGACAAAGAAAGGAAAGTCTTGAAGCAACAGAGATGTTGTTCTACTTGTGAATATTGAGAATACCATGAACAGTTTATGCAAGCAATGAGGAAGTTTTAAGGAAAATAGGAACTAAAAAGGAAACAAATACTTACAACCAAAAAGAGTTGAAATTCTTTTTGATACATAATGAGGAAAGAGGGCTTGAAAAATTTTAAATTCACAGGACATATTGAAAGCAAGTAACATAGGGGAAGTAGCATGTGACCTACTTAAGGAGTTTGTATGAATGCATGGCAGAATAAAGACAAAGAGGATAATAAAGAGTCAAAGGTTACTTAGAGCAACAAAAGCCAGAAGTTGTAGAGAGCCATATCCTGTAGCAAATTGGAACATAAAAAATGATTTTATTAAGTTGATGCAGAGTATATCATGAATATATAGGAAAGGCATTTTCTACCTGAATTGCTTGGATGAGAAGCTATCATTATTTACATTGTTTACACTTGGACTATTGTCTTCATCTTTGTTGTTATTATCACAAGATTTGTTGTAACCTCCAGTTTTCATCAGGTGCATAGTAATCGGGATAACTGTCAGGAAATTTTGAACTGAGCCCTTTTTTTTAATCTACAGAAGTAAACTCGGTGGAAACAGGGTGATCAATAACTAAGCAGTACTAAATAAGAACTAGGCAAGATATCTATAGACATAAGCAGTGGAACAAGAACAATTTACCGCCATAGAATAAATAAAGGGTTCAGTTCAAAATTTGCTGTAGGTTACCCGAATCAAAATGTATCAGATAAAGACAGAGAGGACAATGGCCAAAACATTGTGATAATGACAAAGATGAAGACTGCATGTGAATAATATAAATAGGAAAGGTATATATTTTTTTAAAGTATTGTCAGTCCTATGTATATACATTACCTTAAAGTGTTTTATCCTCAATGTATATCTACATATTTGCTAATCACTGAAAGTAGAATATGAATATCTTTGCAGTTGTATCAGATAATTTGTTTTACTTTAAAATTTATTGTAGTTTAAGTTGCTCTGACTGTAAGAAACAAGATTATCAGGTTATGCATATACATAGGACTTTTAATCTTGCTTCTAGAAAAAGTCAACAGCTACAATCAAATTAAATATATTGAGAAATACTGTTCTGTTTTATCCATTATATCTTTTATATTTCTGAAAGTTGTTTACCAAACATTAATATTCCAGATTTAATCAGTTAAATTTTTAGATTCAAGTTTCATTCTATTTAAGAAAGAAAATTATTTTCATCTATGTTTATCTTGAGAGGAGGCATAGTAGAGTAATGGATAGTGGCTCAGATTGAGGAATCAGAGCGCTGAGTTCAAATTACAGTTGAGTTCATTATATTCACTTATGTACTAATACATTTGGGAAAAGTATGAATCCAACTCTTCACCTCACCCCAGTTATTGGTAAATAGTAGGACAGACTGGGTTATGTAGCCTTGGGTGCTAACTGGCCTAGAAGGTAAACTCTGAATTCAAAACAGTATGCAGCCCTGATGAAGCACATACTATGCAGCTAAGGAAAGGCTTGTTCACATTGACTTGATGATCCTGACTATGGTAGACTCCTTTTTATCTTGTATATTTTACTTTCATTGGCATTAATTAGATATTACAATTAACAAACAAATGCATTTTAATTTTGAAATTAAAAATTAACTTGTGAGACAGAAATGTGACTGTAAAGTTAACTGAACAAACAAAACAAATCTTGATATTGGAGGAGTGTTGTTGTTAGCAGTGGTGATGTCAAACTTGCCCAATTTTATTTATATAAGAAAATAAAAATCAAATCAAGTTGTGTTCATCTTTTTGTTTTTTTAAAGGCAAAGTGTTAAATTACTGTATTGTTTCATTATCAAATACTAATTTAACATTTATTTAAGCTTACATAGCCTCTGTATTAGGTTAATTACCATGTTTTTATTTTTAGTGTCTGCTGTAATCTCTATTATTTTATTACACAAACATTTATAATGCAAAATCATATATTTAAAATATAGCCATTGTGCATTGGTAGAATTGTCTATACAATTTAAAAAAAAATAATTTTGGAGAGAATGTTTTTATTCTCATTCTGAATAATTTCATAACTCTTTGTCATACTATAATAATATATACTTTATAGACAATGGTATAAAATCTCTGTATTGTATACATGTGTGTATGTTTCTAGTATAGTTTATTAACAATTCTAGATTTACAGAGCAATTCAAAGAAAAATTCTTTAATCATATTTTTAGAGCTAAATTTAGGATTGCTCAACCATCTGGTCAATGGAGTCATTTTGAAAATAATTTTGTACATGTGGCTTATACAAGTTTTCATTCATTATATTTTCTAAAATAGAATTTATTTTTTTCAGTTTTTCTGACGCATTAGTAATATTTAAAAATTTCACACAAAAGAAAATCTCTTGAAAGTTACAGAAAGTTACATTTTAAATGTAACTCTAGACTACATAATTACCAAAACAACTAACATTAACCATCTGAAAATAGTATTTTTTTTTCTGAACTTTTCATTCAATTTATGTTTGTTTCTTACATATTCAAAAAATAATAATTTGAATCACATTCAATTAATCTTTATATATTTAAAATGTAGTCATTATTGGTAATTTATTATTTACTGTCATATTTTCGTAAAACTTATAACTAACATCATAGTCAAGCAGAGTGAAAAAGAATTTGTTAAATAGTATAAATATGGCCGAGATAGTGGCTGTTAGAATTATTATTATTATTATTGTAACAAAACTGTAGAATTCTATGTGAATTTAAACAGAAAGTTTAGTAAAACTGCCTATGAAAATTTACAGCTAATTTTATGATGTGGTAGATTCACTGGTTTCTACATTTAAACACAAGTTGAATGCTACTAATCAAGGAAGTTGGGAATTAAACTGGATTAATTTTAGTAAAAACTATGAGCCATGAAAGCTGAGGTTCTAAAAAATATAAAATTTATTTTGTTATACATTTAATCCCACTGTAAAAATTAGTAGATTACAATATCATCATAGCCATATTTTTTTGTTGAACCAGAACCAGGATTAATCTTGCACAAAGAAAGGTGGAGCTTGCTTGACAGAGGGTCTCAGTTTACCTCTCTACATATGTCTGTCACTGGCATTAACTACTTCTAAACCCAGTTTTTTTCTGCCTTTTAGAAAACATGCTCCCAAGTCATCTTGAGCTATCCACTTCTATTCTCAACTGTTACCTCATGAATCAATTTGATAGCATCCTCACCCTGCTGTGCTCAACATGGGCAGCCCAGGATAATTTTTGACCAAGAACAGGTCATTGGATCAGTAAGGCAACCTTCTTAGGGAGGGGAAACTTTACACAAATTCCCAAAAGCTAGGATGGGGTCTGAAGCCTTGAATGTCAACCTTCTTCATGATAGTGTCTCAATAAAAACACTCAGTACTTGGACTACCATGAGTATCCAAATTGGGCCTCAGGAAGAGCATCCATCTTTGTAAAACCTTGCCCCAAATCATTATGAGAAGTCTCAGTAGATTACAATAAAAGAAAACAAAAAAGTTATAGACTATTGTTTAATACAAAAGGTGGCTTGTAAATCAAATGAACTAAGTACAATATATGTAAATTTTTACAACAAAACATTTTAAGACAAAACATGACCAGTGACATGTGGCAAGAATGACAGCTGATTTGTAGCAATTGTACATGTCTGGGTCAGAGGTACATAAGAAAGTAAGATGACTCTCTGATATCTTGAATGCTACAGTAAAGGGCAAGAAGGAAGATTGATTGAATCTTTTAAAGGCTAAATTGCTATGGTCTGAAGACTAAGTCAGAGTAAGCATCACAATTTGTAAGTTGCTCACATTCAGTTATGATGAGTACCTTTTGACAGTAGCCCAAGGAGCAAAAAAAATAACTATACTAAATAAAGAGACATTGAGTGGTCAAGACTTATTTAAAAATTAACGGGAGCTATCCCATTAAGTATGAGCCAATTGTTCTACTGTGATACAAATTGCAGAAAGATTTAATCAAGGTGAAAGAAAGGATCCCAATACACAGTACATCCTTGTTGCATATGGGGGTATGTAGCTGCAGGCCAATCAAAGTACTCATATTAACCAATGTCCCTCACTGAAGGTGTAAGCATCAGAACTGGACTTTGCATTAATGGAAAAAGGTCACCTGGTTTGATGTATCTTATTTTCTACTAAGGCGGACAGCAGGGTATGTGTGAGTCATTATTCCAGGAAAGTGATGGTACCAGGATGTACTGCCAGCAAAAAAGTTGGTTGGTTGATTGTTTAGCAACATATCAACACCTATGTGGGTTATTTAATGCCAAAATCTAAATATTTTATATGCAATTTTATGCCTTCAACTACAGATATTTTGCACGTAAGCTTATACTCTCAGGGTAAATGTATGTTCTTTTAGATATATAATTTGTAGATGATAAAATGTATTGTTGGTAATATTTTAAAAATGTATTGCTGGTAATTTTACCATAAGAATGTATTTCATACTTTTTTTAGTGTTTTATTGTTTGTCATTTTACTATAAAAATGTATTGTTGGTTATTTTGCTATAAAACTGTATTGCTGGTCATTGCTATATTTTGCTCATGTCTTAGAGTTACCTTGCCTTGTATTTCATTGTTCATTTCTTGCATTATTTTGTTCTGTTATTTTTCTTGTTTTTATTATCGTTATTGGGAATATTGTCAATTCTACTTAGAAATACCTACTTATTCAACAAAAGTTTTTTTTTCTATTTTGAAAGAACCATTTTTCCTTATATAGCAGGCAGTTTCAACATATTTGAGGATTTGAACTGTTGCATTTGTGGTGCATAATCAAATCATTTAACTACTAGGTTTTCATTATATGTCTTTATTTAAGCACACATCAGTACAAAAACAGAGAATATGCACAATGTGATGAATATTGGTTACTGTCTATCAAAGACTTAAAGAACGTCGGGACAAGAAAGACCTTGTCCCTTTAAGAACAAATTGAACTGGAGAATAAGAAGAGCAAACAGGTAGAGAAGGACTGAAAGAAGAGGGAAGAAAAGATAATTACATGACAGAAATGGGGGGAGGGAAGAGAGAAGAGAGAGCAACAGAGAATTGAAGAGGTATATAGAAGAAAGAAAGAGAGACAGAGAATGAGAGAGATAAGCGAGAGTAGGAAGGGAAAAGCAATCATGTTGACAATAGAAATAAACTGACTTTTGACACCCCAGCTATGGACTTCTTTATTTTATTTTGGGGGCTACCAAACCTGTCAAGTACTGTGGCATGAGCACACAACCTCAAATTACTAGTCAAACACTAAGCCGACAAACATGATACAGTGATACACTGACACTACAACAAAGGCCCTAGTGTCTCTATCCTCAGCCCCCACCCTCAAGCAAAGCAGGAAACCCAGTTATATTGTGTCAGCTTGTCCAGCTTAATCACTTATATAAGTTAGCTGATTTTCCAAGGACTGTAATGCCAGCCTACCTGGTTGGGTCAGGTGATATTTAGATTCATACAGTAGGTAGTTCAGTGTAAAACACAGGTTAGTAAAATTACTTAATACTGTCCTGATTAAAATGGATTCTAAATATAAAAATCTCAAAGTTGAATGTTAATAATGTAAAATAGAATTAATACAAGTATTAAAAACAGAAGCGGAAAGAAATGGTAAATGTAAGTTAGAGGTAACCTATTTGCCAATTTTTTTTTTTCAATATTAAAAGAATTCCTTTCTTTTCATGCTATAAACTAAAATCAAGGGGTAATTTTTTGTTCTTTTTTTCTCAAGAAAGAATTAAATTCAGGTTGCAACAATTTTCAGCTTAGCCTTGATTTTAATCCCATAAAATTAGAATAAATAAATTCATATTTAAAATTTAATCAAAGTGTATATAGTTGATTATACACATACATAAACAGATTAATGCTCACATACAAAGATTTTTTTTTATCCCATATGAGTGAACACAGATCAATGAATGGAAGAACTACTCAGAGGATTTAACCAAGTTTGGTTTAAAAAAGAAAAAGAAAAAAAGACAAACATTTTTTTAAATTAAGTTTTCGTGTTTACATACAACTGAAAAATAATTCTTGTCTGTTGCCTTTCATCAAACCTGTATCAATCAATGGATGTGCAGGCAGTATAATTGTTAGCGAATCAGAAAGTGAAATCAGCAGGCTGAGTTCAAATTCCAGTCAAGTTTGTCACATTCATTTCCACACAAATACTCTTGGAAAAGATATGAATCCATTTCTTCTCCACCTAACTATGGATTAAATAAGAGGGCTGACTAGACTTTCTTGCCTTGAGATGGCAACAAAGGAAACTGAATTCAAAACCAGACTGAAGAAGGATGGCTTCCATCAGACTATCTTGTCATAGACACACCACAGTTGTTATGACTGCAGTGTATGTGGTACCTTTATGAGTTTAATGACATGTATCAGTTAAAAATTGCAGCCTAAATTCCAATTTATGTCTGTGTGGGTACATCAAGGTGTCTTCAGTGTAATGATTAAAAAAAATTTTTTTTACACATAATCTTAATTCAGTAGTAAATATTATCAGACAGATCGATTATTATACAGTGAAAAATTACAGATTAAAATTCAGTTAATAACTGTGTTAGACTACATAGTGCTTTGCCTTGGGGTAATGGCTAACAAGCTAATCTAATGGTATGTTACTATGTAGTAAGTTTGCTCCTCACTAAATATCCAACACTTGTGACTTTGTGTGTAACTAACTTAAGCTTAGTAATCATATATTCTAGAAGAAATGGATTATTATAAAATACACAAAATGTAAAAAAAAAAAATCTTTTGCCAAACAATGACAATGGTAGATAACAATTCAATGGTTAGAACATTAAATCTCAAAGTGAGGATTCAATTTTATGTTCTAAAAAGTAGAACTCTCATCACAGCACAAGTAAACATAAAAATAACTATTTCCATGCTTCTTTTCTTTGTTGTCTGTTAAAATATTTGAAGAAAAAAAAAAAAAAAAAAAAAAAAAAAAAATCAAAAAACAAACAAACGAGTATTGCAAAGGCATACAGTCGCTGTTCTGTGTTGAGAATTTAATAGAGTTACCTGAAACAGTGATTCATCACAAAATCATTGTTCAGTTAAACTGAATGACCGGTAGACTTTATAGTTTAAGGGGTGCTAAGCAATAAAGCTAATAAAAGTCTTTCTCTCCAGTTAACTTCTGAGGATTCTTGGAAAGCAGATAAGGTAATAGTGCATTTTATTTAGTTAATATTTATTGTTGTTGAGTAGAGAATACAATGCAACATTAATTTGCAATGACATGCATTTCAGTATCATTACAAGATATTGATTTATTAAAAAGGCAAAATAGAATTTATCCACTTCCAAACTCACTACAGCATTAAATATTAGAAATAAGGAGAAGCCTATTAAGAGAAAGAACTGTCTGTAATAGTCATGGAATATAAAGATTTTTGTAAGGTTAGTGCATGGTTCCCTTGGCTAGTTAAGGAATCAATATCTTTACAACTTTAGTCATGAGACCTAAAGGATGCCTCATAATAAAAACTGACATTTTGCAATCAAAACCAAATTAACATACTATCATTATTACTAGCTGGCTTCCTACCAAAAGCCATAAAATCCAACCACACTTTTTAAAATGAATTCTTTGTTTAATTCCTCTAAAACTTTGCCAATCAGTGGCATCAAATGTTTTCAAGAATGTTTCTGTTCTTTGAGCAAATTCAAGAACATTTTCAGTATGTCCCTTTAGTGGAATCTAAGATTCTTGGAAAGATGAGGTAAAGTGAATTTCCTAACTGTCTGCTAAATGGACTGAAGATTGCATTTAAGCATGAAAGATTGTTGCCACTGGATGTTGAACCCAGTGTCCACTTTTATATTTATATTCCTGATATTGAGTACTTTAACCGATAATTATTGCATACCTTAAAACTATATTTTTATATATATATATATATATATATATATATATATGTATGTTTGTACCTCTGAATATAGCACATTCAATCTATTTCTTCATCAATGAGTCAGCCATCAAAATCCACAAAAAGAGATAAATATTAATATTTATACCCAGTTTGTGTGATGTGTACGATCCACATTGAAAACATCAGGAAAATTTGAGAAGGCCATATGACCAATTGTCAATACCATTAGGTTCCATCAAGAGCAGTATACATACTCCATTTGGAGTAAAACATTCAGCTGTAAAAAAAAAATAAAAAGTTTGAATTTTTTTTATAAAGACATTCTTTAAAACTAGCTAAGTTTGGTTTGAAAAGTTAATTCAGAGAAAATTAATTCACTGTAATAAAATATATAAAACTATAAAGTTACGAGGTGATTTTTTTCTTGATTGTTTATAGTGGTTGATAATCCGTGTTAAACTGTTTCTGATTAATTGCGATGAGAGGATTAGTTAAGTAATATTGATTCAAGATTCATGGCAATTAGATAATAAGTGAATAAAAAGTACATAAATCAGTAAGTAGATAAAAACTGATGATTTCAATTGCTGGCAATTAATAAACTTTATAGTTGTAAGTCAGTCATACCATCATTCTAGAATAAGAAATATTAAAAGTTGAACATTATTTATCTGTGATCTCATCTTAAATATTATAGTTGATTCAATAACTATCAGCTAATATGTGATACACATAATTTGTGATACACATCTTGATATTGTAGTGCAAGAGAATAAGAAAAACAAAAAGGGTTATATGAGAATGTGTGTTAGTACAGATCTAATTGATACTGTATCTCTTTAGCTGGGGAGAAATTCAATGTCACTTTTAAATGGGGTCAATTTAAGATGAGTTGATTTAACCTGATTTTCACCAGGTAAAAAAAAAAGAAGTTTTAAAAAAAATTTTTTTGTACACAAACTTTCTATGCTTAGGCAGTAATGATTACTCAGTAAGTTGTCAGAATTAATAAATATATGCAATGCACCTTTAATTAATAGTTTTGATAAAGTCCAGATCCTTGTGGATAATGTTAATTCTGCACCCTAACATAATAAAATAGTCTTTTGACCATAAGAATAGCATTTATTCAATAACAATATTTTTCTGTTAAATATGCTCATGAGTTTATTTTGATGGAAGTTCAAAACTTTGAAATCAAAGGTGGATTTTTCATATAACTTTATTCTTGTAAGTTATACTTAAAAATGAAAGAACTTATTTTTTTTACCTTGAAATCACAAAATATATTTCAAAGAAATTTGCATAATTAAATACAGATGTAAAATATATTCACATTAGTTTTTCCAATGACCTATTTTGATTCAATAATGATGTGAGCTAGAGTTGAACATGGGATATTTTCTAAGCAATTTATGCATATCAGGTTAAAAAGAAAATGGTTCTGTTACTTTCTATAGTTTCTTTGTTCTATCAAAGGAAATATCTCTAAAGTTGTTCTACTTATTAATGTAGTATCTCTCTTTTTTCTATCTCTTGTTACAACTATCCAGAGCCGTGGAGTTATTGCAGATTTTACAAGTATTACACCAATTTCTGGAAGAGAAAATCCCATTATTGTCGTTTAAAATTGAAGATTTTCCTTCTGCTTACAAGTAATAGAAAATATTACATGCTTGTTATGTAATGCTATATTTTTCAGCAGCCAGGCCATTGCTTTAATCATTGGCCTAAATACACAATTGCTCAGTTGTTAGTCAATTTAGTTGCCTAATATAAATGGTATTTATATCAGCATACTTGCATGTCTGTAAAACTAAAAAGCTTAACACTATTTAGTCATTTTCCAAAAAATCCTACAAGTAAACTTGATGACAAAAATGACCTATTATTTGACCACTTAGTCCTAAAATCAAAATTGAAAGTTGTTCCATTGAGAATAGACAAGAAATATTTAGCCAAGACTCAAACATAAAACTTTTTTCTATCTAATTGAATAAGGGGAAAAGAGCAAGCATTCAATTGTTACAATCATCAAAAAGTGAATAAAAAAATTTAGATCTACACTTTAAAGACAACATCCCCATCATTTTTTTTTTTTAAAGTTTGTGATCACTTATATTTTTCGTTCTATACTTTTAAGTATGGTTCAGAGAGAATAAAATTATTCAATGTAGCTTAACAATGATCTCAGGTAAATCAAGGCTTCATCATTAGTTACTAATCTAAAATTTGTTTCAATTGTGGCCAAAACAGATAAAGCTGAAACACTGTAGAGTTTACATCACACAATAGATAAACCATATTAAGGATGAAAATCTTGCAAAAATTCTTCACAAAGTTCAAACTGACTGCTATTAATACCTAGACTGATAGTACTGTTTAAAAAGAACCAATATAATTAGATAAGTTACCAGTTAAACTAACAGTAACTCTTAACAGTAAAAAAAACGGGTGAAAGAAAAAAAAGAATTCTCATTAAGTACCAATGTTTGCCATGCAAACTCTGGAACTAATGGTGTTCATGTCTTTTGTTTTTTTGTTTTGTTTTGTTTTTGCAACCCACAAATACGTCCATCAACTCAAGCTTACTGGCAGAGAGACAACAGAAATGGGAGGAATGAGTTCAGTCATTTTGAGATGACATGGTACCAAAAATAAGCTTGAGGCAAGTAAAATATTTTATAGTATTTTTTCTTTATAATAATGAACTAAGTTTTACTATTCAACTATGAAGCAAACCTTGAACTTTAATGAAAAGAATACAGTTAACTGGTGATGACTAATTGGGTATGACATGTGATAAAGAGAAAAAAAAATGAACAAATAAACTAATTCCTTTGGTCATTTTGAAATTTTATGGTCTCAGAATCAAAGTCAAATATTGCTCTGATATAGAGACCAAGTTAAAATGACATTCCAATAAATAGTATAGAAATCAACTAATGGCCTTTGCTTTTTATTAATTCTGCAATACACAGACTGTTAAAAGTGGATGCGACAAAATAGAATTATTCAACAGGGGTAATGATGATCTAGGAAGCTATCTTAACTTAGGCACAATGTTCTACATACACAGGCACGTTTTAATAAAAAGAGAACAAAGTTTGTAATCTTGATATTGCTGAGTTATGGTCCCAGATGTTGTTAGCAGCATACTATCCAAGTGAAAGAAAGAGAGTGAGAAAAGAGAGAGAGATAATACACAGGATGTTTAACGGGAGCCAAGCCTTCTAAAACCTAAACTAACCTAACCAGTCTGCTCCGGAAGGCAGAGAGGAATCCTTGTTGGTTACATCTCACACAGTGTACTGACCTAAAACTGAAAGTATGCATTTTAGCCTATCAAGCCATTCTACAGCACAAACAACTTTCTGGTAGGAGACTGACTAGTTTACTGAGATAGACATATGTAGATATGAGTGTGTGTGTGTGTGTGTGTGTGTGAGAGAGAGATGGAGGGTGAATACTTCCGGTAGCAGCTTCATAAAGACTAGATATGTGTAGGTGTTAAACGTGTGTGGTTAGAATACAAATGCATATGTACCTACTTGATGTATAGAAATATATGGCAGTTTAATTTTGGATTGGGTGTTTTAATGCGGAGATATGTGTATAGATTATAAAGACATTTTTTTACAAAGAAACTATATAAATGAGGTTTATTAAAATGGGACTTAACTGACAAATTTTCACATTCCTAACAGAAAAGAACTTTCTTGGTCATGTGTCAATTTTTTTTTTTTTTTTAAATGAAAGTAAGCCCTCATGCAACATGTAGTTTTTTTTTCATATATAATCAATTATATCTCATATTTCAATGTGTTGTATATAGAAAATGAAAGGTTTCGCAGAAATATTTCTTTATAAAGAGTTATTCTTTTTATTGGTTTTCTGATACAGCAAAAAATTTTTAAATTTAAAAAGATATTTTTGTGACAGATAAGACCCCTAAAAAACCATCTAATTAAAAGAAAAAATATCTTTCCCTAAAACAAAGCAGTTATTCTAATATCACTCATTTTTTATGTGTCCTTTTATCTATTTCCTCTTTTTGTATACAGTGAATTCTGTTTTTTTTTTTTTTTATATGATGATTCATCACAGTAATCATCTCTCTTTATAACTGAGAAGAAAGAGAAAAGAGATTTTTGTACACACTCTCTGTCACAATATTATCAAATAAAAACCTACACTTTAAAAAGAATGGAGTTTTTGCTAGGGAATAATTGGAGAAAGGCCAGAAAAGAGGATTTTTCACTGCAGTAATAATTTCTGAAACCAATATAAGTGGTTAGTCATTGTCAATTTTTCATTGATAAAAAAAAATTGTAACTTAATTTGTAGTTGAAAATAAGTTTTCATTCACAATTTATTACTTAATGGGTCATTATGGAGAGGGCAAGTGAAGACAGTTGTTAAATGATTATTATTTAAGAGATAAATAAGACTGCCTATAAAAAGGTTACTTAGTTCATATTTACTGATTTTGATTTGTAGAGATCACGTTGTCTTCATAGATACAGAATTAATGTTATTGTTTTATTTTATTTTTAAAATCATTTGTTTCAATCCAAATTTTCACATTAACATTTGACACAATTTGGTAGGATCTATTATGCAGACATAT
The DNA here is from genome assembly GCA_963932145.1 of Acanthosepion lycidas. Lineage (NCBI taxonomy): Eukaryota > Metazoa > Mollusca > Cephalopoda > Sepiida > Sepiidae > Acanthosepion > Acanthosepion lycidas. The sequence continues at coordinate 44,398,201 of OZ010597.1, read as the reverse complement.
TCCTCTACACATTTTTTCTGGGAGGTGAGTTAATTATAGAAATATTTTAATCGCTGAAAGTGAGGAAAAAAAAAAAAAAAAAAGACGGGGTACCTTTTGGAATTTCCTGAAAAATTACCTATGTCAGAGATTAAAATGTATTGCAGAATGATTAATAATTTAAATTATTTGTTACTAAAATATTCTGAGAAACAAATCCAATTGTAAAGTAAGACGTGATAAAGCAAGTTTTGATATTATTCTTTTAAAAAAATCTTTCTTTAAAAATGAACAGTAATTGTGAAAAAATACAAATACATTTGACAATCAAAATCCAAAATAACTATTAAACTAACAGTGAAACTCTTGAATATAGGCAGGGGGTTATATCAGGTGACCAAATTTGTAGAGAAGATATTTAAACAGATCTCTAAAATTATACAAAGTGTATCATTGACTTCCTTTAAGGCACCAGTGATACTGAACATTTATGGAGACCAAACAGTGGATGTGAGCACAAATAATGAGTAATATATTTCTGTAGTGGTAACGTTGCTCTGTAGATTTTTACAAAGACATCATGTAGGTTCTTGTTCATTTTTGGTGAAAATGTATATGGTGGTGAGTATGTAGGAAAAGAGCATTTTGTAGCTGAAAACTTGCACTATCAAACAGTGTGTTATATTCTGAGCTAATAGAAATATATACTTGAAAAACACAGTGGATAAATAAGTGACGGTTTATTGTAAAAACCATTGCAATAAGAATAAAAGTAACAGTTATGCACAAGGTCGTTGCAAGTCAATCCAGTAGTGAGTGCTACTATTGGAAGGGTGGTAGTTCTCGCGTAAGTCCGAGTTGTACTCAACAGATCCTAGATATACTGTAGTCTGTTGACTTACAAATACTTATAGGGAGTTACTACCTATAGTGTAGTCACTCATGGGGGTAACAGGTTATTCCATTACATCACAGTGTTATTGTGCTCCCTGTATTCATTGTAGTTTTCATGAAAATAAATAGATGGCACTACTTTGAGTGTCCCTCATATAACATGTGTGTTATTAATATTTGTAAGGTTTTTATGTTTTCCAAGATTTCAAAAACTGAATAATGTTATAAAACATTTTAATGCATAACCAATAAATGAGATCAAGTAAAAACTAGCAAAAAATATTCAGTCTACTTCCAAGAATTCATTCAGTAATAGAGTGAGACACCCCATCCCATGACAAGATGAGCAACTGAAAGTTCATAATGCAAGACATTCAATGCCTATCTTATTTTTCTGCTCTTCTTACCCACTAAACACTTTTTCTATCTCCTTATTTCTCAGATTTTTTTTCCTTACTATTTTTTTCTTTATTCCTTTCTCTCTCTTCTCATGCCAATCTCTCTATCATTTTTTCTCCTTTCTTCAACTTTTCTTCTCGCCCTCCTCCAAAGAGTGCATCTTGTCTTAGTGAGGAATTTTCAAAAGCCGTTAATGAAGAAAATGTGCAGAGGCAGTTGTCAGGGTAATAAGGAAGGAGGGGCTTGGTACTAAGTCATTCACAAATTAGTATCCTCCCCCACTCCTTCTAGATCATTCTTTTGAAAGAGAAAGCAGGGTTAAGAAAAAAAGGTGAACAGGAGAGATGATACTGAGAGTACTGCAAACCTGAATCTGTACGATCATCTAAGTTAAGCAACATTGAGCCTGATCAGTACATAGATGGGTAACTGTTTGGAAATACCAGATGCTGTAAGCTTGGATATGCAGGTGGTATAATTAATAATGATTAAAAATTGGAAAGCAGTGTTCTAATTCCAGTCAGGTTTGTTATATTCACTTACGTGCAAATACTCTTGAGAAAGGTATAACTCCACCTCTTCTCCCCCCAGCTATGGATTAATTATTAGGACTTGTGTTACTAAATCATTATCTCCAAAAATTTCTTACAATCTAAAAATATTTTCTGGCTTTCAGTAACCTACAAGAGGTTGATAAGCCATAAAAAAAAAAAAAAAAAAAAAAAATCAATTCATAGTATTACCAAAAGAAACAACTCGGGTCAAATGTAATAGTAAACATTTATGGTATATACTTGTGCATAAGCCAACTTCATGCATAGTTCAACCAGAGTTTGTTTTTTCTTTTGTATGAATTTTAACATCTCCAGACAAAATTTATCTGCATATAGTGCAACTGTTCAATGAAAATTCACAATTTTTATCCTCTTCAAAAAAATTACCTATGTATAGTGCGACCCTTATTTTTCACACAAAAAAACTTTGTAAAAACTCACACTATACTTGAATATCTATATACTGTATATCAAATAAGTTTTATTGACGATATTACTGGACTGACTTTTAAAAGGAAGAAATTTTCTGTATGGTTTCTCTCACACAATAGCAAGGATAGAATGATTTGCAGATCTGTAATCTTAAACTGCATTATACCTAAATGTTTTCATACATCTTCAACAATTCTCTCATCACTATTTCCAAGTGATCATTTATCTACATCAGCCACTAAATATTTTTACGTAAATGTATATTTGGAGATCATTCCTAAAATCTAAGTTCTGAAAAGTTTTCAACCCAGCCCACTTTCCAAAATCTGACAAAATTAAATTTTTTATTGGAATTTCTTCTTAGTTAAACCAAGAAATTTTCAGCACCCACTTGTACATATCAATTAAGTTTGAACATAAGAAACTATTATATGTATTGTCTTCTAAATATAAATATATAGAGATGTATGTCCATTCCAGGGGCAAATTATAAGCCAAAACAAAAAAAAAAAAAAAAGAGACCGTGTCAACATAACCATTAAGAAGAGCCATAGACACAAGTGACAAATCTCATGTCAAATATCAGTAAAAACTGTTTATACGAGTAGACATTGAGAAAGTTTCATTATTTTATAAAATATTTTTGAAAAGATAGCCTCAAATAAGGAATTGCCCTTAAACTGAGCAATAAAAACTTTCTTTAGCAACACATTTTATGGTCTTTATGTAAATTGCAACATAAGCAGAAGTAAAAAATAAACTTACATTTTTAAAATTAATACTGAAAAATATTCTTATGGTTAACTATGACAGTAAAAGTAAGCTATGGAAGATGCTAAGAGATGTAATTTAATGCCTAATAAACAAAAGTGAGTAAATGTTGTTATTGCTGTGGTTGAATAATTCTTATTTATATTTTTATTTTTTATTTCTCTGTATATTTTAAAATTTTAGCAATAAAAATTCCGATATAATATACTTTCATAGTAGTCCTTAAATGTTTATTCTATTTGAACTTTTACTTTTTATACCAATTTTTCACTATAACAGAAACATAATGATAAATTAACTTATCGTTATCTGTTTGAATACAATAAATCAATGATCAACATTTTTTCATAGTTTTTTTCACTAACATTAACAATGTTTGACATAAAATGAGTTGAAAATTATTTAAAGTTCATTATACTCTATTAGCTGATTCTATTTTGACAGCAATCAAATAATTCGAAAAGCATACACTTGAAAATATTTGCAAATTTTTTCCTCTAAATAAAAGTTATAAGTAACACCAACTAAAGCATTACCTGTGGATTTTTAACTTTCCTAAAGATTATTGCGAGTTGTCTCCCCCTTAATAATGTCACAGTCCTAAATCATTGAAAATTACCGTTGTTATACGATTTCTAGTGACAGAAGGCCTTTGCCTGGTGGGATCATTAGGGAAATTATCTTCGTACTCATTTTCAATGTACTGTCAACATAACAAATGGAAAATGACCCTAATATTACTAAAAGTAACAAGACCAGGCAGATTCAGTCACTAAATTTTAGTGTTGTAAAAAAGACAGGAAATCACCTCAACAATGTAAATTTTGTAAAATGTAGAATTGTAAAAACAAAACACTTTTTCTTCAATACCCAAAAATATCAAAGTTTAGCATTCTTTTCTACCCATGAAAAAAGCGAATAGAAGTGTATGTATTAAAAAAAATAGTAATGATTCTATTTATTTGCTTAAACAAAAAAAAAAAAAAAAATTGACTAAAATTTACGACTGAAATTGTGTTCATTTAAACAAGCTGCTCTATTCAAAATGTAGCACAACGCCGAAACATTAAAAAGATAGTTTTTTTTAAATGCATGTCCATTTTGCAAACACACACGTACACAAATAGTCATACATAGTTTCTCTAATTCACCCTAACAGTCCTGGAACACTGAACAGTCAAGTCGAAGAAGCAGAAATTACAACAAAAAAACTGTTGCATAAAAATGACAGTGTATGTGTGTACGTTCCTTGTACTGAAATTGAAATTCCTATGAAGAAAAAATGAATGAATGTTTCTCATAAGAGAGCTTTAAATAAAATAAAATATCATTCAACTTCATTTGGATTGGATTGTTGCATTTATTTTTACAAAGCTGGTTTTTTCAGCAGTCATCTTTGCAATCTTTTCTCAGTAATTTTATTCAAGAAGAGAAGATTATTGTAGATTTTAAACACTGAACGTTGTCATGAAACATTTTTACCAACAAGACACATGACCTTAAAAATTAATGTTTTAAAATAAGGTTATCGCAAAATTTTTAAATAATATTTATTTCTGCAGACATTTTTTTTTATTTTTGCTACATTTTTTTTTTTTTTAACCGTGATTTTCTTGTTTCAAGATAACCAAATTTCAAATAACTTAAAAATTTTAAGTTAAAAAGAAAAACTAAAAGGTGGTCATTGACTATTTTTTTTATTTAATAATAGAACCTCGAAAAGTTAAAAAAAAAAAAAAAAAAGTTAAATTTGTATTTAGTGTAGCGTATTATTCGCAATATGAAGTCGAGAAAAGAAAAACCAGAGACAACTATACAGGGCGGTCCGAAAGTCTTGTCACCCCTACCAAAAAAAGTAACGTGAACAATAGAAGTAAGCACATGTATTGGATTCAGTTTATTCATTTTCAACGCTGTCACACATCGAGAAGGTCTGTATGAACACCCATTTTCGTGGCACAAAATGATACAGCGCCATGTCCTGTGTGATATTTTATGAAGCTGTGCTTCGATTCTTGTAATGTAAAGGTTCTCCGAACGGCATCCTTCAACTGATGGGTATTCAGCTGGTATCGTTCACGTGAAACTCCTTGACCCCACAGAACATTGAAGTAGAATAGATGCAGGGGTGACAAGACTTTCGGACCGCCATGTACATTGAAAAAGTAAATTGCCATGTGTACCTATTTCAATTTTTTACATACAAACCGAAAGCATAAAAACTGCGTAACAAAAATGAGCGCTTATGTAACAAGATCAAATTCAAATGTTAAACAGTTTCAGAAAAAAGAAAAAAAAATTGTCTTCCAAGGCGTAAAAGGGGATTTTTTTTTTAAATGACGAATTCTCAGATTTAATTTTTAAATCACATGACCAACACACACACACATACAATGTTTTATGACGTTTTCACAACTTGTAAGTTCTTGTTGCAAAGTGTTACTTACTACAATGCAAATAGTGCTGAATTTCTTTACGGTCTTTCTTGAATAATGTCTCTCAGTGAGGCATTTAAAAAAAAAACAAACAATTACACAAACTTAAAAGGTAATATCTAAAATACTTTAATAGTGAGAATAAAAACGAAAAATTAACAATAAATTTTATCTAAAAAGTTTTTGTAGATATTTAAAAAAAAAAAAAAAAAAAAAAAAACCATTGAAGTTATAATGAAAGTGTTATTTTCCAAGACAACAAAGTTACAAAAAATGCATGCGAAATATATAAAGATTGCCTTAGTTTAATTATTTGAACTAAAGAAACTACGAATAAAAAAAAGAATTATTGGCGTATATTCAAATAACTAAATAAGTCTAGAGAAAAATGACGCTACAGGTGTGTAAGTGTAATGAAGAGGAGACGTAAACACTCGTGAATTTGATTCTGTTCATGCAATCAAGTATACGCGCATTTTTAGTATACTAAAAATTACAGGTTTTATTGAATTTTAAGTAAATAAAAAGCACTGACAGCAATACATGGACTGAAACTAAAGCCGGCATAAATAACTTTTCTTCCTCTTGCAAAGAAAATGGCTGCTCTACCATGTGACATTAAATACGGAAGGTATTAAATACGGAAGGCCTGAATTGCTAAAATAATTATTAGTCAACACTCAACAGTGTAACAGAAACGACAGGAACTATACAATTACTTTAGAAATATTTTTAGAATAAGAAATACACACAAGAGCAAAAAGAAAATATTTACTTTTAAAATTTAAATTTAAATACGAGAAAAAGACTTTCCTGGAAAAAAGACTATATGATTGAACATCCGTACTAACAAAGGATCACGTGGCACAGCAGCCATAGTGTGCGTGCGTGTGTGTGAATATTACCTTCTTCAATTACGCGCTCAACACTAGAGACCAAGGAGGAGAACAAGTTGAAAGTCGTTGTTTCAATTCGCCATTCATAGTAGTTTATGAATGAAGCAATCAATGTATTAGGTTGAATGTCGGGAGATTGATGTACAATACAAAATAAAAAATATATGTAGCAATTATAGAATATCGTTATTGTACATTACACTGTGTTTCTCTAAAAAAAACAAAAACAAAAAACTTTGAAAACTTAAGTTGAAATAAAGAAAGACAAAAATCTCACCTAAGAAGAACAGATTTTAAATAGTAAATAGTACACAAACACTTTGTATTGTACACAATATGTTTGTCTTCTTATTGCTATGACAGATTTTAAAACATTCTTACATGATAAATTTTTGCGAGGTTAGGAAAAATGAAAAATTTTAATCACTAACAAATTACTCGGGTTTTCTTTTTTTTTTTTTGTTTTAGTTGTCACGTGACCAAACACCGCCAACCCCCATGTTTAATATTTTCCTCTTAGAGTGATTTTTTTTTTTTTAAATTCATTTTAGATAATTTAAGTTTTCTCATTTTTAAAAAGTTGGTTTACTTTTCCTTCCTTTTTTCTTTAAAAAAAATAAAAATAAATAAAAAACATTCGCAATAATTCGATTCTTCGAAATCTATCACATCTGAAAGTTTTAGAACTTTTTTTACGCAATTCGAAGAATGTATATATAGTTATAGTTTCTATCTGAAATATACCAGAATTGTTTACTTAATGGAAATAATAAATTTAATGATTCAACTTTCAAGTAAAGCTAAAATGAAATCTTCAAGCATATTTTTTCATTTTAAAAAATGCATTTTATGCCGAAAAAGTGGAGGTACCTAAGCAAAACCAAAAACATTTATTTTTAATTCCAACTTGTTCAATTGTTCGCAGAAATTACTTATTTTCTTCCATTATCCTTTTTTAGTGACTGAATAGCCAACGAACGTATATAAGACTTCACTTAACAGTAACACTCCATTAGTAAACAAAACTTTTCGAATTCTTGAAAAGTTTTTATAAGCGCAGGAAAAAAAAAACTTTGAATAATTCGGAAAAAAAAAGTAAAGTAATTGCATCACATTTAAAAAAAAAAACAAAATACCACAGAACAATAAACACACTTTTGACTTTTGCTTTAACTAGGACTGAAAATTTGAAATAAAACTTTCCCCCGAAGCACAATTTCCATTTCAATTTTTATTCCCTCAAAAAATCATTAACGTCAGGATGATGAAGCTAACAAAATCTGGATTTCTAAAAGCAGAAGAGAATGACTTCACCCCGAATGTGTGAACAAATAGAAATTTGTTAAAAAAAAAAATCATTAGGTAAAAAAATAAGATTTTAGCCAGTTAAAAAGTTTCTCTACAATTGTTTTTTCTAGCCAAAATTGAGACATTTTTGTTTCAACTGAATGACAATTGTGAATCACAAGCAAACTTGTTAAAGTTTTTAGAACAGATGACAAAATATCAATTAGCAAATATTGTATGTAGAATTGTAGACAAAATGTATTTCTAGATAAAATGATAAAAATAACTTCTAAAATGAAACTAATTCGGAATTTATGAACGAGCTGATGTCTCCTCAACTTAAGTGTTTCTGTCGATAACAGAATTGACAGATGAGTAGAGTAAAAAAAAAGGAACGTGAAAATTCTTGCATACAAGTGTGGGTAGACAGGACTGCGTGAAAAGAAGCTTAAAGAGTGGGTGTGTGCTAGTCTCTAAATGTCCCAGTTTTCGAAGGCTACTTTTACTTATAAATACAAGCTGACCGACATGAAAGGAAGAAATAAGCCAGGATGTACAAAGCTGAATAATACGACTGGAGATTTATATATATATATATATATAATATTATATATAAATTTATTGTTCAATTACAGTACACGTATAGGACATTTAGGAAGTGAATAAAAACTGCAGAACAGGTTAAAAACTAGCCGAGATAATCATACCACTCCTGTTTCACTTTTAAAATGTAGGTCTTTTTACAGCCATTTTTTTATACTCGAACTTCAAAATTATAAAAAAGATTTTTGAAACTTTTAAAAACTTCAGTTTCGTAAGTTGTAGAAAGAAAAAAGACCCTTATAAACTAAGAAACGTAATTGCTCAAGAATGGAGAGGAAAAAAAAGTCTTTCTCCCTAACTGCTTTTATACTGCGCTCTTTAAAAAAGTTTCTTTTAAAAAGGATGATGAATTTGGATAGCTCAATTCAACAGATATTTTTTTTTTTTTTTTACATATACAAATGTAAAAAAAAAAAGAAAAGAAAGAAAAACACACTTTCGAATATAAAATAAATATGATTCCGTAGAAATTTCATACTTCTGTAACACTGTACAATACAATGAATACACATCATAACAAAAACTAAAATATTCAGTTTTCCAGTATTATTTTCATTTTTGGGGTTGATAGGATAATTTTTAGAGAGAATATAAAAGTTTGTTTATTTTTGTCGGCCAATAAATAAATTTAATAAAATCAAATCAAACATTTCACCTTCAAGCATGGTTAAAAAAATGTTTTTTCTTCCTTAGGCCTAAAATAAGTAGGGAAAAAAAAAAAAAGAAAAGTAATCACTTAAAGAAGCTCAAGCACGAATGACTTCATTGCACTTTTTGCGAATGATGGAGGCGAAAGGATTTTTTTTTTTTTTTTTTTTTGAGCTATTTCTTGGCTTCAGTTATTTCTTTTCTAAATACAGACGTACATTGAAAAATAGATGAAATAGAACAAAGATGCAAAGGAAATATTTCTAGGTTTCTTAAATTTCCTACTTTGCCAAAGGAAAGACTAAGGTCTTCACTCAAACAAGCGATACTCAGCTGGAGTGGAAAAGAGAAACCTCATGAGGATTAAAAACAGAATTATCATTATTTTGCTGAGTAAGAAGTTTTTTAATAATTTTTTTTAAACAGCTCATGAGAGAGAGAGAGAGAGAGCGAAGTCTGGCGATACACCGTGAAAGTAAACAAGTTTCGACTAAAAAAGTATTGTCGGAAAAAAAAAAAGCCATAGTAAATGAAAAATTGTAGCATCTGCATATTTATGAGAAATCAGTCATGTTACAAAAATAGATAAGAAGATTCATTGAAAAATAAATAAGTAAAAATAAATAACATTATCTACAAGAATGCAGGTCAAAATGATTAGGCACTCACTAATCAATTCTAAGGTCTTTGCTGCAGTGTAATTCTACCTGCATGTGAACACCTGTAGGTTTTTTAGGTAAATATACGCGTGCTTGCTTACAGTACTTAAAGATGTGTATATATTTTATCAAAATGATTGTGTAACGTATGTTGCATCTAATGTAACTTTACACATTGACGAACCCACTAACTTCCTTAAGAAGACAGGAAGCATTTAAAAACTTGCCTAAGGTCAAAATGTTGTTTCCTATTATTTAGCTAAAATTCTGACCAGAGTAGTAAACTAAGGTTTAGCGTTAGTATTTATTTTAGTAGGGCTTTACGGAAAAAGTCGAAAAATTCAACATTTAAAGTTGTATAGCAAGAACTTTCAGGTCTTTACAACGAAAGCTTTTCCCTCAAAGAAAAATACATTTTCTTTCTATTCTTTTCATTTTTATTTTCAGATGACATCTTCATTTTAGTATGGCCACCAAATATTCTTGTGACAACATTTTCAACTACTCGAGTTACAGACCAATTGCATCAAATACCATTATGACATTTTAAGCAAGTTATTTAACAGATGAACCCTGCTACATATGTGTAGGTACTTTGTACAGGCATATAGATGTTTTTTTTTCAAGTATTTTTATGTGATTTCAAGCAGTTCACAAGTAATCTTTTCAATTAAAATTCCTCCAATGATCAACTTCATAAAATTATGCAGTAAGCATAGCTACAAAGATTAATAGTTGGTAAAAGGCTTCAGTGTTTGGGATCCAAGGGAAAATTGATATAGCAATACTGATTTCATTTATAAGAGAAGCACACAAATTCTTGTACATACACAGATAAATACATACAAAGATTATTATTTAGTTGTAGTACCTGTCTATGCCAGGTAAACAGATCAAAACATGAATTGCAATTGGTTATAATGACAATACAAGGATTCCTTAGTACCGATGGTAGTAAATGTTTCCTTGTGAAACTGATTTAGTACAAGTAAAGCATAATTTTGTTTTAAATTTGCCTTCCAAGTAACTTCTGGTGATAAGTTGAAAGAAATGAAGTGTATAATTAAGAAATGTTTAGTTTCCAGCCTTTGTTGCTAATTAAAATTTAACCCCTATTCAAGTGACACTAGTAATGTACAGTAGCATAAAAGAAAAACAAAATAGTTTTCATTTGTTCCTGGGTAATTTTCAATGAAGAAATACTATGAAAATTAGAAAAATATATTTTGGGGAAAAATAGTTCAGTGAAATTTTGTCTTTTTAAAATATGGAAATATTTTTCTTTCCTGAAAGAAATTATAGTCTTTTTAAAGACCAGTTACAAACAGTATTTGTTAATAAAATATTTCCACATGAGAAAGTAGTAGATCCCCATGTCTTCCACGAGGAACAAACTTTATGTTAAAACCTTCCTCTGGGTTCAATGTATACCGAATTTGAGGTTTCTACATGAACTTGTTTGCTGAACAGACAAACTGTTATCACTTGATTTAATTAACATTCTTTCTGTACTAAGAATGTTAAGTTTCTTATAATTTGACTCTGTTAATAAACTTATTAATTTGTTGCATCAAATTTATAAATTCTAGCATACACACTCAATAACACTCAAAAACATTTTCTGTCCTATATACAATATATGTTCAATCAAAATGACAAGGTTTTAACTCATAACCTCAATTCAATAATAACTTAGTTCAGTCTATGATAATGATGCTATAAGCTACACAAAAGAGTTCCATTCTTTTATGCATGGCAGTTTCATTTCTACTCAAATCCAGGACCTTCTCACTCCTGTTGAAGGAACCCCCACCTTGACTGACCATGTTTTCAGAAGTGTAGTCATAATCACCACACTTGGCCAATTGCAGGTTGGTGAAGCTATTTAATCCAGAGTTGGGGTAGATGGTCATTGACTCTGAGGAATTCATCTGCCATTTAACAGCTCTTTTTTTTTTGAGCTGCTGAAGTTCCACAACCTCCTCACCAGGTCTGGTAGGAGCTGATTTAGTTGTCGGACAACCTGACAGTTTTTAATTCAGAATTGTCCTGGGGGTTGTAGTTTGGAGAAGAGATGGCTTCATACATTTCCCAATAGTATTTGCATGTAAGTGAATTTAATAAACTCGACTGGAATTTGAACTTGCTTCTCCGATTCCCTAATCTGAGCCACTATCTATTGCTCTGCCATGCCTCCACATTTTAATCTTACCAGTCTGAAATTTATATAACCTTCAACAATGAACACAGGATATCTAAAAATAGCAGAAACAACATGTACTGAAAATATTTTGATTTTTGTTTACACCATAAAAACATTTCAAATTCAAATTTGAAAAAAAAAAAAAAAAAATGACATTCATGTAAATATCATTTGTACAAGAAAAATATTTTTGCAGCTTAAAATATGATTTCTGCACCTAAGCATATTTATAAGACAATTGACAAGTTTGAGTGTCACATTTCTGTAAATGTTTCTTGATGTCAAATTTGCCCAACAAATATAATTAATGACTTTAGCTCAATAAGAAATAAAAGTAGTATAGAGAATACCTTACAAAAGTAATCTATTATAGTGATTAACTAAATTCAACTTGGTTTGGTCCAAAGGCACAAAAATAGAATACTCAGTAAGGAATGGTTGTTCCCATTATTTGGTAGCCGTAATCTGTGAGATGAGCTGAGTAATGTTTATCCCTAAGTGAGATATTAAAAGTTTTAAGATTAGCTTAGTCTTATACAAAACAAGTATTAGGAAATCCAATGACAACTGATCTCACTACATGGACTGAACTGTTTTGATAGATGAACTTACTAACATGGAAGTCACTTTGATGAAATAAATATGTGACTACATCAGAAGTACATTCAGCAATAAAGATATATTTCTTATTACTATAAATGTTATTTTTAGTGAATACACTGTTTCTTAATACATGTACCCATTGAAAATAGTGTTTATACTAATAAAAAATAATGTTGGATAAGAAAATCCATTCATGAATTGATATTGATGTTCATAAGGAAATGTTTTTATGAAATTGTTGAGTGTGAAAAAAAATTAAATAACTAAAAATAATACATAGTGCATGATTGTGTAATTTACTATATATACTCATGTATAAGCTGACTTCATGTATAGTGAGACCCCTGGATTTTTTACATCAATTTTAACCTCTATGTATAGTGCAACTGGTTAGTGAAAATGCAGGAGTTTTGAACTCTAGAAAAATTACCTGTGTAAATTGCAACCCCTTGTTTTTTGTGTCAAAATTTGATCATAATAACTTGCACTATACATGGTAATTACTGAGTCAGGCTAACTTTTTGTTTCAGTCAGTCAATGAAGCATCAAAACAGACAAAATCACAGGTACCTTAACCCAAAACTCCTTAGATGCAATACAAGTTTTTATTTATCACTTTTCTAATTCATAATAAATCATGTAAAATTTAAAACTTGTAGATATCTGCTTCTCAATGTGGTAAGGGAATCGCATAATTGAAAGAAAATTGGAAATAAATTTGGTTTTGATAAATGAACTTTTTATTTTTTTTGATTTAAAAGAAAAAATAGTAATAATTTCATAAATCAGTTCCTGACCCACTGGATATGTGGGTGGTGTAATGGATAGTGGCTTGTAATGAGAAATCATAGAGCAGAGTTCGAATTCCTTGCATTCCCTTATGCACAAATACTCTTGGGAAAGGTATGAGTTTCCTCCATCAGCTATGGGTTAAATAGTAGGGCTTGTTTCTGAAAAAATCATTGTCATTAAAAAAAAAAAAATGTTCATGCAATATTCACTTGCACAAAAAGAATTATTCTTATAATCCAAAATATTCTTTGGTTTCAAATAGCCTACAAAGGGTTGATAAGTCATAAAAAATTGTATCAATGAATCAATCCTAAACCACAACCTGTTCTCTTTCACGTATGATTATTTTCTAGGATAGATTTCCAATATAAAAGTATTTTTACTGTAAAAAATAAAAGGTTTCTAGTTACATTCATTCATTTGAATGTTTCTATTTGACAACTAGCTTTTGTTGTTATAGCCAAAGAAAGTGGAAATAGGATAGACTATATAATTAGAAATTGGGTCAATGAAAACACTTTAAAATATATTACTAATCAAAATTTTACTTTTAATATATTATATCTATTAATAATCAAAATTTTATTTTTAATTTGTTGTCTGTACATGTGTGTGTGCATTAAAATCTGCTATATTTATGGCAGACAAGTGTTTGGAGATATAAACAGTGTAAACATATATAAACACAAAATGACACTGATGTTTAATGAAAAGTTTGTTACAGATTGAAGCCACCTACTAAAATCTGGCCAAATGTCCAAACATAATAATTTTTGCTCTTGGTTTGACCAAACTTTGTAGTCCTTCCTCTGCCAATACACACACATATGATACATAAAATGTTAATGGTCAGAGTTGAATTGGACCAGGAAACAGTAGTATTAAAAAGTGCTCAATACATGTGTGAAAAAAAAATAAAATAAAAAATAACATATAGAGCTTTTAACTTTAAAAATTATGAGATCAGTTGGTTCCGCTACCTATTTTTGATAAAAATCACCTAAGGATACTGTAAAGCTGAAAGCAAGGTAGTGGAATCAACTGATTTCCTAATTTTTAAAGTATATATATATATATATATATATATATATCAGCCATTCCATCTCTCAAGTCATTTTGTATTGCCAGCATTTATGTAGATATTTCAAACATCTCTTGAAATCACTTCATCAGGAAATAACTTTCTTTTCTATCCACTTTTCTTTTTATGATGAAGTCAAGATTTCAAAAATATTTGTGCAGCATCTTTTGTGTGTGCTTGTTAATTGGCCTATTAACTAGTCTTTGCCAATAACAACAGTAATTATTTTTTCTTGTTGCTGTGGCTAATATGAATTCCCGAATAAAAAGTCTTACTTATAAATGCATTAATATTCATTAAGATATATAACAATCTGCCAAAATACTTCTGGATTATGAATTAATCACCTTTACTAGGGGAAATACTGACATCTCAACATTATGATCTTCGTATTATACTGGATTAATGAGTAACAATTGATATAGAATATTCTATATTTTCAGAAATGAACAAAAATCCAAGCAGCAGATTACAGACATGATTTGTCATGGTTATAATGCTCTTTAAAAATCAAGTTTGTAACATGTCTAAATAGAGTTTAAGGCAAGTAATGATATTAAAGAACTTAAAGCAAGCATTCACTATCTATTCATAAATGAATGAAAACAAAACAACTCAACTGTGTGTGTATGTATATATATATATATATATATATATATATATATATATATATACATATACATCAAAAAATCTTTTTGAACCAGAGATCTGAAGTCATGAGCTGTTGTATACATACAAAAAAAATTCCTCTTAAGTTCATATGAGGCTGGTTAAAATAGTATGTACACTTCACTTAAACTCTCACTGATACATTTATAATACCCTTGCTTTTCACCTCCTCCCTTTTTATCACACTCAATGCTGTCTGTTTGTTTAATTATTTTTAAAAATAAAGCATTGGGAGGTCAATTGATAAAAATCACCTGAGTATACCATAAGGTTGAAAACAAGGTAGCGAAATCAACTAATTTTTAAAGTATATATATATATATATACACACACACACACACACACTTCTAAGTGTTGACTTCAATGTTCACTTTTATATTTACACATGCTCTATCTCTGACATTGAGCACTTTATCCCATAAATATAGCACACCTTAAAAGTATATTTCTTCATATATATATATTATATAAATAAATAAATAAATAATGGAAAAAGCTATGAGAAAGTAGAAAAAGTTTTTTGTGTGACATGTTTTGTCCTTTAGGACTTCATCAGATTAAAGTGATATTTATGTTGATGCAACTACTCATGTGCATGAAGGTGAGAGGAACATTAAGAATTAAAAATACTATTTTGTTTTTTTTTAAGTATGTTTTGGGTATATAGTCTAACCAATTTCATTTAGTTTCTTTTTGTTCATGTTTCCATCACTTTTGTTATTAAATATCCAACATTGTGATAATAGAAGATTTGCAAGGTGAAATGCTGTAAGAATGTAGAAGTTACTACGAATGATTGAATGATTAAAACACTTTCTATACATTTTCCTCCTTAAAATTGTTCTTGATATATAAAAATTTATATATTGTTTTCCCATATATATATGTGTGTGTGTGTGTGTGTGTGTGTAGACATTGAGGTCAACATCTAGCGGCGACAGCCTGTTTCAGGCCATCTTATTCGTTTAAGCATGAAAATGACAGTTGTTGCAATGCCCACTTTTATATTTACATATGCCCTATTCCTGATATTGTGCACTTTAACCCATAAATATAGCACACCTTAAAAATATACTTTTACCATATATATATATATATATATATATATATATATATATATATATATATATAAAGAATGTCATTTCTAACTGATATTACCAATTGTTAGTATTTCTTCATCAACCACTGGTTTAAATCAGGTTTGGGTTGGTTCTGAAGTTGTTTTCATTTCTGTTTTGTTTTCATAGGTTTTAATTTCATAAGCCTTGCTTATTGCTCCTATGTTCTTTGTCATGATTATATTTTAACAAAAAATTCTGACTGAGATCATCTGAAAATTCAGTTATCTTGATATGTATAAGATCTTATATGTTAGATGTGTGGAAAAGTTCCCAACATTTTTTATTAAATAAAAACTCTTACTTTTTTAGTCTGTATTCTAGCTAAAGAAAAAAGAGCATGTTGGTAACATTTTCATATACTGAATATATATTTTACATAAACTGACACATTATTAGGAGTAAATTGTTTTTCTAAATTTAAACAATTTACTGTTTTTGTCAGAAACATAACTGAATGAAAAGAAAGATATGAAAACATTTTGATAAAACTTTGAATTGATTGATCTGTTTTTTATGGATTATTAGCCTTTTACAGGTTATCTAAAACCAGAAAAATATTTTTTAAGATAGTAAGAATCTTTCTGGAGATAATAATGAGTTGTACATGTCTTACTACTTAATCCATAGCAGGGAGGAGGAGGTGGATTCATACCTTTCCAAAGGGTATTTGCTCGTAAGTGAATATAATGAACCTGACTGGAATTCTATTCTCTGATTAACAATTCCAAGTCGTTATCCAGTACATCAACCACACATCCAAATTTACAGCACCTGTGGTCACCCATCTAGGTACTGACCAGTCTCAATGTTGCTTAACTTTGGTGATCAAACAGGAACATATATTTCAATGTGATATGGCTGTAAGCCTTTTTGATAAATGGATTAAGAAAGAAAATTGAATTATTCTATTAAAATATATTTGGAGTCTAATCTGAAATGGATTATGAGTATTTATTAAATTCTAAAGATCATATTAATTAAAGTAAGTCTCTAATGTGCAAGCAGTATAATGTTTAGCAACCAGAAAGAGAAACCAGTGAGAAGAGTTCAAATCCTGGCCAATTTTTTTTACATTCATTTTTACACAAATATCCTTAGGAAAGGGTATGAATCCATTCCTTCTCTCCCCTGCTATGATAATATAGTTAAATAGCAGGGCTGACTGAGTTTTCTTGCCTTGAGGTGGTAACCAGTCTAGGAGAAGGACAATTCTGCATTTAAAATCATCCTGAAGAGAGACTGTCAGGTTATATTGCCCTAGACACACCACTGCTTCTATGACTGCAGTATTGCTGATACCCTTATAACTGTAATGGGTTAGACTTGTGATGTGAAGTTAATTGAGTAATGGAAACAATATTTCTTATTAAAGTATAGTTCCCTGTAATGTGAAATAACTGCACAGTCATTCTTTACAAAATTCATAATATAAAACTAATGAGAAATAATTCTTGAAAGAGTTAACAGTTGTTGCTTTACCTTCTTCTATAAAGTTGGAAAAAAAAAAAACCAACAAAAAGAGTGAAAAGAAATATTACATTTTCCTTTTAATGGATTGGGTGGATAAAAATTTAGTATTCCCTATAATCAGTTCTCATTCTTTAGGCAAGAAACAATAAAATCACTTCATATTCATAGCCAACTGTTTGAAGCATTGTAGAATTCAAGTTCATTTTAGAAAGCAGCATGAACAATCAAATGTCAAAAATAATTTTTTTTCTTATACTTTTTTGCCCTTTAGGGAAATAACAATCAAATTATTTTACCCTTTCCTTTATTAAATGAACCAGTAGAACTCAATTGTATTTGCAAATATAAATTTCAATCTAGGTCAAGTTGGAGAGTTTTTTGGCAATTTGTGCACATCCAAAAATTTCAAACAAAGGTTTAGAAAAAGATTGCTTAAACAATGAGTATGTTCCTGAAAACACAAGCAAATCCTAGAAATTAAATTTAAGTATATCAATTGTTCAAATGATCTTGGATTATCCATATCTTGATTTTCCGGACTTGATTATCCAGGCATAAAATGAACAGAAAAATTGAAATCATGTAAACATTTTTCAGTTATCTAAACAAAACCCATTCTAATATTTCATCACAATGAAGTGTTTTAAGAATTTACAAAACCATACTTGATATTTGATAAAAATGTTGATAAAATCAGTTCAGTTAATTTCCTTGTTGTTTTCATACATTCGAATTATCATGGCTTTAATCAAGATTTGGGAGTTAGCAACAGAAAATGTGTGGCCAGCTAGAAATAGACAAAAATTGACACATCTTTATTAAAAAAAAAAAAAAAAAAAGAAAAAAAAGAAAAAAACCTTGAATAAAGCATTTAAAAATGATGATATAAATGTTAAATGTATTTCAGAAAATTACCTTTTTCTTTTTCAATAATGAAGGTATTCAATTATGAAGGCTACTAGATAATCAAGGAATTACTGTATCAAGGTGCATACAAAAGAATTACCCCTGAAATGTGTTTTCTGGAAAGATCTCAGTGCATTGGTTGCTGAATAAATGATAGTCATTTATATATGATATAGTCTTTTTAATTTACTTTTTATACATTGTTATAAAGTTTTATTTAGTTTTAATTTGAAATATTCCATTCTAAATATTTCATAGATATACGTTAATGGCTAAAACAATAAATCAGTCATCAGTTATATTAATAATCTATTTAAATCCATAAATAAGCAACTTGGTTAATTTATACTTTGATTTTTATCCCTAACAAAATGAGTTAATTTGTGTATTCTCTTCAAATGATAACAACAGATATTAGATTACTAATTTATGTATGTCATGATTTGAGATTTTATTAATGATCCTCGTCTTTCAAGTTAACAGGTTTACTTGCTGTAGTTGTACACATAGATTGTCACCAATAAAGATAGTATTAATGATCACAAAAATGATTTGGTTAAGTATAATAACTAGTCACCTCAACTTAAAAAAAAACTGACCACTGATCAAATTGAATCAATACTGTTTCATATATGATTAGTTTTCTTGTGATAAGGTTAAAAGAAAGCAAATCCCCTATAAAGATTAGGTTTAATACCTAACTAGTATGAAAAAGTTACTAGAAAACCTATATATATATATATATATTTTTTTTTTTTTGAGAAAAATTATTTTTTACAGATCAAAAGAAAATGAAAACCCTTCCATTTTCTTGATCAGACTTGCTAAGTATTTTTAATATCTTTTAAGTGACTTTCCACTAGAAAAATAAATTATATCTTATTCATCAGGCAATTGTTCTTGTTGAAAGTATATTCATACAGAGAGACAAAATTATAAAAAACATAAATTGGTATCAGTAGAAAATTATTTTCTTTGTTCAAATAAAAATATATTACCTCTATTTGTTTAGAATGGTAATATATGTTTAATTAAAAAAGAAAAAAGAAAAAAGAGATTAAGTAAAAAGCCCCTAAAAAAGTTTGATACAGAAAATACATGTTTCATTATACTTACAATTAGCTCACCATTCTTTCAGATAATGGAAAATTTGTTTCTGTAGTAAATAACTTTATCAACCAGATTTTGGCATTTGATTTAAAGGGTGTCATGCCTAATATTATAAAGGCTAATAGTACAATAGCTCTCATTTTATCAATCAACTTAAAGATTAGGCTGTATGGATAACACTGGCTGGAGAAACATGACCTATTAAATTATATATTATGCATTCATATACATTTATTAAAATCAATCAATAAAATGAAATAAATGCAAAAAAAAAAAGCAAATGTAAAGATATATATGAATAGAATATGTATTTCTTTTTTATATGCTATGTTGTTTCAGGATGTGGACAATCATGGCTCTCTGCAACTTCTTGTCCTTTGTAGTTCTAAGCAATGATTGGCTCTTTCTTTACCATTCATCTTTGTTCTTGCTGTGCCAACCACTTAGATGTTTTGCTTGCTATGTCCCTCTTGCCTACAATGTCCTATGAGTGTCAAATTTTCCAAGCCTTCTTTACTTATTATGTGATTCTAACTATAAGTGTCCTTTTTGTTTTCATTTTCCTTATAACTTTTCTTTCTGCTTACATGCACCATCTATGATATTCTCAGTATGCTTCTGTAGAATGACATTTATGTTGTCTATGTTTCCTTTTCATCTGTGAAGAAATTTCCAGCAATCACTGCCATATAGCAAGACTGATATTACATAGCAGCTCATCACTCTTTTCTTGTTTCTTAATATTTGGTTTAGCTTCTGGAAGCATCTTTCATTATTCCAATGCACCATCAGATTTCTGTCACATTTTCTGTCATCAGTTAAAACAGTTACAAGATATTTAAACTTCTGTACTTGTTTGGTTTTGACATCTTTATATAGCTTGTACCTTGGGCTGTTGTTTACAACCATACAATATATATTTATAAACTTATTTTTACTGAGATTTTGTGAGCATATTTTAATTTAAAGTATTTTCTCTGCTCTGACAAATTTTTATTAAAGGTATTTTCTCTGCTTTTTACCTTGGGTTGCATTTTTTTTAATATGTGTTTTTATGTATGTCAATCAATTATATAAAAAAATTGGAAAATAACCAGATACATTTTCTTCATTGAATTTTACAAGCAGATGGGAGATATTTTATGACAGAAATATCAAGTACCATTTATACATTTTGACAATTATCCAATAAAATGATCTATTGAGATAAAAATCCAACAAATCACACTTATAAATTTGTCTATATGTTAGAAAACTTAAAATCAGTTTCAAGTGGAACAGAATTTTTAATGCCAGGTGCAAAGTTTCTAATTTACTATTTCATTTCTGAGGTGAGTAATTGTCAGCATTCATGTATTATTTCAAACTATTGTTGTCATCTTGTTTGATAGAGATGTTATTATAGACAGAACAAGTACACATGATGAAAACTACAGGCTACTTGGTTGAAACATTGTGTCTCTAATGACATATTTATTAAACAAAACAAGAACAATAGTTTGAAATAATATTAGAATATAAAGTTTCTACTCATGAATGAATTTTCTTTATTTCAATTGAAATAAAAATATCCAGCAACAGTTAAAAATTACCTCTAAAATTATTTTCAGTGAAGACAGTACTGCTTAATTTGACAAATTATACCACAATTTCATAATATACATGAGGAGGTTGGCATAAACCAAAAAAGAAAAGAAAAAAAGGTTGACCCAACCAAAAATGGATTACCACAAAAAATTATGATATTGGACACTTGTTTAAATTGTGGGAAGTGGGTTGAACTGAAAAGTTTTCAACATCCCTGCATACATACGAGGACATGTGTGTTTGTGTAATTTACATTATATATATGACAATGCAACAAATCTTGACATATTTTATTATATAGATTGCATATAAGAGAAAGAAAGTTATAAATGAACTGCATTTAAAAGCTAACTAAAACTCAGCAATGTCAGGAAGCTAGATGCATATATATTATATATATATATATATATGAATGATAAAAATATAGTTTTAAAGTATGCTATATTTATGGGTTAAATGGTTAAGGTACTCAATGTCAAGGATAGAATGTATGAAAATATAAAAGTGGACATTGAGATCAACACCTAGCAGTGACAGTTCACTTCATGCTTAAAGACAATCATCACACACACATATATATATATATATATATATATATGGACACCTACTATGTCAAAGTTTAATTATGCAAGTCAACGTTTTCACAGTGTTTTTGCAAGCTGAGAAAAAGCAATGACTAGCATCAATATAGTCTTTAGCTTAAAGTTTCTTGGTTTTCATTAAAAAAGTTTTGTCCAAGAACTTTACAATA
>OZ010597.1:44361351-44373851 GCA_963932145.1 Acanthosepion lycidas | reverse complement strand
CTTGGAGAATGATCAATATTCAATAACAACATTAAGATCTGACAAACTCAAAAAAAGAACACATTGGAATTATTCAAAGTTGTCTTTTCAGTATCAAACAGAAAACTGTTTTTTTCTTAATGTAAAAAGGTAATTTTCAACTTTGACTTCGAAATCCTACTGGAAAAAAAAAAGAAAAACTTTTCTCTTTAGAAATAAATAAAAATTGATACACATGTGACAAATACAACTATTATTTGTAGCTTTTTTTTCCAGATTAGTTAATGGCATAATGCTGCTAAAATTGTAAAATCTATATACAAAACATAGTTTTACTTTTCATTGCTCCCTTTTTTTAGATAGTCATGATGAAATACACACTTTAACTTATTTGTTACTCAGTCTTCCTTGAAAAAGTTTTAACATCACTAGTTTATCACAATCCAATATAAAGTTTTTTTTTTTTTTTTAAATGTCAACAAATATGAAAAAGTATTATTATTATTTTTTAAGTTTTTGAAAATAATGGCGTTGAATGGGTCTTAGTCTTAAATAAAAAATATTGCATGTGAACAATATGAAGACATTTAAAAGCTGAATTTGTTTTTAGTCCGTAACAAATAGTGAGTTTCTTTAGCAAGGAAATCATTTGTAAAGAACAAAAATTAATAAACCATAAAAGTCACAATTTTATTGGTATATGGATTTTTGTCATAAGAATAATTGTCAAAATGTCAATCAGTTACTCGGTATCCCGAAATTAAATAAAAATGCAGAATTTTTGTAAGTGTTGGATTTATTTTGTGTTTTAAAACATACACAGAAAGTTGGTGAGCGAAAAACTGTTAAGAAGACAGAAAGTAAAAAACCATAATATTGAAAAGGAAGAGTGACAACTAGACAGGGATATTTTTCGGGGAAAAATGATAAAGTTCTTCGCAACAGCTTTATTTTTTTTTAATAATATCGTTGATAGTACAAAAACAAAAATAATGTTTAAATGTAAAAAAGTGAGTATGTAATTGTGGAATGGTGATAGTCATTAATGATTAAAAGTTAAAAACTAACAATGTATATTTGTATTGTAATGCATAGTACAGCAAATTGCTATGTGTGAGCGGTTTAACAGAAAAATTCGCCAGTTTTCTATTTAAAAATGTATCTCTTAAATCTATGATTCATTCAGGCAAGCAGTTGTTGACAAACTACTTTACAACTTCAAGCATAAATCATCTTTACGTAGAGTTGATAAAATTTAACAAATTATACTGGCCGAACACTCGATTTGAGTCACACACACACACACCACCCACTTCTCTGCATGTGTATGTCACAAAAAACATACCTATGATTCATTATTTTACCTCTATTGTAATTTTACATACGTCGATAAAAAGCTGTTGAATAATGAGTAACTAAGTTGATACACTCAACAGATGTGTATATATAATATTGTGTAGGGGGGTTCGAATGTACAAATAAATTAAATTGCAGTTGCCATGAGCTAGAATAGTGATTATGGTATTCGTAATAATAATAATAATAATAATGATAATAATGATGGTGGTGATGATGATATCATAGTGACTCTTTCGAAGTGTCTGTATTAGGTTGGTAAGTAAAAGGCTTTCTAGAGAGGGTAGTAACGCAACAGAAATCAGTCAAGGAAAAGGGTGAGACACACACAGAGATGGTGAGAGATAAAGAAAGAGTTTATGATAGAGAGGGAGAAAGGATGAAAGTGAGAGGAGAATAACAAGATAGAAAGAAAAAAGGAGAAATAGTTGGTTGGCCCAGAAAAGTACTCACACTATGTCTATATCGGTCATCCTCTCGATGAATGATATCCACATTTTTGTGAATGTGTGATGAGCAACATCGTTACACACACTCATTTCGTAGACTACTACGACTATTATTACTACTAAAACTAATAAGATCAATATAATTATTAATAAAGTGAAAAAGGCTAACAGTTACGTAAAAAAAGAATCCGAAGTCTTGATTCATCTTCTAATCAACTACTAAACGGACAGAATGCAATTCTAAAAAACTCACAACCCCCACCCAAAAAAAAAAAACAGAACCACAAATGTTTTTCTTTTTTGTGGGGAAGAAGAGGGGGTGTCATCAGTTGCTAATGAAATTGGGGTGGGGATGACAAAAAAATAAAAAGGTCTATAAAAATAATTAGATCTAAAAATATGCTATAATTACCATGAAAGTTCAAGTAGTACGCTAAGTAAGAGATTCTAAAACACTTTTCTTGTCTTTTTTTTTTTACTGACATTGCACAGACTGTTGCTATCTGGTACCATCTGAGAAGATGAATGGATATACCCTATGCACAGATAAAGAATTATGATTATTGTAAAAATTCTGGAATGTTTTAGTTTTTTTAACATACAGCTGAAAAAAAAGGTAATTTTTCATCAAGTAGTTTATTCTAAATTTTTGTATTTTTCAGAGCTGTAACCTTCATTCTGTTGTTTCTTTTTTCAAGGAAAAATGTCACATCGTTTTTTTTTTTGTTTTTGTCTTCGCCTTTTTGGATGAGACGGCAATAAATGAGTAATAAGAATGTTAACTTAATTCCTTTTCTCTTTAATGTCAAAAGAAGAATTTTTACTGTAAACGAAGGTGTGTCTAAAACAACAACAAAAAAGGGAACTGACTTTATGTGGGTGGTATTGTCATCTCACGCACATTTTACTACATTTCATTTACACAGCACTAAATAGCTTATTTTTTAAAAATGTCGTTAAAGAAATATTAACAATAATTGTCAAGTAACAGTTCTCTGACAAGAAACTAGAATTTTTTTTTAACTCTAAAAAAATCATGAAAAAAAATGATACAACGATATTTCACTCTGCCAGAAGTAATAATTTAATTTGATTTTGATATGATTTCAATTTCATCAAGTGAAGTTGAACACTCACAAACAAACCAAGGAAATAATCAAGTAGAGATGAAATGATATACTTAGTTTTTATTGATATACCTGTACACATTCGTGGAAATAACACTTATTGGAAGTAATAAAAAGCCATTACGGTTCAACCGTTCAACCTAGGAAGCGAAAAAAATAAAAAAAAAGGAAACAAAAAAAGTACATAATCTGGCAATACATGATGACAATGACATACTGCAATAACACTGTAAAGTGCGCACACACACACGTGTGTGTGCGTGTAATTTAATATGTGTGTACTATGTATCTCTTTCTTTTAATACGTGTATATTCCAACGAAAGAAAAAGACGTCATACATACTGTTACCGGTTAGGGGGTATAACTAGTTAAAGACTATCCGTACGTACGCTCATTAAATCTAGAGACAAACTTAAGTCATTTAGTCACACCAGTCGTTGGTCATATTTACTTACTGTACAAAACACATATATATACACACTTGTCAGTACTTACAGAACAATAACAGTTAACACTAACAGTAACACATATTTTAATTTTATCTAAGTTACTAGAAATTACTTCGACTCCTTAGTTCTTGACTTCGGTTAAGAAGAATAATTCAAATTGACAGTTTTACCATTCAAAGATTTATAAGTAAAGAAAAAGAATACACGAATAAAAAATTGTGCAAAAAAACAAAACAAAAAACAAACAAAAACATTTTCACAAGTTAAAATTTTGTTAAAAAAAATAATTACTTACTCTCTGTCTATATCACTCATTTTTCACCTCAAGATAAATATCAACATTTTTGGTAATGTTGTCCAGGGGGCTTCCTTACAGGTACAACACTCCAATTAAAAAATATATAGTGAATCGCCACTTTTCTTTCTTTTAGTGTCGATCTTCCCATAAAAAAGAAGTAATATTGAAGAGAAGGAAGAAAAAAACAAAAAAAAACAGATGTATATTCGGGTACGTATATGTATGTATGTATGTATGTGTGTGTGTGTGTGTGTATGTATGAATGTACGTTTTCACGTACCTACATATGCATTTATTCCGTATACATAGTGTGGATATGTGTATAATACAAGCATGTATATGTGTTATTCAGGCTTTTTTGCTCTTTTTTTTTAAAACTGTAGGACATTACACATATTTTTTCTCTGTGTTTTATATTATACATCCATTTTAGCTTATATCTCTTTTTGTCCATGAATTGTTGTTTCTTCTTTTCCACGTCGTACAATAAAATCCGTTGTTGGTCATCGAAGACACACATGTAGCTCGTTTACATATTATCTACATTGGTACAAGCTTTTTTCTTTTGTATACGCTTTTAAAGATCGTATTTTATATATAAATGTATATATGTGTGTATAATTGTGTTGAAGAGTGCTTTTTACTTTCACATGTGTATGACAATATTTCAGTATGTGTATATAAGTGTCTTTTAGTTTGGTGTGTATGTGGGGTGATGGTAGTGTAGTAGTACTAATAGTGGCAGTTAATAGTAGTAGCAGTATTTAGAGATGAAAAGAAGAAAGATAGGTTGTTTGGTTGTAGGTAAGTAAGTAAAGGTAGGTTAAATAAGTAGAAAGAAACAAAAAAAAAACAAGAATAAAAAATCGAGTTGTCTGGTGTGCTGATGTAGAGAGAGAGAGAGAGAGGGCTTTAAATGTAAAATAAACGAACACAGTTTGCGATGAAGATGATGGTGTGTAAAAATGTTTCTCCGTCCGTTGTCGTATCGTGTGCAAGTCAGATGGTGCTCTCTCTCGGTCTCCACTGCTACTGGGGGAGAGAAAGAGTTATGAATGTCAAAATCTGAATGTACTGCGCCTACCTCACAAACGCCTACTCCAACCACAACCACGTCTCCCACTCCTACTCCTACTACTACCACCACCTCTAACAAGTTCACTATCCCTACTACTACTATCTCTTCCTTCTCCCTTTCGCCTTTCACTTTGCTTTCAACTCCTCCTACTTCTTTGTGTGTGTGTGTGTGTGTGTGTGTGTGTGTAAGTGTGTACATATTTCTATGTAGTATGTACCTGTGTTCATCTCTATGTGCAAACCATATGTATATGTTTCTTGTGTGTGCGTTGTCCCCAGCTGTGTGTACTTTATGCGTGTACTTTACGTATATTCAACATTGTTAGTAAGAGCAGTAGCCCGACCCGACTTACTCTGTCTCGCTAAACTTGTGTGTGTGTGTATTGCTCTTAGTCTTCTTGTGTACGATCTCTAAGTACATGCGTTTCTGTGTGTATGCCCGTGTAAATTGTAAAGAAAAATTAAATATATATGTATCACGTCCACTGTAGTGTGAATGTATGTCATTTGTGCACATTCATCAGTGTAACTGTGTACAATTGAGTGTGTGTGTGTGCGCGCGTACGAGTTGATACTTGTAATTTTAAAATAAATTGTATATAAAGCTCTGAGTGTGTATCTTTGTCTAGTGACTGAATGTTTATTCGTATTTGAAATGCGTGTCACTGAGTGTCAGGGCATATGACATTAAAGTAAATGTCTGCTTAAACATCACTTTTTGTAATGAGTTTTTGCCCCTATGTTTGTACTGATGTACGTATATTTGCAAATCTTCATTTATCTGTGTAGTGTGGACACTTATTTCTTTATCTGTATCAGTATGACTGTTGTGTAGTGTGTGTATGTAAATTGGACTATGTGTTATGATTTTTTTTGTAGGTATTTTTATTTTATGAGTGTGTATGCTATTGTGTGGTATATGTGTACAACACTACATTGCTATGGCTCAGCTTGATATGAGTTTATTGTAATGTACTTTGTGTGTGTGTGTGTGTTAGACAGAATGAAAAAGAAAGAATTAGAAAAAAGAGAGAGAAAGAAAGAAAAACAGTTGATTTTTATAAAGATAGTTACTGAATGAATCGCAAAAAGAAAAAAGGTGAGCGAATGAAAGGAAGAAAACTAGAAAAGTATGATTGACTGTGTCTTTTTTAGTCTTTGTCACTTGACGTTACGCACATATTTTATTTTTCATCTGAAGTATTTGTGGGTTGCATTTGTGTGTTATGAATATGTCATTATTGTAATGTATATATATATTGACATTGTGCATAGAAATGCATTTTTTATACGTGCGTATATTACGTTTGTGAACGCAAGCGCGCGCGCACACACACACACACACACACACACACACACATATATATATATATATATATATATATATATATATATATATATATATATATAATAGTAATACACTTATTTGTGAGCGCGTGCATAAAAGAAACAGAAGAAAATTGTAGGTTGAAATCCACGAGTTGTAAGTATGGAAGTCGATGTGGCGAGGATAGAATATGTCCGTGTGTTCGATACCGGAGGGGGAAATTGTCACCAAACTTTCCGCTTTCCCACTCCTGAAATGTATATAATAAAAAAAAAAACAAAAAAAAACAAAGGCTGTAATAATAATGATTTGAAAATAGAGCGAGGAAAAAAAAAAGGCCTTTAGAATTTTTATTCGTCCATCATTAGTTTTTTTGTTTTTTTTTTTGACATTTCGTGCGTGAAATAAATGTAAGTTCGTGTGCGTTTTCAGCATTTTTTTTTATTTTTGTTTTGTTTTGTAAATCTAAGGAAAAACGTAAATATGGGCACCTCGGTCATATGCTCAAATTCTTTGTTTGACTTTTCCTTATTTCTTATTTGTGGAAGTACGTATATTGTGGTAAGAAGCGTGTCACTGTCAACAATGAATTTACTCTTTTACAATTATATACTAGTGTACTGTATCTCATCTCATCTGCGTATTTTAGCATCATTTTGTGTACGCATATATTTTCGGTTTTCCATATCTTTCATACGCCACTCTACTACTCTGCCATCGCACGTGTGTGTGCGTGTGTGAGTATTTGTGAAATGCACTGAAATGTGTCTGTGTGTGTAAAATGGCAAGAAAAATAACCAAGGAGGATTTCACAGGATATCTTTCTTTAAAAATGATATATGAAGGTAAGGGCGTTTTAAAGCATAAAAAAAACAGTCTGTACATAAAATTTGTATGCTCAACTGACTGCTGGGGACAAGTGGATTGTACTGCGCCAGTTTTAGTTGACAAATCGTTATTCGTTATTTGGGCCCGAACACTGATTGTAAGCGCTAAAAGCAGACAGGCAACTCTTACAGCTATCGAATAAATTAGGAAACATATTTTTATATTTTTGTACGCGCGCATGCGTTTCCTTATCTAAGTTGACGTAAAATGCATGGGCGTGCACGTTCGAATTTGTGCAGAGTGAGCGAAAAAGTTCTTTAGTTTTACGATACAGAGAAAGTTGGACCAAAAGTTATATGACATTGACGAAAAGAGAAGAAAGTTTTTTTTAATAGACTCAACAAAATAAAACGAATTTCAATTCTCTGCAGCGTGTGTAAGGAATTCGAAATAGAGGGAAATGAAAAGAAAAAGAAAGAAAAGTGTAATTGAGAGAGAGAGAGAGAGAGAGAGAACTAGACGAAGAGAAAAAAGAGAAAGTAGAAAAATAAAGAAAGAAGTATGTAATTTGTTTAAGGCTTATCGATAAAGTCATGTGAACGAATATTATTGAATATTACTTCCTTTTTTCGTAATGTTTGTTTTTTTCTATTTATATTTTTAAAATTTTTGCAAAGTATAGCGAACGAGTTGGCATTTTTCATTAGCACAAGCAAAACACGAGGTTTTTGCTTCACATGAAAAAAAAAAGAGGAAGAAAAAGAAAGAAAAAAAACAGGAATAGGCGGAGATAGTTTGTCACGAAAATTGTATACGTTCATGAGAATTTATTTAATTTATCTTCGAAATTAAGAAAGTATTTAAAAACTGGTTGCGCAGTTTGAGGCGTTTTGCGTAAAAGATCTAGTCTAGACGTATATTTTTAAAAGAAAGATCGATTGGAATTAATCATAATGAATGTATTTTTTTTAACAAAGGAATAATAAAATTCTTAAGTTTCTATTATTATTATTATTATTATTATTATTATTATTATTAGAATATGAGATATTTTTATTTTAAATCAAGTTCACCGTATGAACGTCGTTTAAAGGTTTTTCTACTAATACTTCTAAAAACTACACTGTAAATTTCATAAAAAAGGGGTAGGTGCTTTTACTCTAGCATAAAACCCCAGTAATGAGCACGCAGTGAAAACTGAACGGGACAGTGACACAAAAGTCTTACTCTTTGAAATAACTATCAGAAGTACAAGGAAATGTAAGGTAAAAGATTTAAAAAAAAAAAAAAATTGCACTGCGTCCAAAAGTAACTTTTTTTTTTTTTTTTGCAAAGAGCTATAAGACACTGCTTTGCTGAAAGTATAAAAATGAAAGTTAGCATTCCGAAAAAATCGTTCCCTAATGTTTGAAAAATAACATGTGCCTAAAATAAATAAATAAATTAATAAATAAATAAAATTCCAACTGTTTTTCTTTTCGTTTCTTGGATAGTTTTTAAGAATAATACATATTTGTTAGTTATGTGAGGCCCGAGATGACGCAAAATTAGTCGATAAAATGACTTGTTGATAAATTCGAAAAATTGTAAGAGAATATGTACGGTTTCACGGTAAAAATAGAAATACACGTGTAACTGTGAGTGTATAATTAATAACAGCAAACTAGAAAATTAAAATTTTTAAAAGTAATCGAAAAAATAGCATACGTTGTATACATGTGCGTGTAATTTTCTGTGTTAACCCCAAATTTTAACTCTTCAAGAAATAACGTCTTATCACAAAATGCAAGATGTCGAATCAATCGCATACAAAACTCGTGGGTGCGTTTTAACGTGTTTCGGAAAGAAGTAAATAAAATAAATTTCGGGTTCATGATGTATCTCACTATGTTCTTACTCACATACCGGCACACACACACACACACACAGCCACATATACATGAAAGTACATACGTTTTATTAAGTAAGGCCAAGGGTATAACGTTTCAAGCATTTTAGGTTTCTCCGCCAAATCTTCAAAACAAAAGTGCATTTTAAAAATATTTGCCTGGTTTTCCTTACTAAGTATTTTGAAAGAAGTCTGAAGTTTAAAAATGTAGTCATTATTGAAAACGTTAAACAATTCGAAGTACATCTATTTTTTTTTTTTTTTGTTAGGACAGCAAGCAACGCACGTTTTCATTACGTTGCGCGCACACACGCACACACACACACACACACACACACACACACACACACACACACACACGGATATGTAGATAGCGAAATGATTGTCGGTGCGGAATCAACATCGTCGAGTCGAGTTCAACTTCCGGTCGATTCTGTTTCGTTTGAATAGCGAAAAGTCATGAATCCAGATATGGATTAGCAGGGAAGACTTGAGCGATAACCAGTCTACGAGAAGGACAACTCTGAATTCAAACCCGACGAGGGCTGTGCACCATTTTTGTCATCAGTTTTACCGAAAAATCGACACAAATCTTCACCACTTTAACCAAATCATCTTTGCGTGTAGAAGTCTAGCATTTCACTTATAAACTGAATTGTTTGGTTAAATGTAGAAATCGACAGGAGGATCTAATAAATATGTAAGAGAGAGAAAGAAAGAGAGAAAATATGTATGTGTGTATGGATATATAAGTCAACGATTATCAGTTTCACGCCTTTAAGCGATTTTCAGACCATGTGTCACTATTCCATGCGTGGGCTCTCTATATAGATCACTGGGGAATTATGTGAAATGGTGGGGGAAGGGAAAACTGGCACATACCAGTTCTTTTGTTAAGTGATAATATTTTCGGTTATTTATAGTCCTGATCTTTACTGCGCTTTTTTTTAATTTGTTTTAATCAATTTATTCTCTGTGTGTATTTTCTTCGGTTCTATATATTGGTGTTTGAAATAAAGTTTATTAGATTTAGGTTGTAGGATATTATTTAGCCTTTTTAGTCGTAATGTAATTGTAGGCAGCGTTGATGGAATTTGTTTTCGGGTCTGCATTTGGAAATGCGCTTTGAACTTTTCCTTAGGAATTTATATTGTTCTGAAAAATGATTATTGATATTTTTCTCCTCTAGACAAAGCTTACATAGATCCTAACAATGACCATAGAAGCCCCATTTTTATCTATTAAAAAATGTGTTATATCTATCGGCCTGCACATTCGGAACCCCCCCCCCCCCCAAAAAAAAAAAAAACCCAGAAAACAAATTAAAAATGCGTTCTGGGTCGAATCTGCATCTCTCTTTGTAGGGCAATCACTATTTGATCCAGTGAGCCTTACCATTCAGCCACGGACATTGCAAGGTTATATTTTCCCTTTTTAATGAAAGTACATCCTCTTGACTCAGATATTTTTTTTCGAAAGTATAATATCTAGTCAGTTTCGTATCTGAAACGTAAAGAAAGCAATTTCTAAAGAAGTAATGAATTTATTTTTAGTCCGACATTTTTTTAACGTTTTTATTTCTTCAAACGTTATTATAGTGGATACTCGTATTTGAAATAGACGGCCTATTTTTATTTATTAAACAGTTTGTATTACGTCTATTAGCGTGTGCATTCGAAAAAAAATAGTAAAGAAAACGCGTTCCCCGGCAGGGTTCGAACCTGCGTACTTCTTTGTAGAGGGAACCACTGTTTGATCCAGCGTACTTTACCACTCGGCTACAGGGGACGTCGCAGCAAGCAAGGTTCTATTTTTTTTTTTTTTTTTACGGAAAGCGCATCCTCTTCACTCAGATTATTTTCTCGAATGTTTTTCATTTTGAACGAAAATAAAAGAAGAAATAAAAAATATAAGCATAAGAAGCAGAACTTGAACATGTTTCTCTTCCTACCTAAATCTTTCTGCATTTTTTTACAGTTCAAACATCAAGGCAATGCTAATAGCAGTAACATCTTTTCTTTGGCTAACATCAACTGTATTTCTATATTCTTTTTAGATTTGTCCTACCAGCTATTGAATATGTACGTACTATTATAATTAGGTTAGCTGTTAAACGATCTAGATGAATCTATGGACAAACGTATAAGTGAATTCAGAGAATAGCAAAAGTAACATACTTCCAGATAAAAATAGCTTATGATAATAAACTTTTGCTGGAAAAATTTCAGTTTGCCTTGTTACAATCTGAGATTACAGTCTATGAAACATCGTGTGAATAAAATGGCGGTTACAAAAAAAAAAAAAAACAAACTTTAGGAGAGTTTAGTATTGTACTGTTAAACTAAACTTTTTCCACGCGAAACAAAAAACTAGGGCATCTCGACGTGGTATAATGATTAACAAGCTTGTCTCGCTAGATTAATTATGACTAGGTCCTCCATATTTTCGGCCTTGTGCCATATCTAAGCTACGCTTAGAAGATCACCATACGAAGAAAATCGGCTCGCCATGAAAATAAGCATTCAAAGTTTTGATTTTTAACTGAACTTGGACACAAATCATTCACATCAATGGGTATTACACAAGCCACTCTGGTTGCAACCATAATTTAATGTACATTGTATATTTACAATAACAAATGCAGTAGATAGGTTCACCTATTGTCTAGTTCACATTCCTCCCCGGTCTTTTGAACCAGAGTAGATGTTTATCCCTTGTTTCGTGTTTAGGATTGGGTTTCCAGTTCTATCTAAAGTCTCTACACTATATTTCTAATGTCTCCGATTGAACTCTGAAATGTCATTTACTAATTAAATGTTAACTTCATCGAGTCTAGAGTTAGCTGTTATCTTACGCCCTGTATAAGACCACAAGAACGTTTTGTCCTTTCTTTCGCTAATACAGCACCACACAGTATCTTGAGTGGCTCTTGGGTCTTGTATTGGATGAACATTAGTAAAATGTGAGATTTATCCTCATATTTCTCGACCTTTCCTTACACACATATGTAACTTTACTACTAAGCTTTGTGCGTCAAAGATCATAAGAGTGAAACTAGGCACCCAGTAAATATCGAACTGATTTCGCTAACAACGGAACGCGAGACAAGCATCGTTAAGATAAAATATTTAAATGATTTATCTTAACATACTAACTTATGAAAAACTATATCCAACGTTTTACTGGCCTTCGGAATTTTATCTATTAATTAAGCAACAGGTTCTTAAATTTTGTCGCCTCGACGAGGGGTAATGGTTAACGAGACTAGTCTGGTTGACCATTACTACAGAGTAGTGAGTTCGATCCTGACTAGGTGCCCGATATTTGTGGCCATGTGCCCAAACTAGGCTAAGCTTATTAAATAATAACAGGAGCGTAAATGATTGTTTTCTGACATGAGTGTGTGTGTGTGTGTGTATATGTTTTTAACCAAGTTCAGCTGAGATGATAGAGTCCACTACTCTGAGCTGCCCTTACGGCCATATCACATTGAAGTACCGGTTCTCGTACGATCACCAAAATTAAGCAACGTCGAGTCTGGTCAGTACTTAGATGGGTGACCGCTTGGTAATACTAGATGTTGTAAGCTTGAGTGTGCGGATGATGTAGCGGACAACGGCTCGAAATTGAAAATCAGAAGTCGGGTTCATTATATTCACGCGTAAATACTCTTGGGAAAGGTATGAATCCACCTCTTCTCCATCTAGCTATGGGTTAATTG
>OZ010597.1:44343759-44348759 GCA_963932145.1 Acanthosepion lycidas | reverse complement strand
ATAATATATATATATATATATATATATATATATATATATATATATATATATATATATATATAACACAACACAATTTGGAACTGTTAACTAGAAAAAATAAAACGTTCAGCTGCTTAACATGAACCATGTTTTGTCTTGCTAATGTAGATTTTGTTCTTGTGAAATGAAATTCTTTTTCTGATGATTTCAATTGATCGACGAAACATGAATAGTGAATATGATGAAGGTTTTGTGCAGAACCAACCACACTTTTTGAAGGGCCGAATACAGAGACCTGGTGTACAACGTGCCACAAGGTCCCCAAATGACCCTCCGCAGGTTTTGAATTTAGAGTTGTCCTTCTCCAAGACCAGTTGCTATTCAAGGGTATAGAACCCCGCTGGAGGAAGAAGAAGAGAATTCATACCTTTCGTAAGGGTATTAGCCCGTAAGTGAATGTAATTGATTTGACTGGAATTCGAACTCGTCTCTCCGATTCCTCAATCCGAGTCGCTATCCACCGAACCTCCACCTTTACAGTATGTAGCATTAATGTTGTTCCATTCAGCTCTGACTGCTTCCCACTTTTCTCTCAGCCTGGTTACACTGATATGTTCTTTCAGGATTTAAATCTAACAACTGTCCAGAACTTGCTCTGCCGGGAGAGGTTAGATACGCTAATTACATCCTCTGCAAAGGAATGAGCTCTTCTCCTACAAAAGGGGCCACTTTCCGAGAGGATGCTTGCAGATTCGGGTATAAATCGAATCTATGTCTAACATTTGACTCGAGTGTAAATCGGCTTTATGTCTACCTATCTATTAATTCTTTGTGATTTGTCACTCTTTAAGCATAGTGGGGGAATATACAAATATGATTTTTGTCCTATTCGATATTAGATAAGCTAACAAGGGTTCATATGTCTTTAAATCAGCTAACATAACCTACCTAATTGACCAAGCCAAGACATTGCGGACAAAAATTGCAATGATTTTATTGTTTTTACTGTATGCACTGGAACATCATCTGATGAAAACACTGATGGCATAAACCCTGAATCCATCATGAAAATTCAGGATGCGCAATTAATAAATATTAAGCACTTAAATATCTCGGTGCATGGATTGGTTTTAACAAATTTAGTATAGGAGATAAGGAAATTGAATATAGAAAAGATTGCGTTAGAAATAGTTTTGTATAACACCACAAGTTTCTACAAAACCAAAACATTAATCTGAGAAATCGAGGCATATTCTTTAAATAGACTCATCAGATCGAGGATTCCATATGGATGTCATGCATATCGCTCACTCTGTTCTGAAATATCGTTACTGTCAATTGTATACAATGATTTTCTGAAATCAATAATTAAAAAAGTACTGTACCAAATAACAGAAACCACATCACTTGAGGACTTTCAACATCAGAAACTACTAAAATGGATAGCACATATAATTCGAAGAGAAGATAATGAGATAACCAAGATGTACACGTCGCACATTGTTTCGGAACAAAGGTTGAGCTCCATCAATACCAGAAAACTGAGAAAACTGTCTTCCCGAAAAAGTTTTTTTTTAATAGAAATATTTTATATATTTCAACCGACAGTAGCACTAGCAGTTCGGTCAATGAGTGCTGAATGTTTCTTTATAAAGAAACGGCTAATATTACCATTGCCATTTTTCTAGCAAGTGTCCTATTGCGCTTTTATTTAAATCACGCTACTCTAGGTTTGGGTGCAATTCTTTTTGCAATATATTTTGCTATTTCTTCGCATTAATAAAATTGTTACATTGTATCAACGCCAGATGCAGAAAACATTCACCTCCCACCAACATAATGCCTCCTTCGCCATGCTTCACCGTAGCAGACAGACATTCTGTCTTGAATCTTTCATTTGGCCTTCGGAGACGCATTCTGGAGTATCGGTAGACAGCTCATAGCATGACTCACCACCCCAGAGATGACATTGAGCATCATAGTGACCATAAAGCGATAAAAATTTGAGTCAGTCTGCTACGTTCTGTGTGGACAGCAACAGTTTCTTTACACACCGCATTGAGAAAAAACAGCTTCATTCAACCTTCTTGAAATTGTAAGACTTGAAAAAAAAAGATATGATTTCTAAATTCTTGTTCCAAATTTTGTTGGTTTGTTTTTACGATAATTCATAACAATACTTTTCTTTCAGGCTTTCTTTTCTGTTGTCTTGTCTTGTTGTCACTTGAGAACTCCTAGAACCCGCTTTACGTATCAAAGAACATATGATTCGAATTCTCTTAATTATAAACAATATTATTTGTACATCCTTTTACTTTAAAAGATGATGAATTTCAAACGAGATTTTCCTACATTACGTCGACTAGCGATGCGACCTTTGACTTCAGCAGTTGTAAGAAATTTAGACTTTTAAAAGATATTTTGAAGCAAAAACGACTTTCCTTCTTGAGGCATAGTGTGATAATAACTGAGATGACAGGTGGCTAATGTTTTATCACTTGGGTTAAAATTTTGGCATAGTGCAGGTCAGATAGCCTTGCCAGTTTATTTTATTAATTCACTTTAATGTTCCCTGTGAATATGCACGCATGCGCACGTGTACAAGCCACTCTTGTATGCTGTACATAAAACTAACATGAAACTAACTTTTAAGTCGGGGCAAATCAAAATCTGACAAAGCAGTTAAATATGACTGAAAAATAGTCTGAATGATGATGTTAATGTGTCTCTTATTTAAACGTTTTCTCGTAAAAGACTATTAATACTTTCAAATAGACTTACATACATACAGGGCACATTTGTTGGATATTGTTATCACATATATTGCCTATATTCTGCGAAACAAGATTGATTGATGCGTTTTTTACGTCTTATCGACCTCTAAAATGAATTTTTGGATTGTAGGAATTTTTTTTGATAAAATAAGGATTTTCTGATACAAGCACTACTATTTAACCCATAGCTGAAAGGAGAAGTGAATTCATACCTTTGCTGAGGATATTTGCACGTAAGTGAATATAACGAACTGAACTGGAACTCAAACTTGGCTCTCCAATTTTCTCATTCCGAGCCGATATCCATTACGTCATCTGCACATCCAAGCTTTCAGCACCTGGTAATCCCAAGTGGTCACCCATCTAGGTACTGACCATGTTTCGCATTACTTACTTAACGAGAACTGGTGTTTCAACGTGATATAACCTTAAGCCTACAAAACAAGAGTAATTGCATAAAATACGATGTCCAGAAACACGCGCATGCGCGCGCGCACACACAGACACACATATATATAAGCGTGTTTTTATGTATATATATTTAAAGAGAGAGAATTAAACAGTGAACATTGGTATCAACATTGCATGTTATTGTTAACTATCAGTTTCACGCTATCGGGTAGGAAAAATGTAGCGTTGATTCCTATGTCTACACTGTCTATGCCTAAACGCTCTATCGTCGATACAGAGCCATTTTCCCTAATACATAGATACATACATACATACACACACACACACATACACACACACACACACATATATATATATATATATATAACGAAAATGTATATATTATAAAAGTAAGAGTGGTAGTAAATATATATATTTTTAAAATTTCGCCCCTCTCTCCCGCTCTACAAGCTTTACATTTATTTATTTTTCTTCTACTCATTTTCTACCTGTCTCCTCTCCCAGCACTCTCTCCTTATAGTTGTTTATATATATACATACATATATATATATATATATATATATATATATATATATATATATGTGTGTGTGTGTGTATGTGAGATAATGATATATATTTTTATATATTAAGAACAATATTGCCGAAAAATGTATGAGAAATTGGGAAAAAATGTGACGAGTTTCGTCCTTTCGTGCTAAATTTGTTATGTTGGTGTGACTACACATGCGCACGAACGCGGGATATTGTAAATTTTTAAATTAATTTTTTTTCTAAATCTATCCAATTTAAAAAAAAAATTAAATTCAAATAAC
The DNA here is from genome assembly GCA_963932145.1 of Acanthosepion lycidas. Classification (NCBI taxonomy): domain Eukaryota; kingdom Metazoa; phylum Mollusca; class Cephalopoda; order Sepiida; family Sepiidae; genus Acanthosepion; species Acanthosepion lycidas. The sequence continues at coordinate 44,344,782 of OZ010597.1, read as the reverse complement.
AAACTTAGTCTTAAAGGACGTAACGCATCACACGAAAACTTTTTCCACTTTGTCCTACATTTTTACACACACACACACACACATATATCTATGTATGTGTGAGTGTGTGTGTGTTTGCCAAGAACATCTTTCTACCTTCGTTTGTTTCAGTATACTAAAAAAAAGGTCGGATCGTACAACGGCCAAAACGTCGTGAATATGACAATAGAGATGAAGACAACACTCCGAACAATGTAAATAGTGTAAACACCAAATATCTAAAATCGATAAAAAGCGATTTATATCTAGTGAGAGAATTTCGAAACGGAAGCTTTCGAATTTTGAACTGAATTTCAAGATTGATATATAATCGATTATCAATTAAAGTTTATAATCAATGTCATTAAAACAGTGTTCAAATTATAGTTAGGTAAAAAATTACCTTGGTTAAGTAGAACAAATATTATACTACACTTATTTTTATACTTAAACAGCTTAGACTACTTATGGAATGGTAACGCACTCAAGGTCGATCTGTCAGTGTCAATCCATAATGAACTGTAGTAATTAATTGCTAGATTTGTTTTTTTACGGTTTATTAACCAATTGATGATTATTTAAAAACGAAACTTATTTTGAATTGCAAGAATTTTTTTCGAGTGAATTCTTACATTTTTTTGTCAAAATAACAATGATTTCTTTAGATACAAGTCCTACTATTTAACCCACAACTGGCACGTATTTTATAGAATTGCATAATATTCTCAATTTCAATATGATATTATTTCTAGGACTTCGCTCTCTAAATGCTGAAGTGATGTATAATACGAAGCCATTTACGTTACGTGCAGCTTGGAGCCGGTACATGTGACAACAGTGGGATACACTGCCTATTTTTGCATTTTTTTTTTGTTTACAGTGGAATATCAGCTTATGTTCGCCACATTGGAAGACAGCATTTCTCTTCGGAAATTAGTTGAGGTTGTCGATTTCAAAATTTCAATGCCTGCCTCAGTGGTACTAACAAGTGTTCGTAGCTCGAAC
>OZ010597.1:44268759-44338759 GCA_963932145.1 Acanthosepion lycidas | reverse complement strand
ATATATATATATATATATATATATATATTATTATTATTATTATTATTATTATAGTTATTATATATGTTATATTTAGTGGATACAGTTTTTGAGTAGACATCTCAAAGGTAGTTAAAAAACCGGTGTCATGCGAAAAACCGTCCTTTGAACACTTTTTTATTTTTTTTTATCCCGGGCACGTTTATCCATGTTAACCGAATTCATTAAATGGAGCGTTAATCATTATTCCCTTTCGATTATTCGTTTTTTCAGCTTTCTTTTGATGATGTGCGGAATACTATGGAAAATTAATTGAAAAATTAGGTCATTAAGCGCACACAAAAAGAAAGACTTACTCGGTGTGAAAGTGAACAGAAAGAATGTTTATTTACATGGAAAGGAAAGAAAGATATAAACGCTCTGCTGAAAATATTCTTTTGAGTCCCTAATAAAAATTAAGCTGGATAGAGAAAAAATGTTTGTGAATGTGGGGCTTACAGTTGATAAAGTTGAAAATATCTTTTGCAGAGTGATATAGCGGAAGTTCACACCTTGTTAATGTTCTGACCTGTCGAGGTCATTAGTAGTAGGAGCAAAGAATGTAGTTAAAGATGAATGACGAATGAGGAATTTTGGTAGCAGCGAAGTCACGATGAACGCTTGTCCTGCATCTTTTTGAAGTTACATTTTAGTTTCGGATGTGGTGATTGGAGCTTTTGGTTGGCTCTATGGTGCTTCGGTGTTGGATTGGCCACGAGTTATTTCGAGGTCTTTCACTCTCAGTAGGAAATACTAATAGAAATTGTTGCCTCCTTGTCTGTGGGACTATCCATCCTGATGACGCATGAATAAATAGTGATTTTAACCTGTTAGCGACCTTGTTTTTATTTAGGTCCGAAGACACGCCCCAGTTACCTTTTCAAATTATTGTTTTTTTTTTCATTCTGTTTGCTGATTGGTGGAAAATAATCCACTTGTCAATCCTTTTTTAACAGAACATTCGATTGTTATTGCCCTGAGTCAGACATAGCATTGCTATAAATACGCTTAAAATCAAGGCTTATCGAAAATGTCCCGCCCGAACTCATTGGTTAATAAAGTCATCGCTTGTCGGTAATGGTAAAGAGCAGAGAGTTGTATTTTCTTTCACATGAATTTTTATAATACAGATAAATGGCTTATTTGAGACTAGCAGTAAAACCATTTTTCGACCAGGTGTTTCATTACTGGAAATTTTTGTCGTTCATTTGGAGAAGTTTAAGTTTAAAGTCAGCCCACCTGAAAATCAATATTAGTCACAACAATTGGGTGCAAATGAGGCACATCTCCAAATGGAGGGTTAACAATTTGAATGGGTGTGGCCCTTTTCAGGGTCATTTTTACGTTCTCAATCTTGTAAGGAAGGAACCTCTTCCATGGACCGTCATAATAACAATATACGATAAATTTTATTTATAATATAATTCTTTTTATAATTCTAATAATCTTTTGCGCTAGATTTCAATCTCTCTGATTGTAACGCTAATTTTTACAGGCATTAAATTTTGCCTTTGATTTTTGTACAAAGTGTAAAAAATCAATTTTTTTCGATTTTTCACCTTCAAAGTTGTAATTTTTTCCAGCCAATTTGGACTTAAAACCGGCACTGAAGAATTATCTAACAAATAAAAAAAAAGAAAATTCATAGAAATCGGATGAAAACTGTGGAAACGCATAAACAACATTCGTTCCCCTCCCACACACATTTTGAGAATTATAGATATAAGAGATAGAGCCGTTGGTAGTTTTTATAGCCAAGCTGTCAAAGACCATGTTACAAAAATATGTTCTTGAATGTAAAAGATATGAATTCAAATCTTGTCAGAGGCTTATCCTTTCTATTCTATCTTTGTTGTTTGCTTAATGGGCATAGAATAATGAAATCGATTAAAAGCAACAAAATAAGATAAAAAAAATGACTTATTTTATGTTCCGGATCCCTTCAGAACACGAGCTATTATAGCCCTCCACTATTTTCTATCTTTTGTAGCTCTTAGCAATGTTTGTCTTTTTTTACTATCCCTCCATCCCCTGTTCTGCCATACATTTTTACACAAGCTCCTTAAGTAGGCTATTTGCTCTTTCCCTCTGCCCATATTGTCTTCAATAGGTCATGTGAGTGTCAAATCCTTTAAGCTCTCTTTCCTCATTATGTGTCCCAGAAATTTCAAGAATCTTTTAGATTCTATGTTAAGCGTCCTTTTTGTTTCAATTTCCCTTAAAAATCCTCACTGCTCACATGTTCCATATATAGTATTCATACTACTCAAGTAGAAAATCTCTTTTGCTTCAAGTCTCCTCTTCGTCTGTGAGGAAGTTTTCCCAAAATTATTATGCTTTCTTCGTTATTAAATACATATTACACAAAATTACGCTTTCAAAACTCACCCTTATTCGTTATACTTTCATTTTTGTTCAGCCAGTTAATATGTGCAATGCGTGATATATGCTTAGGCGATCATGTATCTTTTGATACATGACTGGTGAGGTATATTTTTTCCCGCAGTAGGTTGCCATTTCTTTCTGTGATAGATCAGTTGCCATCCAAGGCTATAGAACCTGGTCTGTCCTGCTATTTACCCATAGCTTGGGAGGAGATGATTCATACCTTAACATGTAAGTGAATGTAATGGATCTGACTGGAATTCGAACTCGGCTCTCCGATTTCACAATCTGAGCCGCTATCCATTACTCCGCCTTTGACAGACATTTTGTGTCTGCAAAGTGTAAATCGTCTTTGGCAACTTGAAAAACAATTTTAATTCCTAAAGCAAACTAATAAACGTTCGATTTTTCCTTTAACAGTAATCAAATGAAGTTCACCTCATTCTTTTGTTATTTTTATACAGTGGAACCTCGGTTCACGAATTTAATTTGTTCTTGAAGGCCGTTCGTAAACCGAAACTATTTTTCCAATAGGAATCTATGTAGAGAAAAAGAGTCAGTAAAATATAATTGGAAAAGAAAAGCATGACACAACACACGAATATATACAACACGGCGGTCGACTCAGAAATGATTCCGTTCGGGTTAAGTCGGTTCGGCAATGTTATTCGAGAACCGAAATTTTGTTCGATAACCGAGGCATTTTCATATCAAATTTTCTGTTCGAAAACCGATTTGCTCGACATTCGAGAACCGAGGTTCTTCTGTATTTCTATTGAAGCGGGACTAGTCAGTACGTTTATGCGTCCTTCATTGAAAACATTTTACGCACGTAAAATTCCTATTATTTTTTTTAAGCAACCATCTTCTAGATCAGTATTTCTCAACGTGGTCCAAGTGGACCACCGGTGGTCCACATAGCATTTCCAGTGGTCCGCAGTGAATACGTAGCCATAAAAATTGTAGCCATTTCACAAAAATGTGTCTAAATTATTCATATTTTGAAGAATTAAAAAATATAATATTATGTTTAATTACACATATGTCCATTATATTTCAAAATTTCGAAATTACGTAGGTATTATGTAGTGCTATATTATTTTATTTTATCATATATATATATATATATATATATATATATATATATAATGCTTTATATATATATATATATATATATATATATAATGTTTTATATATATATATATATATATATAATGTTTTATATATATATATATATATATATAATGTTTTATATATATATATATATATATATATAATGTTTTATATATATATATATATATAATGTTTTATATATATATATATATAATGTTTTATATATATATATATATATATATAATGTTTTATATATATATATATATATATATATATATATATATATATATATATATATATATATAATGTTTTATATATATATATATATATATATATATAATAAATTTTTTATTCAATAGCAGGGGAACTATCAGACTAAGACTGAATGATACCATCAAAATTTATTTTTTTCTTGTGTCAGAAACATCAAGATCAATGTAGTCACAAGCTGAATGAACTAAGACTGAATGACATTATCAAAATTGATTTTGATATCCTGTGTTTATCTTTGTTTACTAAAATAAATTTTAAAGTGTAACTAGACTAGAGTGTTTTAGTGTGAAATTTGAACAGTCTAAAAGTAAAATTAGGAGTGGTCCATTTGAATTTTTTGAAGAAAAAACGGTCCATGCGTTGGAAAAGGTTGAGAAGCACCGTTTTTTTTTTTGTTTTTTTTTTTTATCTATAATACTTTTTCAATGAATACAACATGCGAGAAGTTAAAGGCAAGTCGATCTTGTACCTTTTTTTGCTTTTTTTAGAGCCGTTATTATTTATCATGAATTTCAAATGACCAATCACCGTTGAGCATCTAAAAATAAAAAAAAGCATTTTGAAGGAGTTAAAATGACGCGTAATTTGCTTTTGACATGCTGTTGAACATTAAAAAATACGTGTAGAATTTCGTGAGCATTACACAAATATCTATTTTGTATTGGATATGCTACGCGGTTTCGTACTTCGAAAGGACTTCTTCAGACGAATAATGCTTTAATCGATGGAATCTTACGTATGTAGTGGATAGGAATGGGATGCAGTAGCGTTGATATAAAAAAAACATTATTAGTGTGAAGAAGTCAGTTCCAAGAACGAAATGCACAACATAGAAGCGCTTTCCCTTCGGTCACTCAACCACTCACCGCTAGTTTAACATATAGAGCTATACATCAATGGGGTTGTGTAGTGAGTTTCATTCGTGACTGTTAATGTTTTATCGATGCAATTGTATTTCATTCTCGCCCACTTTTTACATTCTCGCCCACTTTTTACAATGATGTTCACCCTGTACAAGACGCAAGAGCCACTCAAGGTAGAGGCTTAAAGAATAACAGGTACAGTTTATAGGGATATGTAAAGAAGATAACGGTTAACCCTAGACTTGAACAGATTAACATTGTAGTGATCGGGGAGTCAGTTTCACAAAGCAGCGATTCGTGGGAAGACGCTGCTTGAGTGGGACTTACATCTCACCAATGGAATATGAAGGGCAAGAGGGTAATTCACTACAATATGCGTGGCATGGCGGGTCTTAAAAATTATAACCTATAGGTTTTAAAATTTAGACCTGATGGAACCAAGGAATGTAGTTCGTTTGGGCATCTTCCATGGTAATAGGGATGGAGCAGCAAGAGGTTTGCGATGTTTCGTCTTGTAGAGTGGAAAATAATTTGTCAGTCACAAGGACGCGTAAACGCCATAAGACTCTATCGAGGTTGGAAAGTGAAGACTGGACAGCTTCCGCCCATATATAACAGCAGTACTTCATTTTTCGGTCTGACCTCGATCTTTTAAAGGTAGAGGATAGCAGGAGGAGTCAGGTATTTTACCGAAGCGATACAGGGAACCGACCATTTTCCCCAGTATCTTTGGCGATGGATCGTATGCATGAGTTGAGGTCTGGGGTGAGCTTACCGTATATACTTGTGTATAAGCCTACTTTATATATAGTGCGAACTCTGAAGTTTTTTTTTAATGAAAGACCTGTTTTTTCCAAATAATTCGTATATAATGTAACCCCTGCTTCTGAGCAATATTGTAAGTCTACCATTGACAAATATTGCAGTAGTGTGCATCATTCTGGACATATTTTATAGCAAATGAATGTGCTTCATTTTTCTTTTTTTTTTTTTTTTGTACAAAACTACTCCAAAGTAGATAGAAAACCACTTACCGTAAAACATCTGATACGAAGATTTAGATACAATACTTTTGTTTCGTTCATGCTTGATTAAAGTATCTCCTTTACCCTGAACCTGCCTCCTACGTAGCCTAAGTTTCTTCCCTTGCCACTTAAAATCAACATATATCTTCTATAAATGAAGAATTAATATATATTTTCCTATCTCAAATTTTATTTCGTTTCGAAATTGTTTACATCGCTGAGGTGTTGCCGGATAGTAGTTAATATGTCGTATGGATATGCTTCTTTTGAACGTCGGGGTTACCAAATATGGATGTTAACAGGTTGCGTGTTTGTGTATGTTTTAGGTGAAGGTGTCTGTTCATTATGTAAACAAAGAAGATAGAAGCATACAAATTTCTACTACGGGCGTTTAATCTTGTTATGGTGATTGTAGTGAAACGAAGTTCTCAATGTGTCTTAGGTATGTGCGTTTCCTTTTTGATTCAGAAATAAGTGAGGATAACAATGGTTAAAATCGTCGAGCTGAAATCAGAATTGCGATGAGTTGGAACGACTAACTGACTTACCTCATGAGTAGGGCTGCCAAAACATGTCGTTAGAAAGTGAAAAAAAGAAAGGATCTGTTCTTTTTGGAAGTAGGGTAATAAAATTGCGAATTTCCCGGTTTGTTTATTTTTATTCTTTATTATTCTTTTATTTATTGGTTTTATTTAATTTTCCCAGAGCTCTTTGCTGCTGTTACTGCTGCTGGTCAGCGGGTGTTGGTTAACCTATAGGTTAGTGTTATAGTAATTTACCCACGCACGCATGGACTCTCCCAGCTATAAATAGGAGCAGGTACTGCTTTTTGAAGAGGGAAGTTTCCAGCAGTCAGCTCTGACAGTCGGACCGAACATTCTTGCTGTAACACTCTCGTTTGTATATGCTTGTATTACTGTTTCTGTTAATATATTTGTTTAACTCAATTTCAATCTTTGTGTCTTTATTTCTGGTCCTAACAAGGCCACAACAGTTAGCCAATGATACCGTGAGAATGTAGTTCTACCAGGTAGGTTACGGTTGATAAAAATACATATATTTACCCATGTATAGTGTCCAGAATTTTTTTTTACCTCTTTATAGTGCTACTGGTCATTGACAAGGCATGATTTTTAACCACTTCAAAACATTACCTGTGTATAGTGAAACTGCCTATTTTCTGTGTAAAAAAACTGATCATAAAAACTCGCACTATATTCGAATATATATGGTAAGTCCCAAGAGGCGCTCAAGGCACGGGGTCACCCTGAGGACACACCCATTCATCACCATAGGTTCTCTCGATGACGGAACGTCACTAGACGTAAGATTCTTTCGATTAAAACATTAGTCTGAAGAAGTCATTTTGAAGGACGAGATCGTGTAACAGGATTTTTTCCATTTTGTAATTCAATTACACACTCTTAGTCTGATATATAGAGATTTTATGTCATATTATCGCATAATACATATCATATAAATACATATACGATGTAATATAGGAAAGTTCATGAACTCTAAGTGTTGTGACTGGAACATTCAACAGAAATGTGTGTGCAGCTATCATTATTTAGTACCCAGTCTACTGAGCCTTGCTATCTACTTGCTCGATTATTACGTGATGTTGTGTAACGTTTTCTTAGAACGGTTCTGCAATCTTTACGATGGTTGACAAAATCAAACAACGTGCTACTTTCAAATTTCGTGTGAATTTCAACAAATCTCCAACCAAGACCCTCGGAAGATTTTGGAAGTGGATGGCGGTCAATTTAAATATATAAAATATATTGTTTAATGGAGTAACGGTCGATTTTTCCCCTTTTTAGGCCTAGTCTGTGAATCTTTCAAGGCCACCTGGCGCATATAAATGCAAATACATGCAAATAGATATTATATGAATACATTGCAATAACAGTACTTACTAGAGGAATTTTAAGAGCATTTGGTTAGAAAAAAACAGGACAGTTCGAAAGAAACAGTTGCTGAAAAATAAACATATTGGGGCTAAAACGTAAACACATTGAGGCTAAAAAATAAACACATTGAGGCGAGACTTTGCAAAAGTACACTTCAGTCATTCAGAAGAAATGCGGTGAAAGATATTTACGCTCAAATGAATACAACATAGAATTGTTTATTCAAAAGGCAAAAAGGCTATGTGTGGCAGGAAATTAGCACAGATCACCGTCCAATAAGCATTGTCCCTATTGTAATAGATAGGGTTGGTCTGTGATGCTTTGGGGGTGTTTCTCTGCAACTGGGTCAAGAGGGATTGTCAGCACACACACGCGCACACACACACACACACACACACACAAACTAGACGATTTCACTAGTGGTTCACATGCTGCTTAAAATAATAATAAAGCCATCTCGACCTAAATTCCTTATGTTATTGTGCTTATTAGAGGAATATCAAACAACAGGGTTCTTGGAATTGGGTTTGTCGAGTGGAGATTCTAATTTACAGATCATGTACGTAAATTACGGAGATATAGCATTTGTATATTTTAGGATTAACTCTATGCTTAATGACTGTTGTAAATGTTTTCATTTTAGATGTAATTGCAGAGTCAAGACTCTTCATCAGATAACTTGCTTTTCCACGCTTGGGTAATCATTGCTCTCCAAACTGAACGATCCTTCGTAGCGTCAGTATCACATATACATAGGTTCGGCAGGTCTTTAATGGGGTGTAAGACAAGAATGCATCTTCTCTCAGGACTTATTAAACCTATACATAGAGATGAGAATTATAAGTTCTACCAGGATTCATTATTAGCGGCCTCAATCTTAACAACATAAGATATGCAAAGAACACAGTGTTGATAGCCGACACTGAAAAGAAACCACAAGAAACTCCTACAAAAGGTAGTGAAGGAAAGCAAGAAGAAAGGGCTAAAACCAATTGCAAGAAGACAGAATGCATGTTGTTAGCAAAAAGGTACAGCGCAACATGCAAATTACAAATTGGTGATACAAGAATCAAACATGTAAACACATTTTCAAATAACTGGGAAGAGTTTTAACAGAGGACGGAAAGTTCGACACTGAAATCCAAAGGTGCAAAGGAATAGCGAAAGATGCCTTCCAAAAGCTAAGCAAAGTATTAAGAAACAGAAAGATTTCGTTAAGAACAAAGGAAAGCGCGCTGAACTGTTATGCAATATAAGTCCTCATGTATGGCAGTAAATATTGAACAATCTTCTCACAGATGAAAAAGAAACTTGAAGCAACAGAAATGTGGTTCTATAGAAAAATGTTGAGAATACCATGGCCCGAACATGTTAGCAACAACGAAGTTTTAGAGAAAATGAAAACAAAAAGGACGCTTATACTTAACATCAGGAAAAGACAGTTGAGGATTGAATAATGAGGAAATAGGGTTTGGAAAATTTGATACTCACAGGACATATTGCAGGCAAGAGGAACTGATGAAAACAATGCATAACCTATTTAGAGAGCTTGAGTAAATGGATGATGGAACAAGGTTCAGGAAAGATAACAAAAAAAACAACCTTTTATTAAGAGCTACAAAGGATAAGAAATTGAGGTGAGCCATGATCGCCAACGCCCTGAAGGAACACAGCATAGAAGAAGATATGTCTTCTTATCTTCCACTTTTCCGTTTCCAAGGTATGCGGTCATGTGTAAAGCATTCTGTTTCTTCCTTTCTGATGACACAGTCTAAGAATTTAAGTACTCATAATGTTTTTATTAATGATCTTTCTGTGTAAGAGCGTTGGATCACTGACTCATGTGTTATTCTATGTTGCAGTATTCAATGAAGAATTAACATTTCTCTTAGATCTAAAATTTTATGGCGTTCTGGTGTCATAGTTCATGATTCGGAATCATAATCAGATATAAAAGAGAGTATTGAAAATATTTCGGTCTCACCAAGAAGATCTTCCCCAAAATATGATGTTTCGCTATTTAGCCAGCTTTTAGGTGACAGGCACCGCTCTTTTTAGGAAGCTTTACTTGAACAGTCTGAAAGATTTTCAGCATATCACTATATATATATATATATATATATATATATATATATGATAAAATATAGTTGTAAGGTATGTTATATTTATGGGTTAAAGAAGTTTTATATTTGTATACGCTATATAAGATATATATCGTATATAAATATAAAAGAGGACATTGAAGTCAACACCCAAAAGTGACAGTCTGTTTCATGCTAAACGCAATCGTCAGGCCTTGTGCATTATGTTTTTGATCGACTATTTTTGATTATTTTATTGTTGGTTGTTATTACTGCGTTTTCTTGTGTTTATTTGTGCGCATGTGGTTTGTTAATTTGTTTATTATTTACTTATTTTATTTATTTGTTTGGATTCATTTATTTTACTTATTTTTGATTATTTATTTTTATTTTATTTATTTATTTTCGTTTATTTTGTTCCTTTTCATGTCCCGATTTTAAGTAACCTAGTAAAATTTGTTTTCGCGTCTGTATTTTGAGATAAGTTTTGATTGTTTATTTAGTAATGTGTTTTGGTCTGGGAAGATAATTATAGCTATTTTTTGAAGTGATTGTTGTGGGCTGATGTTGTATTTGCTTTTAACCTCCCACGTATGTTTAGAAAGCATTGTGATATTCACGTATTATTATTTATAAATGATTTTTGTGGGCGTAGTTTCTTTGTTTCCACGGTCCTTCTGTTACGCCTCTGCATATTTTTTGTTCGTTATTTGCTGATTTTACAGTGGCTTGGTATATTACATTACTTTGCAAGTAATTGCCATTTAAGGGACATCTGTTCTTCGTTCTGCAGTTACACGTGGGTTTAATTTTTTCAGGTGGTTTGTTGGTTGTTTTCCTGTTTTGATTTTTTATTATTTGTATCATGTATGTTTTGTTAAACAGAGGTATAAAGTATATTAATAAATACACATATAACTACGTTTATCGTGCAACTCAGAATTTCATGTTTTCCGAACTCGTCAGGCACAAATGGTAAATGAAGCACTTAATACAGTTGTTTTTTAAATACTGGGTCTCATGGGAGGAACGCTAATTGTATGTAGATTCAAAGTTCAAAGTTATTATAAACGTAATATACTATTGAGGTATAAATTCAAAATATAGAATGTTGGTGGAGAGATATCGGGAAAAAAATGGTGCATACTTTACGCTTTTATGAATATCATTGTAAATGGAAAGTGCACTGACGAACTGCATCTCCTGGTTGCACCAAGTTTGATCTTCATGGCTAGGATCCGCCATGCCATTTATATAGTAACAAACGACCAGTATTCCCTCCGTATTCCATCGGCGAGAAGTGAATTCCACTCAAACAGTTTCTTCTCACGAACCACAGCTAAGAGGATGTTTTCCGATTACTAAAATCTTAACCTGTTCAAACCTAAAGTCAACCTTTATCTTCCCTTTTTATCCATATAAATTACCCTCTAATGTAACCCTTTACCCCCTTGTAGAAGGTGGACCTTACTTTATATATATATATATATATATATATATATATATATATATATATATATATATATATTGGGCTGGAACAAAAGCTCATTGCGTTTTTAATTGGTGGCGTTAGAATACGATTTAATTTCACACTTGACTTTAACTTATGACATATATACATATTCATAAAGGTAACATCTCAACGCATTTTCGTATACAAGAACCCAGTCAGCCCTGCTATTTAACTCATAGATGGTGAGAAGAGACGGATTTCTACCTTCCCCAATGGTATTTATGCGAAAGTTAGTGCTTCTATTAATATACTTGTTTAACTCAATTCCTCTCTTTGAGTCTTTATTTTTGGCCCCTAACAAGGCCACAACAGGTAGTCAGATACTAAGAGATCAAAAAATAACATTAGAAACGCGTAGTGTTGATCTGTTATGTAATGTCTCTATGTAATTTTGAAGAGACTTGAAACGAGTGAAATGAATGTTGAGTGTACTATGCGCTGCGCATGTGCCAAACGTGGCAGTTCTGAGAATAAGAAGAACTATAAAGAAACTATTGATAACAAAACGGCTGAAATTCCTATAATCTCCTTTACATTCTTATAGTCTTCGCACATAATCAGGAAAGAAAATCTGGAGAATTTAACACCCACGAGACATTGAAGACTGGAGAAACAGAACAACACAACAATTAACCTGTTTGACAAGTTTGTACAAATGGATGGAGGGAAACGTAACACAGTTTGACAGAAGAGTCATAAAGGACAAAGTGTGGCTGAGAGCAACAAAGAACAAGAAGCTTTGGAGAACCATAATCGCCCACATCCTGAAGGGACACGTTATATATATATATATATATATATATATATATATATATATATATATATATATATATATATATAAATCTCGTTATGCATAAACCAGTGTTATCCAAATAATTTGTACATCGCAGCTGTCCTGACATTTTGCAAGTTGACCAGATTTTAAAAATCAAAACTGGGCTAAAAAGAAAGATCTATCAGTTGGGAGATGAAATTGTATCCGCTCATAATAAGAGCAATTTGAAAGGAAAAACATTCGAACTGAAAATATAGACGAAATGTGTGTCACTACTAGTCTGTTTGGTAGTTGGAATACGTAGTTGTGGATTTTCCGCTGATGATATTTAGCGGCGTTCAAGCCTTGGTTAAAAAAAAAAAAAAGATAAAATAATGTTGATTTTCAAGGCATGTATGTTTTCTGTACTTGGAAGATTGGCGTAACAGGATCTTCCTGATCCCATTCTCCACATCAGTTTAATCATGTGGCAAAGTGAGATAAGACTGGTAAATATCGTGCAACAGTCACTTCGATAATTGACAGAACACTGGGACAACTGTTGGAAATAAAAAGAATGAATACGAATGAAAATTAAGCTTCTCTATTAAAAAGGTTAATACTCTCTAGGAAGATTTAATATCGCTTGACCTACCATTTAACGTGAATAAATGACAATAACATCAACAATAATAATAATAATAGTAACAAACACAGTAACAACATATCAAACCCAATCAACTATAATATAAAAAATGCATATTACACTGTCATACCATAAATACTTATGTAAATATTTTTGGGCTTATGTGGACAACAAGTATTTCCAATTTCATATCAAACATACATTTTATATAAAGTATTTTACAATTTTATTGAGAGTACATCACTGTCAAATACCAGCTTGCACATATTGGCATACGTACATACCTACAACCTATCTACCTTTTATGAATGGATAATTCAAACTGAACGATTTTTATTTATATCCATTAAATGCAGATATATGAATTGAAGGCGAAGATATATATAAACATTTTGACATCTATATTGCAACCCCATTAACATTCACCAGACGGAGATATACTTACAAAATTGATTAGATGCATTTTTTGAATGTACTGAATTTACCACGTTCGAAGAAGACTCATTAGTTACCACTAAAGCACACGCAACGATGCGTGTACTTACGACATAGTATCATCGTTTCTCGGGTATACGACTATGGTAAAACATGTGTATAGAATTCAGTATTTGAAAACATTAAATACAAAAGATACATTCATGCAGACATATATAAACGCGTCATTCAACGTCAGTTTTTTTATTTATTTTTTTTTTTTATTAATACAGAGTCATTTTACTCGGTTACTTCAGAGGACCCGCGACCCCGCGACAGACAGGTTGTATCTTCCTACTCACTACACCCCAATTTCTACCTGTATTGTATACGAAATAAACAAATCTATCGATTTAACTAGGCTTCCTATAGAACACAGTCTGGCATTTGTAAAAATAATCGTGGTCCAGCCTTTCCTTTGGATGAAAAAAATTATGCATAGTTTTTTTTTTTAGTGTAAATTGGAAGTGTTCACTGTTTACATTCTGAAAATAATGTCTGTTTTGTTCACAGTACCTCATCGTAGGTCTCTCACAGACATGCGTAAATCGATACTGACTATTAGTAGGTTTTCTAGTTTACAAATCTCATTGACTGTCCAGGTTTTACGGACGAGACAGAAATGTGTGGTATCGTATACACATGACTAGGCAAAGACATGAAAACAATTTCATTAAAATTATTTGTCATAAAATTAAGTAAAACAAAATAAATCTAACATATCCTCTTTTTTTTCCTACAATACATTAACTACAAGGAATTTCATCAACACGTTACTGAATAATATTTACACACGGACACAAAGGAAAGCTACAAAAAACGACACATACATACAAATGAAAATGCAATATACATTAATTACATACATACATACATGCATACATACACACACACACACACATATATATATATATATACACATAACTCATTAATCCTCTTTATTCTTTGCTATTCCTTCTTCTCTCTCTCTCTCACTCACTCGCTCACTCATTCACTCACTCACTCACTCTCTCTCTCTCTCTTTCTCCATCTCTCTCTCCATTTAGTTGTACACATTACGCACATACATAGTAGCAAGTGTTTGTAATACAAACAACGCGGATCTCCTCTGTGGAGATTCTTACGACTAAAACGAGTTCTGACGAACGAAACGTGCAAAAATGGGAACCGTTGCCAGTAGCAACCGCTCTTACGCGTAGGTGGACCACACAAGATCGATCTGCATTTATTTTCGCCTCTCATAGGCCAAAATTTTCACTAATGCCTTCTGTTCAATATGTTTGGTTGGCTTATCGTCGTCCTCCGGCCTCGTCGTAAAAATGTAAACTAACGAAGGTAAGTCTTAATTACCAAAACAGATATTTTCACTAGTTTTATCTCAGTGTTATTGAATCTGTTTTCAAATTTATATTAGACTTCTTGTCTAGTAATTGTTTCTCTCAATATTCTTTGTGTGTTTTCCTTTATTGTTTCCTATCTTTATTCACTGTTCTCTTTCTGTCTGGTATACTATCGGAAAATTGTTGAAGGGACACAATAATACATTGTTTTTGTTATTGTTTTAGTTTTAAGGAAAACACGGATTTTTTAAATCATTCACAGAACGCCCTGCAACACACATAAACAGTAAAATATGAATGAATAACTAAAAATGCCATAATCACATATATCCAAACATGCACGCCGTTCAAGTAGTTGTTTTTTTGTTTTTTTTTTATTACGTTTTCTACTACTATGATGAATGAGTCAAGTGACAGTTCATTCATTCATTTTTGATACATTCATTCATGGCTCTTTCTGTTTTTTTTTCTCTCCACTCGCATTTCTTTATTGTTCTTCCACTCGTTTTTCTCTCTTTTCGTTCTCTTCTTTATCTAATCGTTTTCGTTTTTCAGCTTGTAGCACCTTTTCATCGAATTCTCCGGCTCGACCCTCCAGCTGCTTAACACTCCACACTTGTTTTACTCTTTAACGTACGCTGCATTGTCAGCATTTACGACCACGTTTCATTCATAACACCATCACGGCAAAATTTTCTCCACGCATGTGTGCGTGTTTACGAGAATCTATGTACAAGAACTCTATGCGTCACAGTGCTAAACGAAGTTAATCTTCATTATCATGTATGCGTGTATATGTCTATGCATATATGTATGTATGTATGTATATATGTCAAGTTAATTGATAGACAAATTTCCATAACGTAATTTGTAAAAAAAAAAAAGTCAAATAATTTATCAAAATTAGATTTCGAAGACAATAAAAATAAACCAAAAAGATATTATTATTTTGAAGCTAATAGCGTTATATGCAAAGCAAACATTGAAATATTGTTGTTCATTCGTATTAAACTTGTTTTTATAGCATAATTCTTATGTTTGACAATACAAAACCCTACTCTAACTGTAGACTATTTTCTTTCTTTCTTTGTTTTCCTAATTTTTTTTTACCAATTTTAAAATTCTGTTTTATTTTCTAAATGCTCCCTTCTGTTCCGCCTCGAATTGTTTTTCTTCACGTTAGCCAGCGTCTTCTTTCCAAGGTCATGTCTTTGAGAACAGCTTGCAAGAAAAACACAGCTACTGATAAACCAACAGCAGACGGACACACGAACGTACATACATTCACACGCACACTAGCTATACACACAAACAATGAACGGAAGAAATTGTGAGAGAGTAAATAGAGAGAGAAACTTGCAAACTTGCATCAATTTCAAGAGATCGTCTGCCTTGCTAACAAAATATACACAATCTGTGAAAAGGCTACTGCCAGAATCTCAGTCGTTTTTTCGTTCACAGATAATAAATACCAAAATTAATGGATATCTCATTCCTCTAAGATACACTGTAAAAAGATTTTTGATACAAAGTAAAAATCATCATTTGATTGCCACATTGATGATTATGGCTGGAAGAAAATAAAGCTTACCACGTAAGAAATAAGTAGCTAGTTCATAGGGAAACCTCTTACAATATCACTATTCATGACCACAACACACACACACACACACACGCACACACACACACACATATATATATATATATATATATATATATATATATATATGTATGTATGTATATATGTATGTATATATATGCATGTGTGTGCGTGAATTAGGACCAAATATGGTAAGAATCCGACAGAATGATAGGATAAGGAATATATAAAAAAACGTTTATAAATTTAACATATTTCGCTTTTATTTAAGCTTCATCAGATAACGAAATATGGAGGAAACCTGTTACATTTATAAACGTTTCTTATTTGTTCTTTATCATATATATATATATATATATATATATATATATATATATACACACACACACAGACACAGACACCAAATCCTTTACAAGTACCACACTTTTCATCTGTTTTTCAAGTAACCCATCCATTATTATTATCATTAATTAATTAATTATTATTTTAGTATGGTTGACATCACTTGACATATTTATTAAAAAAGAAAAAAACAAAACAAATGATCACAAGCGTACTCTTCTGCACACACATTTAAGGACACGCATACTTATTTATTCACAACTCACCCCGAAACACGCACACAGACACGTGCATTGATTTTTAAGGTAATCATTGTTGTCATTGTTTCGCATACGTGATTTAAGTTCTGACTACAATTGTTTATGGGTTTTGACCGCAGAACGTCTTTACACTAGTCTACTACTACAGAAGTAGAATGGCCCAACAGATATAGAGCAAGAGACGCTGATACTAGACTATGTTCAACAAGGTGAAGGAAAATCTATAATTCGTCAGGGCATAAGGTCTCTTCTATCTTTAGTGATAAATTGAGTATTTGTAAACTCCGTGTAATATTATTATTATTATTAGTAGTAGTAGTAGTAGTACTAGTAGTAGTAATAATAATAATAATAATAAAGAATTAATGTAGCAGACGTAAATTCAATGTATAAATATTGAACGTTAAAAATTGCTACATTTTACTATAGCAAAATTTAACTTGAAAATTGAATTAAATCTGTGCATTTTCAGTATGGCTGATTTTTTTACAAGCAATTATTGAAATTTAATTTCGCAGTTGGCTTTCTTTCATTGTATTCAGCATATTTTTTGTTATCCATATGGAAGATGCTGAAAAGTTCTCGGCTCGACCAATAAGTGACAAAAATATCTGATAGATCTTGAGAAATGAATCGAACCAAAAACTTTTCAGCACCCATCGTAGTGTATGTTCGTTTGTGCGTATTTTCCACACAAGAACTGGCACATAAATGGTTATGGCAATGATAAGGAGAATAATTGTAATAATGGTAAGATGGAGGACAAATATTAGCAGAGAAAAATAATGGTAGTAGACACATATTGAAAGAGATGAAGACTTTTACTTATGATGGAATAAGCTGTGCTAGATTAGGACATTTGAACGTCTAACAAGCGATATTCTTAACTAATAGAATAGTTTAATAGTTCGAGCTAAAACAGTGTGCTTTAATTGTTGGTCATGAAACCATAAGTTCAATCTGGGAAGCTGTGCGAATGACGTTTGTTGCCATGAGTTCAATCGGAAGATCATTCCTATTTTAAAATAGTAGCCCTTTCGTTAGTGCAGAACATACACTAGGTGCAATGGTTGAAGTTCTAAATAATAGTTAGGTGTACCGTTTCGTCTTTATCGACAATAATGGGGAAAAGATAAAAATTGGTAAGTCAGAAATCAGTAACTACAATAGCATTTAGAATCAACATTGGATTACTGTATTGTCAGATTGTTTGCTCAGGATATTACTGGTAGCTCAAGATTGGAGGTTGATTAAGCTATCATATGTAGCAGCCTTCTTAAATACTCAGCTTGGTTAGGAATATTAAAGGAACAGCTCATCAGAATATTAGCGACATCAGATAGAAGAAAAATCGCTATTAATGTAAAACATCTGCAAAGATGCACTTATTGTTTTTTCCTTTTTTGTATTTTCTACAGACAGTAGACTGTTCTACAATTACTTGTTATTAATGACAGCAATGAAACTATATTAAAATTTACTTAAATCTACTTAAATTTAATTTGCGAATATTTTTACTTACAAAGTTCGATAAACTGTTGTGTCGATTGACTATAAAAACAAGAAGATTTTTCTCAGAACTATTTAATTTAAAGAATAAAAGCTTCTTCATATAAAATGAAGCATTTCTTCCAGAATAATAAAAAGAAAGATTAAACCAACCCACAAGCCCACACTTTCCAAGGTTCATTGGATGCCATGTAGACATTTGTCTTGCGTCTACGGCTGCTGGCAAAATCTAACGTTCAGTTCGACAGGTCTTCAACACCGAATTTCATAACAAGCGCATGCAAGCCACCCGCAGGAGATTGGTGTCCCATAATATTCCGAAAACAACCGTGTCAGATTTGTAATTAGCTGTTTAAGAATGATTTAAAATTGATCCAACCAAAGTGTAGCCTTTTTGTATTTAATCTGAATATAAAACATTATAATTAAAATTAAGTACACAATAATTAGAAACGAAGGTTATTGTTGCTATTATGAGCTTCACGGACGCAAATGACACCCATGATGTTTATTTTTAATAATAATTATCGTTACATTGTGGTGATTTTCATCAGATGACTATATCTCGCATTGTGGTGATTTTCATAGATGACTATATCTCTATTTTATAGCCTCTTCACGAAGAACCAAGAAATATATATAGGGACAAATGTTTTTTAAATGAAAGTGACCGTAATGATGATGATGATGATGACGCATATGCATATATACTAAGGGTTGCTGAAAAGTTCTCGACCTGAGCATGAAACCCCCTCACCTTCAAATTTTCAAGTCTCCTCCCTTTTTTCAAAATTATATATTTTTTAGGAAATGGATTAAATAAGACATATTTTTAATTTATTTGTTTAAACGTTATTTTTAATGGATATTCATATTTGAGCTGATGCTCTTTTTTATTATTATTAAACAGTTTTTTTTTATATTTACCGGCCTGCATATTCGAGAAATCTTGTTAGAAAAATATGCGCTCCCCCGATAGGATTCGAACCCTCATCTTCTAGGGTAAACCGTCATTAGATCTGACGTGCCTTGACCTCTCGGCCACGTAGAACCTCCCAAGAGCATTTACTCAAATATGAGTATCCATTAAAAATAACGTTTAAACAAATAAATTAAATATATGTACGTATGTATGTATGTATGTATGTATGTGTGTGTGTGTGTGTGTGTGTGTGTGTGTGTGAGTGCATTTTTTAAGCTTAGCTTAGTCTGGCACTGTCAAAAATATGAAGATCAAAATCATTACTCAGTAATAATCGTATGCAAAAATAGTTGAAAACTATTTCAACACAACGACGGGGTACAATCCGACTCATCTTTCTCTAACTCTCTCTCTCTCTTTCTCTCTCTCTCTCTCTCTCTCTCTCTCTATATATATATATATATATATATATATATATATGTGTGTGTGTGTGTGTGTGTGTGCGTAAAGGGGCAGTGAGAGAACACTATATATTGAAAGAGATTCGGGTGGTTTGATAAGTACGAAGGATAAACTACATAGATACGTTGAAGAAAGCTTGAAATAGATAATAAATGCGTGAATAAGATAGCTAAAAACGGCACTTGACACAGAGTGACCGCCGTAGATATCGATGTATAAGGAGATGCCAATCTTTATCTACAAGATGTAAATGATTAAAACAACAACAACAAAAATAACAAAAACAAGAAAAGAAAAGAAAAACTGTAACGATTCCAATGGTGTTGAAGACTGATGTCAGTGATGGAGATGATGAAGATCGTGTAATGCGTAGGTGTATGGTGGCTTTCTAGCAAATTCTCTATAATGGCTGCCCTTAGAAAAGCAGAACAAAAACCTCAATTGACGATTTAGGCAAAAGATGGAAAAGACTTCAGGAAAATCCTTGGGATTTTCTTCTACATTTTTTCTGTCATAACGCATGAATCAGTGATCTATCTATCTATCTATCTATCTATCTATCTATCTATCTATCTATCTATCTATCTATCTATCTATCTATCTATCTCCGTCTGTCTCTTATCTATCTATCTATCTATCTATCTATCTATCTATCTATCTATCTATCTATCTATCTATCTATCTCCGTCTGTCTCTCATATATCTATCTATCAGCCTGGTTTTTATCTATGCAACTTTTATCTATTCATCGAGATAGGTCATAGCAATTTTTATAATATTTACTAACAGCTTTAACATCAATATTTACTGAGCATCGTTTCATCTGACTTCAGTGCCACAGGGGAGGGGAAGAAAATTGTTCTTGAGTTTGACGTGAAAATTAGCATTTTTTAAAACCTTAGCCCGAGTACCAACGATTGGCGCAAGTAGAAAATATGCATCGACCTCAGCTATCGGACAGGTCACGTAATAGTTTTGTGTTTTCGTAAATATTTCTTATATGACATTTGGCAAATAAAGCGTAGCCATTTTTAGCCCTGGTAGTGTTATTGTCATTTGAATTATAAAAGGATTATAGTTACTGTCAATTGGTAAGCTTGTGCAGACAGTTGCATTAGTATTGCATCACTATAGCTTTTCATTCTTAGTTCGGTGTACGTTGTAATTCTTTGACCAATTTATTGGGTTCGAGTACAAGGTTTTTCAACAATTCATACGTAAAAATTTAGGCAACCCTTGACCAAATCTTTCATTCCCCATGTAGTAGATTTGAGTTTCAAAGATACCATTTTTTCGTATTTGGTTATTTCTATTTTCCTTTACAAGAAAACAGTATTGACCATGCGCAATTATATCTTATTTTAAAATTTGGCGATAGTTAAAAAATATTGAAAATGGGGAGGTAGTGTAAAGGTTAAGAACCAGGAAAAAGAAATCGGCGAGCGGAGTTTGAATTCCAGTCGAGCTCGTTACGATCACTTTTTAAAAAATATGCGAAAGGGTACTAATCCTCCTCTTTTGCTCCAGCTATGGGCTAAATAGCATGATTGACGGGGCTCTCCTGCCTGGAGATGGCAACCAGTATAGGAGAAGGAAACTTTTTATTCAAAACAAGCCTGTCATACACAGAAAGACATTTATTAAGCGTTATGCGTCATCTATGTAGTAACTACCGCAAAAGACGTGCAACCTTGCCACATCTGCGCAAGAGAATGTAAGATCCTAGCAGCACCCAAAAGCCACTTCCGTGTTCCCAATATTTGAGGATGGATTAGGCGATGGCGTTGATCGAAATCAAGTTGAAGCTATCATATATATATTAGGTTGGTGCAAAAATAATTTCGTTTTCTCACATAGTAACATATCTTAGAAAACGAAATTATTTTTGCACCAACCTAATATATATATATATATATATATACATATACAGAGATAAAGAAAGAAAGAAAGGAAGAAAGGAAGAAAGAAAGAAAGAAAGAAAGAAAGAAAGAAAAAGAAAGAAAAAAAGCGATATATATATAGAGAGAATATTTTAACTTCTGCTAATCACAGTTCTGACAGAATCTCTTGTAAAATGGGAGCCTGACTTCTCATTAGGATACCAGTTTAGCTTGATAATCTCTTTCTCTATTTATCTATCTCAGTCTGTTTACTATTTATCTATCTATTTATCTAAGTCTCCTTATATATAGATATATGTCACCCCTCCCTATAGCTTTCATTTACTCTAACATTCGTCCCACACTCTCATACATACACTCTCACTATTTTTTTTTTTATTCCCGCAGTTGTTTTTTCTGTTTTCTTTTTGAATTTGTAGGTCTGATGAATTGGATCGTATTTATGATTCCAGTGGAATAAATTATGACCATGGAATATTAGTGTTTAAGCCTTTTTATTATATCCTTACTCTGTCCTAGACATAGAGTTCTACCTGGATTCTATCCTCTTGGAATTATTTTTTATACATATATATATATGTATGTGTATGTATGTATGTTTATATATTTATATATTTTAGAAATATGATTGCATATGCATGTGTATATTAACCACTAATATCTATCTATCTATCTATCTATCTATCTATATATATATATATATATATATATATATATATATATATATATATATATATATATATATATTCCATGGTCCTTTCATTATTTTGTTGCGGTTTGTTTATTCTTTTAGTTTTGTATTCATCTCTGTTTCTGTCTCATTCGGTATATCTCTCGGTATTACATTTCATCTATCTATCTATCTATCTATCTATCTATCTATCTATCTATCTATCTATCTATCTATCTATCTATCTATTCACTGTTATATATCGTGATTAAAAAAATGTTTCGAAGGTATACTTAAAGCGTTCTCGGCTCGACCCAGAACAAATTCGAAAATAAAATCTTATGTTTGGTTAACTGGTTCGTCATTGAACTTGGAACCGTTCACAGCCCGCTTCGTATAGTCATGCAGAGAGACAATGTGTTTGGTTGCAATTTGCAATCTGCAAGTGCTGCTTTTCATGGAAACTTATTTTACACTATTTTTAAGACCTTTTAAACTCTGATCAAAATATCTACTGTCTGAGGAGTAAAACCAATCATATGTGGGGGTGGTGAAAAGTTTGCAGCTCTACCCAATTCTGAAATTCTGAACAGAATTTGTTGAATAGATTTTTAATCAGGTAATGAACATTTCAGCTATCATCACACATACACACACGCACACACACTCGCACACACACACAAACATGCATATACATATACACGCACAGACACACGCATATACACATACACGCACACACACATATACACATACTCGCACAGACACACGCATATGCACATACACGCGCGTGCGCGCACACATACACACGCACACATATATATAAAGAAATGATAAATTTTTTTAAAGTTAAATCTTGCCTTGATCGTCGTTGGCCGAGGCGGTCTAAATCACGTCGATTCTAACGATGGTTTTCCCTGCCAAGGGGTACGCAGGTTCGAATCCTGTCATATTTTTCTTTAATAAGATCTCTCGACTATTCAGGTCGGCGGACGGAAATAAATAAATATACTGTTTAATACATAAATGAAGTGTCTACTCAAATATGGATATCTACCACAAATAACGTTTAAGTAATGATAATATACGTGTAAAGATTTCAGATAGAGTATATCTGTAAAAGGACAATATGAATAAAGACAAAATAAAAATGATCTTAGCCGACGCATTTCGTCCTCTGAATGACTTCATCAAGGCAATATTTATTTCCACGAAAGCAGAAATTGTGCCACAAGGTAAAAAAAAGGAATGGGTAAGGCTGGTCATCAATCTGTCTTATATAACTCGCTCGCCACAATCACTGACCAAACAAACTATACAATATTCCTTGCACCAAAACACCACATTCTTACTACAACCACCATAATATCTCAAACTCTCTATGAAGTCCAAATTAGTCCCTATGTGTACAATTTGTCTGTGGGGATGGGGAACAAAATAACAACTTTTAAAATATGAAAATCCCAATGAATATTTACAATGTAAATAATACTATGTATACAAGAAACTAAACAAAATGTTGATAGAAATCCCTCCACAATCCTTAATTGTGGCTGAAATATTAGTTAACTGGACGAAATTAATGCGAGATTTGGATAAATTAAAACCAATCATTCGGCCAATCACACACGCAACTACACACTCAAAAACAATTGCGAAAAGGACACTCGGATAACGAAAGGTGCCCCGCATTCACCAGAGAACAGACATTTCTGGTCACCTAACAGGAGAGGGTAGGGGAAATTAAACTAAAGAAAATGGGAACAAAAATAAAAGGGGCCCAATGAGCATACATTCCATAGCTAAGTTAATCAAGTCAAAGCCAAAAAAAAAAAAAGGATTTTATTTTGTAACAAGAATTTATATATATAAGAGCTTTTCAAAATTTTTAATTTTATATATATATATATATATATATATATGTGTCTAATATATATGTTTAGTATATATATATATACATATGGAGAAATATAGTCTTAAGATATGCTATATTTATGAGATAAAGTGCTCAATATAAAAGTGAACATAGAAATCAACACTTACAGCCTCTAAGTGTTGACTCCTATGTTCACTTTTAGATATATATATATATATATATATATATATATATGTGTGTGTGTGTGTGTGTGTGTGTGTGTGTGTGTGTCTAATATATATATATATATATATATATATATATATATATATATATATATATGTATGTATGTATATATATATATATATATATATATATATATATATAGTGTGTGATTGAAAGTAATTTCCTATTTTATGTATGAATGGCAAGCCAGGAGTACTAACTTAACACCCTGTGGGTTTTTTCTTTGCGGTTGGTTAAATGAGCAGTCTACTATATCAAACCAAAACTTTTTGAAGAACTTGAATGGTGAATACAAGCAGTTATGTCTTCCATGCCACAAGAGTTCCTGGTGAAATCAGTTCACGCGATTCCTGGGCGATTCCTGGGCGGCTCGAGAAGCTGCTCGCGAAATCTGCTGCCCATATCGAATTTTAAATAAAACCTCATGCTAAACGCTTTCCTCTCATATCCATTTCTTTTAAAAACTATAGTTAATAAATAAATTATAAGTATTTTAAAATTTGAAGTTACTTTTCAATCACCCTGTATATACCATACTACAGACATTTACTAAACAGATTAAGAGCTACATCAGAGAAGATATCCTCTTTCTTAGCTCCATACCACAAAAAGTAGATCCAGGAACATCCATGACAAAGTTTGACATTAGTAGCCTATATATCAACATACTCCATGAATTAGGTAAACAGGAAATCTCATTCTGGATTGAAAAACACCCAGAAATACTACATCCCAGATTCACCAAGGAATTTATTATCGGTAGTATAGACCTAATCATGAACAACAACACTTTTGAATTTAACAAAAAAATTATATTCAAACCTTAGGTACCGCAATGAGAACGAAAATGGCATCAACATATGCCACCCTAACCTTAGCTTACCTAGAGGAAAACCTTTATGAAAAGATAGAGCAAATATATGGGGAAAATATAAAAACCCACTCTACTAAATCTTGGAAGCGATACTTAGATGATTGCTTCATCTTCTGGAAATCCTTATGGAGTGATATTAACCAACTCCACATTCTAGTCCAAAACTTACACCCGAAGATCAAATTCACCCAAGAATATAATTTTAACGAACTGCCATTCTTAGATATACTCATTAGAAATAGAAATAACCACATTATCACAGATATCTACCAAAAACCTACAGACACCCAACAATATCTTCATTTCAAGAGCTATCACCCCAAAAGCTCTCTGAAATCTATCCCCTATTTCCTAGCACGTAGGATTTGCATTATAGTGGCCGACAAACACCTCCGAAAAACCCGTCTAGAAGAATGACATAAAATTCCCCAAAAAGTTTACCCCACACTGCTAATAAACAAAGGATTTGAACTAGCAGAAAAATACCTTTAGATCAACTAAAAACCCAAAGAAACGCGACAACGAACAAATTCTAGTATACGTCTCAAGAACAATCCAGAACTATTTACAGAAATAACAAGAAATCTAAACCTACAAGAAGGATAAAATGAAAGATATACTGAAAAGAACCAAAATAATTAAAAGCAAACACCAATCAAAAAACCTAAAACACATATTAACCTCATCCAAATTTAGTCAACACACAATAATACAAGTGGTCACAAAATACAACAAGAAAATATGTGCGATTTGTGATATCATTATAGAAGGAAACGCCTACACTTTTTAGAACCCCACAACAATGTGATTTATGCACTAAAGTGCACAAAATGCAACAAATCCTATATAGATATCACCCAAGCACTAGAGAAAGAGTTTCCCTTCACAAAAGCAATATTAAATTATCAAACAACAGGAAACTCTTAGTGTCACAACGCATCCACAAATGCAACAAAGATAAATTTAAAATTATGCCAATATATCAAACAGACAATTAATCTTACCTATAATTCCACACACATAAATACACACCGTATACAGATAGTGGTTAAAAACACTCATCGGACCCCCCTTCCCCCCACATACACTGGGACCCTAAACACCATACAAAATGTGTGTATTTATATATATTATTAATAAAACAATATATGTATGGAGAAGGAATATATATATATATATATATATATATATATATATATATATATATATATATATATATATACATACATACATACTAGCAAAAAAGATGTAAAAAAGGTTTAAAATAATACAGAGGACATAAAAAGATAAGATCAAAGACCTCATTCCTTCCCCTTTCTTTGGCCAATTCTAATTGCTTTATTACCGTTTAAGTAAAGGAAGATTTTTCCACCAGTCCAAGAAGAATTTGGATTGCTACCACATACAAAAGACAATAGTTAAACATGAAAAAAACATAAGAAAAAAAATCCTTTAAATAATATGTGGAAATAACCATTCTTCGCCTGATGAAGATCACAAGAACCGAAACTCGTGTAGTAAAAAATGGAAAATAAAGTATAACATATAATTAAAAAATACACATTATAATCAAAAACATTTGAGGCTTCTTTTTTTCTCTTTAAAATATACACGT
This sequence comes from Acanthosepion lycidas, assembly GCA_963932145.1. NCBI lineage: Eukaryota > Metazoa > Mollusca > Cephalopoda > Sepiida > Sepiidae > Acanthosepion > Acanthosepion lycidas. Next base: position 44,312,105 of record OZ010597.1, on the reverse strand, counting down.
TTCTCTCGTTGGAACAACTATAATATTTTCCCGGGTATATATATATATATATATATATATATATATATATATATATATATATATATATATATATATAAAATTGAATAAAGTTGGATGGTAATCTGACGGAATTATAAAAATATAAGACAATTTGGAAATTTTCTTATCAAAATTTTAACCTGAAAAATACAGTTTTAATATATAACAACAAAAAATTAATATAATTTGCTTAGACGAAGGTGCATTGAAAGTGTCTTATACTATGAAGCCCTTATGATTATTATAGGACAAAGTCGATTTAATTTTATCGACTCTTCTTACTAAGACAAATTTAAGAAAAGAAATGAGTTGAGATTTGTTAAACTAAAGTCTAAGAGATACAGCAGAAGTAAAAAAAATCAAGGATTCAACCGCTTAACGTGAATCACGTTTTGTCTCGTAAATTTTGTTCTCGTTAAATATTCTTTTTCTGATGATCAGAAAGCATATTGAATGTAATTAATTGGTAAAATCACTCCAAAATATTTAGCAAGCTTAGATTACTCGTGTGTATCAAAGTTGTGGGACCACAATAATTTTTAGACTGGTTTTGTTTTATATTTGATACACTTTTTTAAAAATACTTATCGCTTATTTATTGCAGATAATTCACCATCCATAAATTTATAAAGAAATACATAGAAATTAACGTAAATCTATTTTCTCAATGAAATTCCATGTTTTTGACTTAGTTTTTAGCAGAAGAAAATAATTATTCTGTGATTACTTTATGAAGCTTTCGTTACTTATCGTTTTTCTTTTCTTTCTTTCCTTTCTGTTTTTACTTCTTTTTTTTTTTTGAACACGTGTACAGTAACCATAGAGGAATGACGTAAACTTGTTACCAAGGGCAACCGACGGATTTTGAAGAAAGGCTGATAGCAACTTTGGAATGACGTTAGACAGACAGACGGTCAGACAAATGGAGAGATTGGCAGATGTCAAACAGAAAGATTGAGAGACAAACAAATAGAAGAAACTGTTAAAGAAAGTATGGACAACTTTGATGGATATATGAACAGGCAGGCAAAACATTGAGAGACAAAATGAAATCGAGACAAATGAGCAAATGGTCGGACAGAAACATAAACACATTGACTGATATATAGATTGACAGACAGTAGACAAACACATATTAAACAAACAGTCGGGTAGCAAGACAAACGGAACGTATATAGTAAAATTCGTGGCATAAATAATAAATTTAATCCTAAGGAAAACTTGACGTTTCCGTCACTCTTTGCGCGGCAACTCTGTTAAGTATATCAAGCGAAACGTTGCAGTAAATGACGTCAGGTAACTTGCATCGTCTGAATATACTTCGCCATTTTGATTACACCCCAAAATGTATACCTATGACTCAAGTTTAATAAAAACTGGCGCGATGTGACTAGGTAATAAACTTATTAGTTTCCATTTTTTTCTTCTTTTTCTCTTAGATCATCAATTCTTGTGAACTTTTCTTAAATTTATGTCTCAAGATAAGCTTAATGGGGAAAACACTGAAACGTTCTTTCATTGACTGATGAAGTAGATGAATATCAAATATCATACAAGGAGGTGCTGAAAAGTTCTCGGCCGGATCAATTTCCCAAAACGTGACCAAATGTCCAAACATTAAAATTGTTGAGCAGCGTCTTTGTTGGTATGAGAACTTTTCAGTATTATATCATCGTTCTAATCACCCTCATCAGTCCCATGTCCGTATGTGGTCGATGGCTACGTGTCTTCTTATGTCTCGGTCGCGTACCAGTGTCTGAGTCTCTGTAAAGGATCTTCCAGTTCCTTCAGTGACATTATCACCACTTTTTTTTTCTCCCTCTTTCCGTTTGTTCTTCTTTTACCTAAGGTCGTACCTTGTAGGATGGTAGTGGAAATATTATTGATTTTTATAACGGCATCCATACCATTTTAATTTTTTCTCCTTGATGGATATAAGGTTTTCCAACGGGTGTGCTTCTTACTCGATGGTGTCTCACACTGCGTCATTTTTGACGCGGTCTACTTAGGAAATGTTTAGGATGGTTCCATAAGGTTATCTCTCTTTATGTTAGTTTGTCACGTACGTGCATGGGGCATTATATTAAAACCTCATAGTTTTTATTGTTTTCATCTAAAGTTACACAGTCATAAACAGTTTAGAATTATCAGAGAATTAATTTTATTTATTAGGTTTCAGTTTTGATTTTTTTTTTTAATCATTTCATCCTAAGCAATGCGATAATGCCTCTAAGACGAAAGTGATTGCTGAGAGTGAAATAAAATGCGGAAACGTTAGTGAGGAAAAAGGGAAATAAAAGAATTCAGGGAGGTAGGAGATGGCGATTGCTGCTGTATTTAAATTTTTGGTGATCGTAGGTGACAGGGAAGCGAGAAACCGGAAATGAGTTCCACAGGCGAGAAGTGCGAAAAAAGAAACTTACGGCTATGTGTAGTTATTTCAACAGTAAAACGGCGAGACCTAGTTCCCAATTTTGTATTACGCTTTAATTCATGCAGTTGAAGTAGCAAGGAAGTAAAGTTCATTAGAACAAGTGCCATGAAAATATTCATAGAAAAAGACACAAGGAACACACGTTGTGGCGGTGGAAAAAGTGATTGATGTCGAGATGATAGGTCGGGACCAATAACATCACATACCCTTCTTTGGACATTAAGAATCTCGAAATATATAGCAGGAACACCAGACCAGATGTTGTCATAATATCCACGCCATCATAATGACAAGTGTATTGCTGCGGATTATTATTAAAGAAATCCTCCGAAACATGCAGGTGATTTCTTGTGCTTCTTCATAGAACTGGGCTGTCATGTAACCTATTTGGAGAACAGGTTAGTCAGCTTACTGACCGGTGCAAATTTTTATCCGTCGGACATTGGCTCATATTTAGTTATTTTTCATCCTTCCAAATATAAGGCAACAGAACCAGGTGAATGGGTGATACGATCACATATTATAGTTTAGCAATGCACTTTTCTTTTTCCATTACCTCCTCGTCTGTCTCTTCTTTTTCTACTTTATCCTCTTCTACTTTATCTACCTCTTACTTTTCCTCTTCATTTTCTACAACTAATATGTATATCTTCTCTTCATCTATTATTTCTCCTTTTCCCATTTCGTCGTCGTCGTCGTCAGTTGGGCATATCGAAAGCATGTATTCCATCTTAAATAAATCAACAATGTTTTTTGCGGCAACTTTTAACCTCAACTCGAAATTTTTATTGTTAAAAAGTTGAATAATTCAACACGTTCAACATTATGGATAAAAAAAGGGAATTTTATATAATGTTTTTTCGAAATTTAGCATGAGCAAAACAAATTCATGGATTTGGATAACGACACCCCCACCCAAGAAAAAAACGAAATGAAGTTAAAAATATTTTTCATACTTTAATACAGACAGTTGTGCTTAGTTTAATTTGTAACGTATATAAATGTAGGTAGAAAAAAAAGAAAATGTTGGTAAGATAGCGAGGGTCACAAAGTATTGTCCGGGGCCCCAATTCATGCTTGACTACCCACACCCAGCTCGGGGTATTCAGGGGTAGTAAGAACCAGCCCTATATGTAGCTTTCTCTCTCTTTCCTCCACTCTCTCTCTCTCTCTTTATATATATATATATATATATATATATTAGGTTGGTGCAAAAATAATGACGTAATAATGTCGTTTTCTGACGTATTTTTTAACGTCAAAAAACGACATTATTACGTCATTATTTTTGCACCAATAATATATATATATATATATATATATATATATATGTAGTGTAACCCGGATATAAAAGAGTCGGGACCGGAGAAGAAGTCTCTTATATCCGAGTTTCACTTATATCCGGGTTTGGTTTATTTTGTTTAGGTAAGTATGGCTCTAATTTGGGACCAGAGAAAATCTCTCATATCCGGGTTTCTCTTATATACGGGTTTCTCTTATATACGGGTTACACTGTATATATATATATATATATATATATATATATATATATTAGGCTGGTGCAAAAATAATGTCGTTTTCTCACATATGTTACTATGTGAGAAAACGACATTATTTTTGTACTAACCTAATATATATATATATATATATATATATATATATATATATAACCTAATATATATATATATATATATATATATAAATACCTTCTACTGCATACTCTCTTTTATCTTTCTTTTGCTCTAGCTCGCTATAAAAAATGTAATGTATCGTGACTTTTATATTTTTTCATTCAGTCTTTCGATCATTGTTTCCTTATAGGCAGCCACCAAGAGTTTCTCTCTATCGTTCTTTTTACTCCGTCAATTTCTCCTCTCTCTCTCTCTCTCTCTATCTATCTATCTATCGATCAATATATATATATATATATATATATATATATATATATATATATATATATATTCCTTTTACCCGTTTTTTCTTTCTTTTTCTCACCTTTCCTCTTTTACACTCCCTTTCTCCCCTATTTTCTGTTCTATCGCTTTTCCCAATTTTTGTCCCTTAATATTATTAATTAGATTTCCGGTTCAGCAATCGTAATGGATTCAAGCTCAGAATGACCGCGTATTGAGCAGATTCTACACTCCGATCCTAACTAGAAAATATTAACAGTCCCACATACAAACAAGAATAATAATGCTATAGGTTACTAAGCATATGAACTCTTATGTCGACTTCCAAAACCTGCCGTGTTAATTACATGCCGCCACCACGTCTTTGTTATTGTGGTTTCTGTATTCAGTTTTTTCAGTGTCATTCAAGCCTGTATTAGTTTGCTCTGAAAAATAATGTTGCATTTTTTTATGAGACGGACTAGAATTTCATTCAAATGTAATAAGCGTTACATTTATTTTTTTCAAGTACGTAAGCATCATTAATGTACTCACTACGAAAGTGATTATTTTATTCCGAACGAAAACTTGATTTAGATCAAAGTTCCCGCCCACGCCTTGGTTGTCGGAATATAGTCAATTTCACGTATTTTGAGGTGAGAGAGGCTCAGCAGATCTTTGCTGTCAAGAAGGGGTGATGAGTAAAAATTCACGCAAAATATGCCCTAATTATATTAACAGAATGTGGGGCACTTCGACATAGTGTAATGGTTAACAAGCATGTCCCGCTAGATCAGTTACGACTAAGTAGTGAGTTCGATCACTAATGACAATGCAAGATCCCAATTTTGTAATGGGTTAGCCAAAAATTTCGTTCGCTTATTAAGTAGAACGTTTACTTTTATAAACCGAACAAACATTTTGTCCAATCCTAAGCTAAACTGTTAGACCGAAAAGATTTTCCGAAGTATCCGATGTTCATTAAAATTAAAACGTTATTATTATTTTTTTTTTTTTTTTCAATTTATTCAGGTCACTGGAATATTTTCCTAGTGGCAATATTTTCAAAAGTAGAGAAATGACTAATTCAGCATTATCAAAAGTCTTTTCTATCCAGAATCCAAGATATTTATTTTAACAACAAATCAATTTCATAAGAAGTCTTTGTCGTTATTAATAACTATCATAGTGTCCATCAAAAATGAAAACCTTACGTACGTATGGATTGACACTATACTATATTGACCTCGTATCTGTTTACTCTGCCTTGGAAGAAAGTGTCGCTTACCTGCAATTATGATTCGAATGAGTGTAATAACAGTGATCAGTACACACACACACACATATACATATATTGTAAATCAATAAATATAAAGTTTAAACACTTATTTCCAGTTTTGCAGAGGTAAATCCGTACATCAGTAAAAGGAAAAACCATTTCTTTGAACTTTTATTTATTTACTAATTTATTGCGAACTTGGTTACTATATAGTCTTACCGATGAAGAATTTCAAGACTTGAATAATCGAAGCGAACAATGAATTTTGAAATTTGTTCATTTTTTGTTCAGTAATTCAATTCTTTTGTGTCAAAAGGATTACCTAACGGGCGATAAATCACTGCATCTTTTCCTAAGCGCGTCCAGTAAACGGTAGTCAAGACATTTATTCTTTTATTGAAAAAAAAAAATCTGGGTTTTTAGAAGAAAAGCATTTAGATAATGCAGACTTGATCTCTTTAATACCTTTAAAGATTTTACCACAAAATGTTGCACTGACACAATTAAATAGAAATTTTAAAGTGTACAGGCAGTTCAGGAGTATATTTATACATATATTAGAATTAAAAGCGCCATAATATGTAGTTATAATTTAAGCTCTACTTCTGTATGGAGCACTGTTTTTTAAAAATAAAAGCAAAAATACTAAAGATCTCCGGATTATTTACCTAACGTGTTCTTTCTTCCTATTTTTCTACATATCTGCACACACACACACACATATATATATATATATATATATATATATATATATATATATATATATATATATAGCCAAGTTGGGTGCGAGAATGACAGAAAGAAAATCTGGAAAATTTCTACTCTTACATGTTCCACTGAAGAACTGATGCCATGAGAAATAAAAGTTTTTGATCTTTTGAAATAAAAGTTGCTTTTTCCTTAATGACTGGTTCAACGACGAAACTTGTCAAAATAGAGAATTTCCAAATTTTCTTTTACACACACGCACACACACATACATATATATATATATATATATATATATATATATACGAGAGTATATATATATATATATATATATATATATGTATATACAAGAGTGTATATATATATATATATATATATATATATATATATATATATATATATATATATATATATATATCGTGACAAGTAATTAAGCTTTATTTTTATCTGAAACTTTCATTGTATAATATTCGATGTCTATGACCAATATTCACTCTTGACTAGGAAAGAGATTATGTTAAAAATATCCTGTAAAATGTTTCTTTTTATGACATTACGGACTTATTGATCTACTTATGTATATACGAATGTGAATCAATACATATGTAACCTGACACATAATTATTAACAAAATTTTAACATGAAATTTTTATTGTATAATGTTCAATCTATGTTAATATTCAGTACTACATTGGATGCTTTGGCAAAAAGAGATATTATTTTGAAAAAAAAATCTTTTTTAATTATTAGGCTACGGACCTATTGCTATGTTTGCATAAATTAAATTGTATTCTATTTTTAAATTGCAAGGCTATCAGTGAAACTTTTCATAGACCGTGTTAATTATATTTATTATCAATAATCAGTGTGAAGTCTTTGCACTGTTTCAATTTTGCTAAGAAAAAAGATCTAAATATGATAAAATAATTCTGCAAAAACATTAAGTGAAATAATTATTTTAAGACATTTTATTACTAAAATTACTATTTTTCAACAGGTTTCCCGTTATGCATTTTTTAAATGTTATGTCTCTTCAGTACGCAATTAATCATGTCTCTCCGGATATTCATTTTCTTTATTACCTGTGAATTGTCAAGCGTTCGTTGTGTTATATATCGTACATATGAACACTAATGGGTATATCCCAATCCTTATATTAGGTTGGTACAAAAATAATGACGTAATAATATCGTTTTTGACGTTAAAAAATACGTCAAAAAACGATATTGTTACGTCATTATTTTTGCGCCAACCTAATAAATACGTTGGACACTATTGTAAGTGGGGGTAATATGCTAAGTAGTCCCCCACAAGAAGTGGGTTACCTACTTCACGCCGCTGGCGAGTATTGCATTCTGTTGATGTTATAAAGATTACTATTTCATTTCCAACCTCCGTTTTGCATATTCCTTAATCAGTAACCTTTTCTAGGTTACAACACGTTGTAAATGTTTTCTTCTCCACGGTTTGGAATTCATAGTTTTCATTCTCTTAGACTGGTTGTCACCCAAAGATATAGGGCTCAGTCTACCCTACTGTTTAACGAATATCTAACCCATCAAATGAGGTCCTATTTCTATTAAGAGAAAGTAATGACATAATCAAGATGATGACACTCCACACTACTGCAAACAAACGGTTAGGAAGGAAACTCCCATAAATACTGGAAAGAGCGATAACAGTTAGTGGACTTGAGAAAACTGTTTTACAGAAAAATTGTTTCATAGAAAGATTTTATAAATTGTAATTGGAGTAGAAAGTGAACTTGCCGAACCGAGTTCAAGTTCAGGTTTAGTCTTTTACACAAATATGTGGTATTGGAATGTCCTACATTGCCTATCGCATATGTACACTGACTATATCAGTAGCTACATATAGTGAGCACAGGCTATACCGGGGACTCAATTCGAGAATTAGTTGGAGATTCGTCTCCAGCTGTGATGGTCAAAGTCTCTGTCTCCGGACAGAAAGGATCACCAGAGGAGGCTATGTCGAAGGACAGAGTCTCTTCTCGGGAAACAGCTATCGGACCCCGTTTTATACGGAGAATTTTTGGCCGAGCCTATGGGCTCGGATACCCCATGTTAATTCTGGCCTTGTACTACATCTGATCGCGTGAGGCGGTTAGTAGATATCCTTGCTTCGGGAATTAGTTGGAGATTCGTTTCCAGCTGTGCTGGTAAAACTCTCTGCTTTCGGACAGAGAGGATCCCCAGACGAGGCTATGTCGAAGGGCAAAGTCTCGTCTCGGGACTCAGCTACCCGACCCCGTTTTATACAGGGAAATTTTTGACCGAGCCTACGGGTTCGGATACCTCACATTAAATTCGGCCTTGTGCCTCATCTGATCGCGAGGGGCGGTTGGTAGATATCCTTACTTCGGGAATTACTAGCCTGCTAAATGATTCTCTGTAGTGTATTTTCTCTTTTACAATAAACTTCTCTTTCTTTCATCTACGCCTGTGTTGCTGTTCCTTTCACTCGTGTACCACCGTTGTCTGTCCGTAACCTCTTCAAGGATACAACAAAATACCCTTGAAAATGTCATAAATCCATCTTCTCGCTTTCCGGTTATTAATTAAATAGCAGAGTATACTGAGCTCTTGAGCTTGGGTAGTAACCAGTGTAGAAGGACAACTTTGAATTTAAAACTGGACACAGCAATAGGAAATCACTCCATTATTCTTCGAAAGTAGTCGTAGCAATTCACAGATAATAAAGAAAGCCGTAGAGAGCCGTTATCACCAACGTTTTGAAGTGACAAGCATTGAAAAATTGTTTTAATAGAAAGATTTTATAAATTTCAACCGAAAGTAGAACTGGTTTATCACTCAATGAATGCCGAATGTTTCCTTATAAGGAAACATCTAATATTACCATTACTATTGCTACCATAGTGTGAGTAAAGCAGTAATTGCAGTGGAAAATTTGCTAGACGAGTTCAAGTTCTGGTCTAGTCTTTTATACAAATACCCTTGAAAAAAGCACGAACACAACTCTTCTCTTTCTAGCTATTAATCAAATCTGGGGATCATGCTGGGCATGAAATCAGTTCAATTCTCTTAACTATAGAAAAGAAAATTTTACTGAGAAACTTTTCAACTCTGAGTGTAAATTGACAAATTGCATAATCTTTGTGAAACAATGCATCTCTTATCAACATCAACAGTAAAAATTCATAAATAAAATCATTTTGCAGCAGATTGCAATTTGCTAGTTTTCTATTGAAGTCTCAGGTTAGGTCTAATTCTGCAAGTGAATGAAATAATTGAAAAATACAGATTAATACCTCATTTATCGACTTACCTGTTAAATAACAACTCTGAATTATGACCAGCTATAAAATCTCATAAAATAAATTTATAAATGAATTACGAATTTAAGCGCAGCACTAAATTAGCAGCTAGCTCTCATCATTTTACAGTTAAAATAGCTAGATGTAACCATAAGTTCTAGGCTAGCAGTTTCTTCTTTCGCACTTCTCGTTTGTGGAATTCTCTTCCAGCCTCTTGCTTTCCAGTTAACTTTGATCTTCAAAAATTTAAATGCAAGGTCAATCGTTATCTTCTATGTCCTTGGACACTGTTCTTTTATTATCCTCTTTCCTTAATAATAATTGTTCTCAGATTCCTACACTCTCATTAACGCTTTGCGTCTTAGTGACTTTATCGCCTTGCTTAAGGTGAAATGATTAAAAATATCCAACCAGTCAGTATTGTACGCTGTAGGAAAAAAAAGATTGTTATTGTTTTCTCTTTCTTCGAAACTGAATGAAAATAAAGGAAATGAGAAAAAAAAAAAAATGAAAAAGATGAAAATTTACTCGTCATTATGTTTGGAATGTTATGTAAATGATCATTTTGAGGTATTCGCTTAATAAATCCTACCCGTTAGTACAGTTTATTAATCGTCTAGTAATAATAGTAATACTAACAATAATACATTTAATTGTTATTACATACTTATTACAAACTAAGGGTAATTCTAAAAATATGAACTATGCAAGTCATAGTATTAGCAATATGGTAAAAGCATTAAGAAATGTTTTGAAACGGAAGTGGTTTGTTACGGACTCTAATTATATCCTGCCATGAAATAATTTTGGGTGATAATAATAATAATAATAATGATAATGATAATAATAATAATAATTATTATTATTATTATAATTAGTAGTAGTAGTAGTAACGGTAGTAGTAATTGTACAATTTTTGATGGAGTTATTTATTGCGTTTTAACGTATATTTATTTCGTCAGTCGGAAGGAACGCCATCTGGTGTGTGTTGCACTAAATAGAACAATTTCTAGATATCGTCTATGTTATAATGAATATTGTGGAAAATTTACTAATTTTCTCTAAAAAGTATCTGCTTACCACACTTGTTATTTTTTTTAAATATACATGAGTATGATTTTAACTTTGTTTCCTTCAATAAACTCGTACAATTATCCATAAGAATTTTCGATTACTTTACAATATTTTTCATTTAGCTATCTTTTACATTATTGTTATTATTATTGTTGTTGTTGCCGTTACTATTATTATTATTATTATTATTATTATTATTATTATTATTATTATCATTATTATTATTATTATTATTATTATTATTATTATTATTATTCAGTTACTGGGTTTTTACATTTGGAGTAACTAGTGGCTTACATTTGAGTGAAAGTAACGAGTCTTCTTAACAATCCAGCACTCTTTTCAGTATTCTCGCTATTTTCAACAATGGATGATTCTAATTCTCTCTCTATTTTGTCATCTCTCCAGTTTTTTTTCCAGCCACTTCGAGAACGTTCCCAGTACCCCGATAACGACTATCACGTCTGTCGCAACTTCCTTAGTTATCTGGGTAGGTCGAAATATTTATCTGTATTTTTCATTAATATTATTATTATTGAGCAGCAGATGATTCAAGATTTCTTGTGGCTATCGGTGTAGCTTGTGGGATAGCAAATCTTCTCAAGTCTCTAACTCGATACGTCTCCTTTAAATCCCAATATATTTCTCTGTACCAAATCCTCCTTTAGCACGCACGCACGCGCGCACGCACACACACACACACACGCACACACACACACACACACACACACACACACACACACACACACACACATATATATATATATATATATATATATATATATATATATATATATATATATATATATATACACCAAAAATATATTTGTCCTAATCTTACACTGGGTCCCTGTGCTCTAGATGTTTCTATCACATATCATTCTCCATTTTTTAACTTCCAGGATATTGTCACTTTATTTTTTAAGGTTATGTTCTTTAAACTTATGTTCTGTTGGTGCACCTGCCAGTATTTCTTGCAAGTTTATTATTTTATTTTTTGTCGATGATTATCGTGCGTGGGGATGGAAAAGATGGTTTTCCTGTTTTTTTTTTTTTTTATTATTGTATTTTTTTTTTTTTATAGCATTGTTTTAAAGTTTTTATACCAGTAATACCTGGTGGCTTTCACTGGAGATCAAGTTATAGAAAAATCTCCTTAATATTCCAGCACTTCCCTCAGTACTCGAGCTGATTTATTTTAGTGTTTTTTTTTTTTTTTTGGTTTTGTTTTCCATTGGTCTCTGGCAAGGTCTTCATACTTTTGTATTTTTCCTGGCAACTTCTTGATAGTTTTTGAATTTGTTGCAAGCAATGCCTTCGTAGATTTTTTTTTTTGTAGTTGTACCTTGCAATATCTTCGTAGTTTTTGTGTTCGTTTTCTTATTTGTCTCGCATTTTTTAGTTTGTTTTATTTTCTTTCATTTGTAATTTGTGTTGTTTTGGAACAACGGCATTCACCAGTTAACAAGTTTATCTTCTTAGCAATGATTAGATATCAATTACTAGTCCAAATAGATGATCTGTTTGAATTTCAAAATTCCAAAAATTGCTATGACCCGCCAAGACTAATTCTTCTTCTTCTTCTTCTTCTTCTTCTTCTTCTTCTTATTATTATTATTATTATTATTATTATTATTATTAATGTTATTATATTAGTATACTCATTTCTTTCCGGGTGCCAACCAGAGACCCAAGGTCAGAAATGGCTTCATGACATTTTCCACTGACCATTTTTGTAAAAAATAAAAACCCAAAACCCTAAGATCACACACATTTTCATAGATAAATCTCTTCGTAATTTGTGAGCTGTACTTGTGAGTACAATTTTTTTGTATTTCTTTAAGGCATGGGCTACCAGGAATCCTTTCAGTGAGTCTATCGGAACATTTCCAATCAACCCGAGGGCTTCAACTACAAGTGGAATTATTGATGTCGTCATATGCCACATTTTTGAGATGTCCACTTCAGTTGGATATGTTCCACTGCAGATATTGACCCACTCTATCATGCCGAATTTTATATTCAGTTGGTGCTAACACTGTGCAACCTGATACAAAATAGTCAACTGTTTCAGGATATTTATCAAAATCTGCATTTGGGGTCAACAATCTTTCCATATGTGTGCTTGGCAATTTTTAGTTAGCAAGTATTGGTCCCGCGTAGCAAGAATAAAACCTTCGGTTTCAGCTTTTAACCCTGAACTACGTAACAACTGATCAGTACGGGGTTCGTCTAAATTAGCTTTTTTGGTATGGCTGAGTTCTTCTTCTTCTTCTTCTTCTTCTTCTTCTTCTTCTTATTATTATTATTATTATTATTATTATTATTATTATTATTATTATTTTTATTTGAATAAGAAACCACTCTAACAAAGTGACGTTGGAGTACAAAGATACTAAACCCAATATACCCATCGTGAAACTCAATTTTAAAAGTGTATATCAGACACATATATCAGAGCCAAATATGTGCGATATGGTTACACGTTTTGATAAAAGCTGCGCATTACTTTGCAGGTGAGATCTAGTTAAAATCCCTTGAGATGAGGTAATCCAGTCCAGTCAGAAGGTCTCCAATTGTCCCCAAATATCTAAATTTGATTCCCAAGTCACCCAGGCTGACTCATCTTTCTAAGACCAGACCGTGATGCTTCTCTACTACTCCCGCTCATTATTATTATTATTAGTAGTAGTAGTCATAGTAGTAGTAATACTAGTAGTCAGTGAAATAAAACTACTTTATATTTATACAAATTATATTGTAATTAATAGCAAATGCTGATTAACATTATTATTAAAGAATCATAATTTGTATGCCACTATGGCTGAAGGTGAAAGTGTGCAGACAGGTCAAAGGAAATTACTCTGTAATTAGAGGTTAACACAAGAAGAAGAAGAAGAAGAAGAAGAAGAAGAAGAAGAAGAAGAAGAAGAAGAAGAAGAATTACATTTTCTATTACAGAATCTTAGATTCATGGTGATATTCTAGAAAACTGAATGTTTATAATTCCAAACCGGAAGAACTTTAAAGTCTGGCAAAAACCTTTCATCGGATTTCTGTTGTGTTGTATCGCAATTCTCAATTCGTTATTCTACAATCGTTATGAAAAATAGCGTACGTCGAAAATGATGAATAAGTTCTGATCCACGATTATGGGATGGCGACCAGGGAATTTCGATTAAAAAATGGAATAAGGTGAAAGGGACAGCAATCAAAAATTAATAACAATGAACAATACTTAATTTAAAAAAGAGAACAATTCGTTTATGTAATTACTCAAAAGCTCTGCAACTCATTTTTAAGCAACTTTCATTTCTCGGTCTTTTTTTAATGATCGTTATCAATGTTAACAATACATTTTTGTATAGACTTTTTTTTACAGTGGTTCACAACTGTCTCTTTTACTATCTTGTTTGTCTGTTGAATTTAAAACTAGATTTTTCTTTTGATATTTTGTTTATCTGAAAGTGGATTCCAAAATTGTTAGAACAATTTTGACCCTCCATACTATTCCTGATGTTGCTAATACAACGTTTCGATCGCCTTCGTTTCCTCTGTATTCCAAATGCAAGAAGAAAGTTTTACTCACCTTTTTCCAAAGAGCTACTACTTTATGAAAACAGACTCCCATGTGGATGCTTCCCTAAGCACTACAACTAAGATTCTCTAAGTCAAGGGTCAATCATTATCTATCCTCCTTATCCTCAAAATATTCACTTCCTATCACCCCCGTTTAGATTTTTATCACACACCTCATCATCACCATTTGAATTGTAATCCTATACTTTGAATGTTTCTATGGTGATTTTTTAAGCGTAGCTTAGATGTCGCACAAGGCCGAATGTATGGGGTACCCAATGAGGATCAATCTTACTACTCAGTCATAATTGTTCTAGCGAGACAAGCTTGCTATTGCACCAAGTCGAGATGCCCCTTTGAGTGGTTCTATGTCTTGCACAGTACTTCTTCGATTATCCAAACATTTTGGGACAGGTGTTGAGAAAATATATTCGGATAATTCAAAATTCCGAATAACTGAATACTTAAACTATAGGAAAAAATGAAGTGAAAGGGTTCTTTTCTGAAAGAAATTTAACATTTATATAATTTCCAAATGCTTTGTTCAAGGTTTTGTCTATTATTTTTTTTTATGAAAAAAAAAAACCCAAATAAAACTGTGCCATTTTTCTCTATTTCCTGCTGGTTTGGCATTTTCCTGTCATTAACTGCCGAAGCCGGATTAAAATAGATGTATTTGTTGAAAGTGCAATCAGCTTAAACATTTATCAAACATAACAATTGCTTCAATTTTTGAGATTAGGCCTCAAGTCTTTTGAACTTTAACATGGGAAATATCGTTATTAAAATTTAATACTAGCTGAAGTACCTGTCTACAACAAGTAAGTAGTAAGGACTTGGGTCGCATTTGGTTATAATGATAACGGCTTTAGAATGAAGGTGAGCGTGTGAGAAAAAACCGTGTATATATATATATATATACATATATATATATATATATATATATATATATATATATATATATATATATATACAGGGTGTAACATCAAACTTGTCCAAATCGTGTTACAGCATAATTGTCCATCCTACAAAATGTTTAATATTAAAAAAAAAAAAAAAACCACTAAACTAATTGCGTTTCTTTTTTCCACATTTTCTGATAAGACGTTTAGCTGTCTTGATACTATGTCATAAAAATCACTGAAAAACCCTTATTCAGCTAGAAAGAGAACAGGTTAAAATTGTTTTGTGTCAGATCAACTGTCTTCTCAACTGAGCAAAGTTGAGAGGAAAAAATCATTCAGGCCTTCAGTAATGATACCATCATTCATACTTTGGCTTACATCTTCAAAATGCATTCAAGAGAACGTTGAATAAATTAAAAAAAAAGAGGGAATAGTAGAGCGGAAAACTGGATCACGAGGTTGCAACAGGAAGAGGGATCATTATTTCAGCTTAGAGCTGAAGAGATCAATTAGAAAAGATCCAAGTCAATCCATAATATGTTTAGCACGTGTGAGAGGAGTTTCACCTATGACAGTCCAAAGAGCAGTGAAAAAAAGCTTGAAAATGAAATCGTGGACTGAGGCAATTTGTTATTCCAGGACAGAAAGTTAGAATGTTAGAGAGGGCAAAGTTCATCTTGAGTAAGTTGGAAAATGATCTTGGAATAATATATATATATATATATATATATATATATATATATATATATATATTTGGACCCTATTTCAATCCTTCATGAGTTTCCGATCCTTAGTTATAATTAATTAATGATGTACGTGTCATTTTCGTTTATGATCGATTTCATCACAATTCTTCTAAGGTGGGAGAATAATTATACATTCTTATTGCTCAAATTAGAGTTCAGTAGTGTTAGAAAAACCTTGGAGAATTCTAGTAAGATATCATTTCTACGATACAACGGTTCAAAGCCTAATCTAACAATTGGACAATTTTGCTGTTACCATGGTTTGGACAATTTTACTGTTACACCCGGTATTGTAGTTTAGTGCTAGCAGCAAGCAGAAATATTTCTCCTCCCGATGATGGCCATTTTGGTCGAAACTAGTCGAGGAATCTAAATGGAATAATAATAAAAAAACGAAAGAATATTAATCTACAACCCAGTGTGTCTGAGGATTTTAATTTTTTAATTTTTTAATTTTTATTGTTCAATATATATATATATATATATATATATATATATAGAGAGAGAGAGAGAGAGAGAGAGAGTCTTGGAATATAGTCCCACCTAATTTCATATAAAATACTTTCTCGATTATCTGGGCACTTTGAGATAATAGTTCAAAAATATAAAAACGGGGCAATTTTTGTCTATTTCCGGCTGATTTCGCTTTTTCCTGAAGTTGGATTAAACAAGACGCATTTGTAAAGGTAGTTCCTGGATGAAAGTGCAACCAACTTAAACATTTGTCAAACGTAATCGTTTCTTCGTTGTTTGAGATTGAAATTTTGAATGTTGATTCCCTTTTTCTTTTCTTTTTTTTTTTTTAAAATTTTCAGAACGCTTGTATTAGAATGGGTTTAGTTCAGATAATTGAAAAAAAGTTTGGATGATTTCAATTTTTTTTTTTTTTTTCATTTCACGTTCGGAAAAAAAAAAAACAAGTTTGTAAAATCGATGTTGATAATCAAGGAAGTATTGGGAGAATTTTGATATATGAAAAGAATATACCTACCAGACGAGTTAACTTCATTAGCGCTGGGTACACAAACGAACCCATATCGTCATTTATGTATCCAGGTGACTTCAAACTTTGTATAGGGGAATTCCAGGGAGTTGAAATCCTGACATGTACGTGATCGTTAAGTTGATATACGCCACCATTTTTTCAACATTTCCGCTTCCCAACAGGGATTACTATCAGGTAGGTGAATCAACAGAAGGAACTTGATCGAAACGTGGCAATAACATTAAGAATACGAAGGATTTCAGTTTTTTTCTGTAGGAATTTTTCAATGAGGATTTATCATGGTTTCAAGTTTTTTTTACACTTTGTTGTCATGATCAAAACGTTTCAGTTGATGTTATCTCCGGCCTTCTTCAGGTGCTTGTCGATCCAGGTAACCATCAAAGAATTTCGAACCGAACCTTTTATTTAATCTTCAGTGGTAGATTGATCTTGTTCCGTTGTCCATGTCTAATGATATCTCGTCTTGTTCTTATTTTATTACTGTTCAGTCATTTCTCGTCTTGTTTTCAGTGTCATCTTCTCCTCCTATCTGTGGGTTAATTAGTAGGACTTGCACATGGAAAAATCATTGCTAATGCAATATTCACTTGCAAAAAAAAATTGTTTTCAGGGCCATTTCCTCCTCCTAGCTATGGGTTAAATAGTAAAGATCTGGAAAAATCATTGTTAATGCAATATTCAGTCGCAAGAAAATAGAATTATTTTTACAATTCAAAATGTGTTTTGACTTTAAATAACGCACAAATGGTAAATAATAAATAAATAAAATTGTTTTCACTGAGTCTTCATTACTTGGCCCAGGGATTGAACTCACAATTACTGTCAGTTGTCTGAATAAATGTAATGCTAATATGTCTTCTCAAGTTATAGACAATGACATTAAAGTGTAAATGATTTTTTCGTACAAGTTAAAGTTTCTAAGTACAATCAGAATTTTGACCTTGAAAATGCTATTTGAATAAAAAAAGAAATAAAATAAAATAATTTACTCAAATGAAAATGCATTGATGGTATCCTGATCTATGAGTTCTCTATGATTAACACACGCCGGTATATTTCAGTTTATTGCTTAGTCTTCAAGTTAAAGTAAAAATGATTTATTTTGTTCACGTGAAATATTTTTCTAATACTGGGTCATCGGCTAAACATGTTAAAGTAAAAATTTTGCACATTCTCTAATATATCAAACATACACATTCAGACACGTATATATATATATATATATATATATATATATATATATATATATATATATATATATATATATATATATATATATATATATATATATATATATTGCTCTTTATTGTCGTTACTATTCTTTTCGTTAATTAATTATCCAACGATTACCTCCTCATGAGATGTTGGTTGAAAGGGCCTTAGAGACTTTTAAAATTAAAATCAATACATTCCTTGTTTTTAAACTTATATATAAATTTTGTACCTCTAAACATTTGTTTATATATATATATATATATATATATATATATATATATATATATATAATTATTTATTTAAAAATATGATTCCAACACGCTACATAAGAAAAATGGAATCATATTTTTAAATAAATGTTGGAATCATATTTTTAAATGAATAATTATATTTATGCTCAACTTTTGTATCGAGCACTATTTTTTAAAAATAATAACAAAAATATTTGGTTGGTGCAAAAATAATGTCGTTTTTTGACGTTCAACTTCAAAAGAAAAACGACATTATTTTTGCACCAACCTAATACTAAAGAACTTTTGATTATTTACCTAACCAGTTCTTTCCTATTTTCTATATATTTTCATATATATATATATATTGAAAGCCTACTGTTTAAAACTAAGTATAAAATAAATCGTCTATTTTAAATACAGGTCTCCGCTAATAATAAAGTTTGAAGTTTTCTATATATATATATATATATATATATATATATATATATATATATATATATATATATATATGTAAGAATTGATCAATACATTATACGAATTGATCAATATGAATATAAATCAAATATGGATCGGAATACAGCAGAATAATAAAGAACAAATATGAGACGTTTATCGATCTAACGTGTTTCACTTTTAATAATTTATAATTATTTTTATCTGATAAGTGAAACATATTAGATTGATAAACATTTGATAAACGTTTCGTATTTGTTCTTTATCCTATCATAAATATATTTATGTTTATGGTGCGCAAGATATTTGAGAACACATCTTCGAACCAGAAATGAAAGACGACTTGACTTAATATAATGCTACGCAGCATGCGCCAAATTTTAACATTGTCATTTCTCTTTCAGGCGTATCGAGAGCATTAGAATAGCAGCTTACAGTCTACCAAAGAAAATGAAAAGGTATGTCGTGCTCGTTGTATTAGTCGCCACTCATATCAACATGGATTTAGCCAGCTTTTGGAGAGTGGCTAGATCCTTTGTGTTCAAGGTCTGGAAAGAGCTGACAAATTCTGGTGCTATTCGATCATACTTGTAATTATTTTCAAGATCCAGTGTTAGGATCCTGAAAATGACCAGTGGAATGATTGAAATCGCTCAAGCACAAGCATCAAGGTAATATCTACACTCACTGGATTCAAATATATGCTCTCTTGTATGTAAATAAACAAACACTCCCCTAAAACAACTCTTGTCTATTGTTTTTAATTAACTATTTTAACTATCCATCTATATAATAATTATAATAATACAGTTTTAAAAAATACATGAAATTACGAGAACTTAACCTGTTCTTAGGCTAGCAGAACTCTTGACAAAAAGGCCTTAATATGTAAATAGAGCTATAATATTCAATAAATCAAGAAATGTTCAAATGACATATCTTAACTGATTTAACGAACATCGGGCCCTGAAGAACATTTTGACGTGAAACTCTGTAGTCGGTCAATTATGAACTTTTATTGATTTATTGAACATCTATCTATCTATCTATCTATCTATCTATCTAGTAATGATAGATGAAGAGTAACATCTATCTATCTGGAGACTAACATTTTTATCTATCTAGATATAGATGGAGAGTAGCATTTTCACCTATCTATCTATCTATCTATCTATCTAGATAAATAAAAAATCTCTCTCTCTCAAATGAAGCAGATAGTCGACCAACCGTTGTATTCTGGTACACTTGTCTACCAACTGGTGTGTCTACTTACATGGCTGAAAGTAGAGAGCACTCATTGAGGATCGAACTCATGACTCAGTCGTAATTAATCGACATGATTACTAATCATTACACCACGTTGAAGTGTCCAATTTTTTTCGTGAATATTATCGGCAAAATAAAATAAAAATTAATGCCCGTCTGATATGAAAAAAGGGTCTTAAAATGTGTTTAATTTGTGGACACTAAAAGGTTAAAAGAATTGCTTAGTTATTAGGGGCCAAAATGTTTGAATGCCAACGAGTAACAATATCAAGAGGTGATATCTAAGTTGATTTTGCAACATTTTCAGCGATTAAGTCACCATTTTCTGGACGACTTCTCACTGTTGACAAGACATGGTTAGGTCACTATGACCCGGAAACCAAACAATAGTTCATGCTAGTCCTTTAAAAGAAAAAGCCATAAAATGTATTTTGGTAACTAACATCGGAAGGATTAAATAGTTAATGCAAAATGCTATTGTAGGGATACAAAAAGCAATTATCTCCCTTTGGTGGAGATGAAATCATGTCCGTTGCGTGACGGTCGCTTAGTGACATTATTCCATACAGTCACGAAAGCGGCAGTCCTTCAGTTAGTCGACAGGAGGTGTCAACGAAGCAGTTATTTGTTTGGCCCGGGATGAGGTTAAATCTGCCTCCTCCACGTGGCACAAATTACAACCATAATTGAGCCGTTCCCTTTTGGGAATATATTTTCCCTAAATATAGAAAGAAACTATCTCTGGTTAGCAGTCCTCAATTTGGGAAAACTTAAGACTTGCCGTTTCCTCTCTTGGGACATAATAGATGAATCTCACCCGTTTGAATCTGGAGCTCTAAACATGGCTTCTACAGAAACACAGAAGAATCTCCATGTTATATGTAAGACCCTATATTTTCGTTCTCCTTTCATTCTGCTTGTTGTGTAGATATACGTTATATTTTCTCCACGTGAGACACGTAAATATGTATATATAGTTTGTTTTTATTTTTGCTTCATTGGTTAAAGTAGACATTGAAAGAAGAAAAAAACGGAGTGAAGCCGCAGAAAGGTATTCATTTTTTGAAAAAACAATGTAAGAGTTCATGAGACTGGCAAGATGATGGGTGATTTGAATAATTTAGGATTTAAGTACAGAGACCTTTCATCTCGCTTCATTTAACTACGAGGTTGTTCGATTTTCAATGTATTCCTATTATCGGCAATTTTAACAAATGATTTGTAGATTGGCGCGAATCCTCGTGGATTGGCGCGAATCCTCATGTATGCGCTCGTTCGTCTTCATCGAACTGATCAGGTCGACCGGAACGCGGAGGGTCTGTGAAGTCGAAGTTCCTTTTCTGGAAGCGTGATAACCATTTCTGTGTAGTTCTTTCTGTTACAACGCCTTCTGCGTACACAGCACAAATTACCGGTAGCTTTGTAACCTTGATTGAAAGTGAAGAGAAGTAGGTGTCGAAAATGCTCATTTTTGTCTACTTCGCATTCCATCGTCAATTAAACAAGCAAAAAAAAAAAAAAAAAACAAACAAAAAACAGAGCTAGAAAGAACCATGAAGCCATACAGGAAAAAAATTTTGCGTGTTAATTCAAATACCATTGGGAAATAAAAAGGAAAGAATTTTTCTGACAACCTAATATTTCCTGATTCCAAATCTTACAGGAAAAAAAGGGCCGAAACTTTTGAATGATTCGGTGGTGACATCAACAACCAAGTAGTAATTCAATGTGCAGTTATCAGAATCATTTTGGAAGAGTTACAGAAACATGAGAAAAGATATGCCATGCGTGTTTGTCTTGGGTCAGGAATATGTGAAATAGCATAAACATTTCACGGCTCTGGGCCATTCTCTTCTTGATCGAGCTGAGACTTTTTCAGCAGTCAAGGGAAGTCTGAAAATTATATTTCACTTAAGTGTATATGCACTCAGAGATTTACAATCAGGTTTCTATCTATCTATCTATCTATCTATCTATCTATCTATCTATATAACTAGCTAGCTAGTTAGCTCAGTCTCTTCCTATCTATCTTTCTATACACACAAATACACACGCAAATATATATATCATTCTGTTCATATATATTGGAGTGTTATATCTATCTATCTATCTATCTATCTATCTATCTATCTATCTATCTCAGCCAGTTCATCTAGTTAGCTAGCTAGCTAGCTCAGTCTGTTCATCTCTATCTATACACACATACGCACACATGCAAACACATAATATATATATATTTCAGTCTGTTGATCATATATATCGATCTGTTCTATCTATCTCAGTCTCTTCATATCTATCCATCTATCTATCTATCTATCTATCTATATATATATATATATATATATATATATATCTCTCTATATATATATATATATATATATATATATGGAACATTTTATTAATCCTGATGCTTCCTACCTAAAAGGAAATCTACATTCTATCCATTTCAATATTCTTTGACAACCGTCATATTTTTCTTTTATGGCCTGTATGAACTGCACAAATATGGGGTGCATCTGAGTGGCATTTTACCTTTCTTAAATGTAAAAGTATAATGTACTGAATATTTTGATTTTCTGCAATTATCAATTCTAGAATAAAAAAATTCTAATTTAGACAATTGAAAAATGCACCCTGACATGACAGTACAATCAAAAGCAATTTTTTTTTATTGAAGTTAGTTAAAACTAAACCCAACTAAAACAGAAAGAAGATTTTGGCTAAGCAATTACACAAAACATATGAGAGATTTTACAAGTATCATATTAACTGTTGAAACAAAGTACATGTCACTTTTTACTTAAACCAAATTTTCAAGTCTATAGGATTAGAAGAGAATTTTACTTTTCCGGGACTTCATTCATATGCTCTAGCCACTGAGCAAATGTTAAGAGGCGTCTGTAGTCTTTACCTCAAACTGTGTATATATATATATATATATATATATATATATATATATATATATATATATATATAGATAGATAGATAGATAGATAGATATATAGGGAGAGAGAGAAAGTGTGTAGCTATTGTGAAACACATTTATACTTGATTGGTTGGTTAACACATAGTTTTTATCCTAGATTGAAATCAACTGAAACTCTACTCACAAAAGAAACCAATCTGATACCTGCAGTCTTAACACTGCAGCAGCGGACTTAGTACGAGTGTAAGTAATAGTAGTTAACTGTTTTGTGTACGCTAATACTGCATCTAGTACTTGCTGTGGACACAGGTGTCGGCCTAATAAAGTATAAATCGATATTTTACCGTCCTGGTGAATGAATGAAAATAAAGCAGAGACATTCATACACAGTGTCTTCGGTAGGATAAGACGGCGGGAGAATAGACAGTGATCTATTCACACGACTCAGGAATAAGCTGTTGCCCCTCCCTCTTCTTTTTTCTTTCTTTCTTTCTTTCTTTCTTTCTTTCTTTTTTCCACCACTTAGTCTTTCTCTTTACTTCTCTGTTTTCTTGCTTTCGTTTGCCATTGCTCCAGTTCTATATATCTCTTTCATTTCTTCTTCCATTCGTTTTCTTTTCATACTCTCTCACACACACGCACACACGCGCACGCGCGTACACACACAGAAAGAGAGGGAGAAAGGGTTTGAGAGAAAGAGAGCTATTAGAAAAGAAATAATTCCTCGTCACACTGTTTATACACAATTATTTTAACACTGCGGGTGTAGAGGAGAAAACTGCAATTCGTGGCTTATGAGGTTCCAAGTGTCATGTAGGTAACGTTCCCTCCCATTAAATAATCTAAGAAAATGTTAAATATGTTTATTATTATTAACATTACTACTACTACTACTACAACTACTACTACTACACACTTTTATGGAAATCTTATTTGCCCTCTTTAAAACTTGTATTTGGATACGCAAAGAGTTAGAGGTAACAGAAATTGGTGAGACGCGTTCAAATTTTGATTGTGATCGTTACACTCACTTTCGCACATATACCCTTGGGAATTGTATGGATACACATCTTCACCTCCCAGTTATGGATTAAATAGCAGCACAGACTGGATTCTTTAATCGTGGTTGGCAACCAGTATAGAAGAAGGAAAACTTTGAATTCGAAACCGTATGTGGTCCTGATAGGAAACATACTTGAAATATAATATGAACCCGTATACTCGTAAACTTTTTGGCTCAGTGAGTGTTGAACAGTTAGAAATGAACCTGAGCAAATGGGCATGCTCGGAAACGAGCAGGCATTCTGAAGATGATAAATAATAGATTTGCAATGTGCCTTCAAGTCGAAATAGCAATGAAGATGATAACTTGTGTAATCATTTCAGTTGTACGAGGATTTGCTAAAATGTGAAACAAATGAAATGTACAAGTAATAAATGCTGATTTTAATATCTTTGTCGAGAAATGAAAAAACATATATATATATATATATATATATATATATATATATATATATATATTGCCATTATTCACGTGCCCGAGTTTTGATATTCAGTAACAACGACAATGATTATGGAGGGTGTTTTTGTTTACGGTAATTTCCTTCTCTAACTCTCTCTCTGTCTCTCTCCCTTACAAACGGAGACCCAGGTTTGAACCCTGTCCGAGAGCGCATTTTCTTTATTAAGTCTCTCGAATGCGCAAGCAGGTAGGTGTAATTTGCACCATTAAAAAAAATAACAAAAACAGGACGTCTACTCAAACATGGGTGTTCACTAAAATTAGATTAATAAGAAATAATGTCGAGTAAAAATAAAATTTACTAATTCATTACACACGCGCACACACGCACGCAAACACACACACACATATATATATACACGGTCGCATAGGCGCACAAGCGCGAACGCACACACGCACTATGAAAAAAATTACATCAATGAAAAGTGCATATACAAAAGAAAAATCGTGAAGTATAAAGAATCAGTTGGTGATATCCCCTGACGAGTGAACGGTGTAATCCCCGTAGGATCCATCTACGTATCTCTGAAGTCGGAATGCTGAAGATAACATCCATCAGCTAAGTGAAAAACATATATATATAAGTTTTTCATATATATATAGTAAGCGGCCAGTATATATATATAGTATAGTAACCGACCAATATATATATATTGGCTGGTTACTTGTTTTCGAGCACACACGTTTGCTATGACGGCTTGCCAATCCCTGTTTCTGATGCCTGCTCAACTACATGTGCGTTTCTTCAACGCCCACAGAGCCCACCTGTTGTTTATACTGCAACTATGCCGAGCGAACTTTAGTTACAGTGCCTGATAGAGATCGTGTGACTTCGTGCCAGCACACCATTGACGACATCTGAGCAATCCAGTCAATCTAATTTCATTCACAAGGCTTGGTATGTGGTATGGATTTCAGACACTTCCCAAAGATGTCGTATGCTGCGATTGCATCCCACAGGCCGATAGCATCAAGAAGTAACCTTCTTGATAAATCGACAATGTTGAGATTCGAACCCGGTTCTTAAGGTCGGAAGGTGAACGTTCTAGCCACTTAACCACGCCCACACGCATATTTCTCTCTCCTTCGTTCTCTCTCACTCTCTTTATGTTTTCCTTAAAATTTGTTAGGATTATAGATTGCTTAGTATAGGAGAGATAGGGTTTGCATATATAGACAGAATGGTCACAGAAATCAACACTACGCTCCCAATGCAATTTTGTTAAATTCAAACAAGGTCTGTCTGTTATATTGTGTATTGTATTTTTGCTCTCCTCGGATAAGATGTTGTCCAGCGTGTCCCAAAAGTTACTAAGTGATTTCAAAATTTAATAACTTTTTTTAACTTAAGTTTGCAATACCATAGTATTATATAGAATAGATATGGCAACTAAATTTACACTAATTGAGAAAGATTACTTCTTTTCAGATGCGTCCATTTTCAGCTTCACACAAACATGCCCTTTCTATGGTATTTTCTATCCTAGCCCTTAGTGCTTAAGGCTCTAGTACTTTGATGTGTGTCTGAATGTTGTTTTTCAGTTGTTGCAGAGTCTGAGACTTGTTGACATAAACCTTTTCTTTGGGATAGTTGTATAGGAAGAACTCGGGGCTTGTCAGATCCGGGGAACGTGGTGACCAATTTATGCCGGAACCGTGAGAAATTATTTTTTTCCCCAAAATTTGCCTGAGACGTTGAACTGTGACCCTTGTCGTATGAGCTGTTGCCCTATTTTGTTGTATGGAAGCAGGTTGATGCATTCAAAAATTCGTTGGACTGACGTCCAAGAGATCCAAACATGTCGAGACGGCCTTCGAGTTGATACTCTCCCTTACTCGCTCCAATACTCATTCATTCCTAACCGTACGTGGTATACTACTGCGTGGAAAGTCACATCTTGTTCTTCATTATGTGCCGTGTCCCATGAGAATGTAGGCGATCATGGCTTTCCACAACTTCCTGTTCTTTGTAGATCTTAATAAACTTTGTATTTCTGTTATTTCTCCTGTTCCGCCATCCATTTACTCAAGCCCATTGTGTTATACGTTGTTTTCTTCTGTCCATCTTGCCCTCTATCTGTCCTGTGAGTATCAGATTCTCCAAGCCCTCCTTCCTCATTCTGTGCCCTAGAAACCTTAACTGTCTCTTCCTGATGCTAAGTATAAGTTTTTGTTTTGTTTCCATTTTCTCTTAAACTTCGTCGTTACTCACATATTCGGTCCACTGTATCCTCAGCATCCTTCTATAGAACCCCATTTCTGTTGCTTCAAGTCTCCTCTTCATCTTTGAGAGGATCGTTCAGCACTCACTGCCATACAGGAGAACAGATATCACGTAGAAGTTTAGCACTGTTTTCCTTTTTTTTTCTGGCGAAATGTTCTTAGTACTTTGCTTAGCTTTTGGAATGCTTACTTGGCTATCCCAATACGCCGTCGGATCTCAGTAAACCATTACTCTCAAAATTGGAGAATCTCTCACAACGTAATAGCGACGATATGCTCGATGAGTTTGAATTATTGATCCTTGTTTTTGCTAGAAAGATTTCACAATTGGTGTTCGTTTTTCAGCCACGTATTTTTACATGATTAATTTTCAAAGCCTCCGTTATAAGATAGCGGAGAAAACTGAAAAATGTTAATAAACAAAAAAGTTATTAAACTTTCAGATCACTCGGACACCCTGTACATTGAGATCAAAATTGCGGATAAACTGTCTGAATTTCATGTTTTGCGTTGTTCCGTACTTTAGACCTTATCGATTATTATCAAGTAGTTAGCGTTTTATAATATACAAAGCTCAATTCTTATACATGCACATACGTATGTGTGTTTCTGGGATGAACTAGGTTAGCCAGAAAGTCCTGATTCACTTAGGAAGCAGAAACAAAACAAATCTTGATCTCTGTCTAATGGAATTTTCAAGGAGTACTGCATTTCGAGCTTGTTCCACACGATCGCGCCATCAACAGTAAACTGTATTGCCAGCAACTAAGACTGCATGCAGGACAAACTAAAAAAGGAGTATCCTGCTTTTGTCAGTCGAGGTCGGGCTTTGTTTCAGCAAGACAATACAAGGTCACACACTGCCAGGTTGACGAAGGAGAGGTTCAAACAGATGGATGATTCTGAGATCCATCATTAAATGCCAATGTTGCTCCGAGTGACTATGACTTCTTCCGCTCAGTGGTACACTGCATCCGCGACCAGCGATTCAACACTTTTGATGAAGTGAAAGAATCTTGTTTACAATTTTTTTATTCAAATCCAGCGGACTGGTATCGGACATATTCGGATGCTTGCTGATCGCTGGCAGAAGATTGTCGAAAATGATGGACGTTATTTTGAAGAATAAAGGTTAGTGTTGTGCCATAAAATTTTGTTTCCGCTTCCGAAGTGAGTGAGGATTTTCTGGCCAACCTAATATAATAGTATCCGTGAATAGATAGTGAAGATGATGTGAAAAAAATGGAAAATTTATTAACGACGCGTTTCACCTCGAGCGTCTTCTCTCTTTGGCTCCCTCAGGTTTGAATGAAAGAAAGAAAAAACTGTATGCGAGGAAAATTTTCTTGGGATCACTGAGGATAAGTGGTAACCATAAATCAAATTAAATTAGATTACCTTATCACCTCCAGTGTCTACAAGACACAAGAGAATGTTTATCCGCCTGTTTGTTTGGTGTTTGTTGTGTATTCCGGGATGAAATCCAGTCTCAAAATGAATGACAAACGCAGGAATGAAATATAGCAAATAAATGTATTGACGTAATAATACAATTGGTAATACGGTTAGTAGATCCAGAAATGCGGTTAGTAGCAATAATAATATATATACAGTCTGGGAAATTCAGTATCGAAGTATGACTTCCTTCTGAGTCTACGTGCTCGCAACTGTGACTCCTACAAAGCGGTTACCTCACTCTCTCACTGTATCACTGTATCAGTGTATCTCTCTTACTGTCTAACTGCCACTCTCTTACTTCCGACATCCAGGTATTCACCGGCAGCAGTACAAGTATACACTGGGCGAGTCCACTTGTATGAAAAAGGGGTGGACCCCTTAACACCACCCTCCTTAGATCCCTTTTATGTGGAGTTAGTATTTTTTTTCTCTTATGGTTGATAACCAGAGGTTCGGTAAATTTTCTCTTCCTGTTTTAAATGATCTCTTGGGTACAATAGGTGTATACTGGTTTTTGTTCTTGTTTGGTAATAATTTGTCAAACACAGACTGTATTTTTTCCTTCGTCCTCTGCATAAATTCATCATTTTCCGCTTCTCTTCTTATCATTCGCAAAGTCAAAGGTAGTTCCTTTACTGCCTTGTATAACTCTTTACTGTTTTCATCTATGGTAGCAAATGGCACGTGTCGCTTCTTTTTAAAAACTGCTTAGACGTTTTCTTTTAATTCGATTCTGGCCTCAAATTTGTTGCATCGTTCCAACCCGCTCGAAAATACCTCAGGGAATTGGTTATATAATTCTTCCTTTAACTTTATAGTATCTGATGGTTCAACCTCTAACTTTTTGCAAAAAGAGCTGATAGGTAGATCCCAAACGTTGAACTTTTGCATCCAATCGATACCTACTAGATTTTCAGTATCTTTCATGACGTATATCTTAAGTTTTTTTTTATTTTCCCGTGAAATTTAACATTCACGATTATTTCTCCTTCGAATTTTATTCGCTTGCCTGTAACCGACTTTGCAATTTTTTGTGTATGTAACATGGTTGGTCTGTTAAGTTTTCTCCATGTCTGCAGGTTGATTATCGTGAGGTCGGAACCTGAATCCAGTTGCAATTTTATCTTTTTATTTAAGATTTCAAGTTCTACATATTTCCTTATGTTGGTGTTGTCTTCGTTATGCATCCTAGTAGCTCTTATTCTACTAGTATCTTTTCTGTTCCTACATTCGGATGCCTTGTGGCCCATTTTTCCACACTCAAGACAGTTTTTATATCTAAAGCGGCAATCCTTGTTCAAATGTAGTCCTCCACATCGATAACATGTTGATGGGGAGGGGGATATTTGTTTCGATTTTCGTCATAATTTGTCCTGTATGTTGTACTTTTTCTCTTATTATAGAATTTTTGTTTTCTTTCCGGGAAGGGTGAGAATCTTTTTTCATTATTATAGAATTTGGGGAGGGTGAAGAACGTAGACTTTTGTTTAATTTACGTATATGAGATACAGCTGACTCCTCAATGTCCTTTGCGTCTTTCTTTATACTTAGGTATCTCTAGCAAGCTTCCAATAATTGTTGTAGTGTTAGTCCAGGGTCATTTTGTAATTTTGAAAGCATTCTTTTACGCATTTCGCTATCTTTTGTTGAAACTAACCCTTGAACAAAGATGAGACACTTGAAATTGTCTGGGGTTAATTCCGCTAATTTGAAGTCGTCACAATGTTTATTTACGATTGCGGTAAACGTGGAATAATCCTCATTATCGCCCTTTACCAGGTTAAGGCATTTCCACCTCCTGTGGAAGAGTGATGTTTTTGGACTGAAGAGTTCTTTAAGACATATCACTGCTTCGTCAAATGTTAATTCGTTCGTCTTTTTTGGCAAGATATAATCCACGAACTTTGTATATTCTTCAGTTCCTAATTTTCTAAGCAATAGACGTAGCTTTTTTGCTTCTGTCCAGTTTTGACAGTCGATATTAAAGATGACTTCATGTCTTCTGAAGTAATCTCCAAAATTTTTATCCTCATCTAGAGAATATTTGGACATCTCTATGGTATTCCACAGTGCGTCTTGCGAAAAAGTTACCTCTTTTTCAATATCTAATTGCTTGTTACCCGCTACTTTCAATATTAGTTCCTGGAGATCTTTCTGCGTTTATAGCAACTGCTTTTGTCATTTTTCTTCCTTTCTTTCTTGTAGTTGTAATTGTTGATCATTTTGGTATTTTACCAGTTCTACCAAAATATTTTTAAAATCTTCCATGATAACTCAATTTTACGTATTTTTAATTCTCGTAACTCTTTGTCGCCAATTTTTTGTGGACGACGAGGGAAAAATTTTGTGTTGTTTGTTCTTCCTGCGTGAGTTCAAATCGCTCGTCATCAATTTGTTGTGGACGAGGGGAGGATTTTTCTATTTCTTCTTCTCGTGTAAGTTCGAATCGCTCGTCGGCAATTCGCTGTGGACGACGAGGGAAAATTTTTTTTTGTTTTTTCTTCCCGTATGAGTTCGAATCTTCATCGCCAATTTGTTGTGGATTCCGGGATGAAATCCGGTCTCAAAATGAATGACAAACGCAGGAATGAAATATTGCAAATAAATGTCCACTTGTATGAAACCAAATGTCCACTTGTATGAAACCAAATGTCCACTTGTATGGGCCCCTTAACAGTGTTACTGGATTTTAAATAAGTCCACCTAAACTACAGAGTGTTTTTTTAAATCATATATATATATACTTCGATATGCATGTACGTATATACAAACTCACCCAGAATTGCGGCATACGAGTTAATATAGAAAAAAAAAACAAAAAAAAAAAACAAAACAAAACAAGGACATACTTAGAGTCGGCTTATTTAAAAATCTACAGAGCCCAACAGCTCTAATATATATATATATATATATATATATATATATATATATATATATATATATATATATATATATATAAGTGTGTGTGTAAACAAACTAAGCATCCCAATGCGATCCATAATATCAGGGTAAAACAGTACGCCCAATAAAATAAAATAAAAATGAAAAAAATTGGCTCCAGTATATATATATATATATATATATATATATATATATTATGTGTGTGTGTCTGTTTGTGTGTGCACAAGTATATATGAGGGGCATATATACATATACCTGTATAAGTATGAACAGATATATATGAGTGGTCATGTATATGTGTACATGTATGTACAAGTATACAAAAAAGGCTCTAATATACATCGATATGTGTGGGTGTATATGTATGTACAAGGCAAGTATACGACGGCAGGAAGAAAAAGTTCATAGGCTGACTATGAATGATTGATGCTACATCTGTGAAATCATGCATGCATTAATTTCAACTCTTCTTATTAATAACTGCATTGTTTCTTTCCAGGGAAACTGACATCTGACTGTTCAAAGAAGACTACAAATGTAACTAGTAGCTATTTCTCCTGAGAATGGACAACATTTGGCACGTGGTATTAATTACTTGCAGAAAAAATGATTTAATCCTCAAAGACATTCATGTTGACTTGGTTGCTACATTAGGGGATGATACTCCAGCTTTATCAACAGGGCAAAAGTGGACAGCTGAATTTAGGAGGAGAAGGAAGAGTCTTGATATTCTGCAACTGCCACCACCGAGGAAAACATTGATCGTGTTCACCACATGGTGATGGATACCAATGCTATTAGCATATCCTGCGAGAGAGTTGAGAATATTACGCGCAGTGAACATGGCATGACGAAGGTCTCTGCTCCGTGGATGCCACTTCTGACTATCTTCAAAAGTGCCACACTAGGAATGGAAATACTATGCCAATTTGCTGAGGCAGTTACGAAATGCTATCAAAACCAAACGCCCAGGAAAACTGACGACAGCGGTCTTGTTTCATCAGGACAATATTCCAAAAAACAAGTCGCTAGTTTCAATGGCTACTCTGCGTAACTGTGGCTGTGAACAATTTTCCTGGTTTGGCACCAAATGATTATCATTTATTTCCCAACATGTTCTATATTGAAAATAAACCTCATTTGGTCATATTCCACGAGAGTATCTTGGTCAGCCTATGAACTTTTCAGTAGATCCTCATATATACTGTTATAAACCGTATATATATATATATATATATATATATATATATATATAATAAAAACTCTCTAGTTTCGGTGGACTGATTTAAAAACCAACAGTACCAAATAGCTGTAAAATAGATAAAACAAAACAGACAAAAAAGGCGGACAGACACTATCTTGAGTCTGAACATTAGAGGTGATAAGGTAATTTAATTTGACTCATGGTCACCAATTAACCACAGAGATCCCGAGGGTTTCCTTCCATACAAATTTGTCTGTCTTTCAGTGTAACGTGAAGAAGCCAAAGAGAACAGACGCTCTTATTGAAACGCGTTGTTAATAAATTAACCACCATATTTGCACTAACGTGCATATATATATATATATAATTTAATATTTGCTGTATTTATTGGAGTAAGAGTACACAGTATTAACAATAAGTATTTATCGATATAGAGTGAGTTGTGTTAAAAAATCAACACTATTGATCATTGTCGGCTTCTCGCTTCAAGCCACTTTCTGTTCATATATACGTCAAAAAACGACATTATTACGTCATTATTTTTGCACCAACCTAATATATATATATATATATATATATATATATATATATATACATGTATGTATTTGGGTTTTGCAGAGGTAAAGGTCGCAAGGGGCGAGATCTGGCGAATATGGTGGTTGTCGTGGTGATTTTTCTGGGGAAAATTGTGTTTGGTTAAAAACTGGTTCACAAGCCATTGTCAGTGATAGAAACTATGTGGTGTAGGGAAGTGACCACACTCTACACACTTTGCCTCAAAGCAATGTTATAAACAACGAAAGTTGGCGGGAACATTATCATTTAGAGTGTATGCGCGACGGAGTTCAAAGTCAATTTGTGCTTCGCAGCTTCACTTTGCATACTTTAGCTCCGTTCCTATAGCAACATTCCCGATACTTTTTGATCAATTTGCGTATATATATATATATATATATATATATATATATATATATATATATATATATATCAAAACAAAATTTTTCAAGTTAAAATTCCGATCACGAAAGTTACGGTGACACACAAGTACATTGAGTGTGTAGTTCAAATATAGGTTCGATGTATTCTCCTATATATATTTTTTTAAATTAAGGGATATCTCGCCGATATATTGTTTGGAGCGCTGTTTACGTTCTATTTGATAGACCCCGGCTTTTGATGTGAATTTAACGCACTGTTCTATATAAATTCTCACAGTTAAAAAAAAAAGACACTTAAAAATTAATCGATGGAAAACAGAGAGCTAGGAATTTACCAAATAGAATGTAAACAAGGCCACCGAATATACATCGGTGAAAACTTACCGAAAATTAAAGAAAAGAATATACAAAAATGAAAGGGTCTTAAAATTAAGCAACATACTCAATGTACTTGTGTGCCACCAGAACCTTCGTGATCAGAATTCACTCTCTCTCTCTCACACACACACACACACATATATATATATATATATATATATATATATATATATATATATATATATATATAAGCGTGTTTGTAGGATGTATAATAGTAGCTCAAAGAAAAGTGGAGATGATGAGACAAAGTGGAAAAACTTAAAAACGACGCGTTAAGCCGACGTGACGTGTGTTGGTTTCAGATTCTGCAGGTCAGAATCAAAAACAAAACTGTATGTAAGGAAAATACCTTGGTACTTTTGCGGATATTGGGGACATTATATTGAATTACCTTATCAGATCCGACATCCAGAAGGTAGCAAGTGTTCGTTTGTTATATATATATATATATATATATATATAATGTCATCCACAGACAGACAGACTGTTTCGTTGTTTTACCCCTAAGCCATTGGTGCATGTCGGGGATGATTCTGAATTTAGACGTATTTATTTTTATACAAACACGCCAGTGACCGGAGAACTCTGTTCGTCTTAACGAAGAATCTTGCATCAGCAGCAGTAATAGTCAGTGTTTCCAAATATATATATATATATATATATATATATATATATATATATATATGTAATTTTTTTTGTTTTGAATGTAGAACATACAACACCATCACTTGATAAGACACTAGAAGTGTTGAAACAAAATGGCTATTTTTGTAGTGATTTTTTAACATTATTATGTTATAATTTTCGAATAAATTATGTGTTGAGCACTCTTTTAGAAATAGTGTTTTTGGTTATTGGAATTTATTCCGTATACACCAATCCTATACTTGGATATATATATATATATATATATATATATATATATATATATATATATATTGCAGCCGTTAATATCTGTTGGATTTTAAATCATCCCACCCCCGGGTAGATCGCTGTTTTTCCTCTCTTAGCATGTGTACAGCATTATGTTACTATTACTTTTGCAATGATCGGTGATATTATGTATGGCCCTGATCTTAGGTTTACTATCGAGAATTGTGAGATTAGCGCACTCTCAATGCATTTCCTTATGTCGATCTAACGGTATTTCTAACTGGGTATCACCTGCAAGGATATGCGCTGCTTTTATTGACACCTGTCGCCATAACCCGAACATTTAGCTGTGGTGTATTTACTTGGTATACTCGTATTATGTCATGATTCGTACATTGGGCTTCGTATATTTGTACCCTTGCTTTGTTGGCGTGCCGCCCTCTGGCTTAATAATAACAATTTAGAAAATGGAAGCATTACAAGAATTAATGGAACTTAGGAAAACCTCTTCTCGCATCGGCAGTCACGTGGTTTACCAAGTGACACCACTTCAAGGACGATGTCGATGCCTGGGGTAGAAAGACATGCCGCTGGGACTGTTCTTGCAAATAATGAGAATGGACACCGTCAGAGAATGATTCTAAATGATATCCCACCTGAACCTACACTTACTAATAGCCAAAAGGGTAAAATTGATTTTATTGGTTAATATGGCATGTCTTTTCAAGTCGTGGCTAATCATGGTCCTCCACAACTTCCTATTTTTGTTGCTTTAAATAACTCTTGTCTCACTACTCTTTTTTTAATCTGCCTTCTGCCATCTATTCACTGAAACACGCTGTTTAAACTCTGCTCCTCTTGATTTTAATATGCCCTGTAAGTGTTAAATTCTGTCTTATTTTCACATTATGTGCCCCAGACATTTCAGCTGTCTCCTTCTGCTTGTTAGTTGTTGTCTCTTTGTAGTTCTTTGTAGGATTATAAGGAAGTTATTCAAACATACTACCTTGCTTTACACAGAGGATTGTGCTAAAAAATAGTGCTCATATACTTGGAAAAACAATTTCCTAAGAAAAACCTTCCTTTATCTTCGTTCTCAGTTAAAAGACTTGGTAAATGATTGCATTAAATATCAAACCAAACAAATAAGAAGAACGCAACGTATGTCAAAATGAACCTTTTTGTATAGACAGCATAAATATCAGGAAATTGCGCGTCTGTATGATGTTTGACTGGAGGAAAACATCAATGTAATATCTTTCAGTTATGGCATGGAGATTAAAACAAAAAAAAACACGTCAGATTCAAGACAAACAAGTAGAAAGGGCTCTCAAGCAAGGTAAAGGTCGATGGTCAAGATCTAAAAATAGTGAGACTTCAAAATTTCTTGACTCGATTATCAGCGAAGAATAGAAATAATTTCAAGAGTAACACAAACAATGGCTGCTGTTGCAAAATTGAGGACCATCTGGAAAACAAGAACATATGCCTTAAATCAAAGTTTGTTGCGTGCATTAGTCTGCTCAATTTTTCTGTATACCTGCAAATCATGCATATCATCAGCAGAATTACAGCGAACAATGCAAGCATTAGATTGATTGATTGATTTCCTACGCCTTATCAACCCTTTGAGGTTATTTAAAGCCAGATAATATTTTTGCATTGTAAGAATTTTTTAGATAATGATTTTAGTGGTACAAATCTTAATAACTAATCCATAGCTGGAGGGATAAGAGGTGGATTCATATATTTTCCAACGTTATTTGTGCGTAAGTGAATATAATGAACCCAAATAGAATTAGAACTCGGCTCTCCGATTAACAATTCCGAGCCATTATTCAGTACACCACACGCACATCTAAACTTACAGCGCCTGGTTCAATCATTAGAAATAAAATGCTACAGAACCATCCAAGGCATCTCCCATGGAGACTGCATCACAAATGACGCAGTAAAAGACACTATCAAAGAAGAAGCAGGTCAATTGGAAGACCTCATAATCGGTGAGACCTCGTCATATATACAAACAATCTTTTCGCTGCCGTCTTACAAGGAAGCACGTTAGGCAGACAGCTGATAACATCACTGGATGGACTGTATGATCATTCACAGACTAAGGTATTGGCACACAACTGTATCATATAGATAGAATTGTTCAGGTATTCAACTGTGCAACGGCCCCTACGACCATAATCGATCATGAAACTGATGATGATGATGTAGTGGACATCTCTGGTGACACAATACTGTCACAACTAGAAATATTATGTTAAACTGCGTCTTTCTCTGTAGATTTTTAATATACTAAAATTCACCCAATGCAAAGCGCGAGAG
Organism: Acanthosepion lycidas; assembly: GCA_963932145.1. NCBI lineage: Eukaryota > Metazoa > Mollusca > Cephalopoda > Sepiida > Sepiidae > Acanthosepion > Acanthosepion lycidas. Next base: position 44,275,224 of record OZ010597.1, on the reverse strand, counting down.
TCACTCATGGCAGAGGTTCAGTTGAAATGGTTATTCTGAATGAGGTGCATGATATAAATGAAAGGGGATGTAGTAGAAAGTGAAGATTATAAGGATAAGTAGAATAGATAATGATTAACCCTTGACTTGAAGATGTTAAGATTGTAGTGCCGATGAAATCATCTACAATCTAGCAGTTCTTGTGGAGCGGGGAGGGGAGAAGCTAAGTGAAAATCTCTGTTTACATTTGGAATACACTCACTTTCGATACCTTGGTTTAAAATGATTTTTTATAAATGAAAAAACTTTCTTGAAGCTTTCATTTTAGCTTTAATTGAAATGATTAAATTTACTAACTTTTTGATCGCTTTTAGAAAATCGGCCATTTTTGACACATTTTGACACATTTGTAAACAAAAGTTAATTCTCCGTTTTAAAAATTTTCCAAAAATAAAATATACTTTTCTGAAACTTTGTTTGAGGAATATAAGGTGATTTAAAGTACAATTAATCTAATTTGAAAATATATATATTTATTTTAAGTTTAAAATAACAGAGAAATGGATTTTTGAGGCAAACAGTAGCCGTGATTACGCGCTTATCATCGTTACTTGTCACTCGCAGATCACTTAACAAGTGATGATAAAAAGTGTCAACATTTTACTGTTGTTCTACAGAGACTTTATTTGTTAAAACATGATTTAAGAAAATGACGGGTGAGCGCGTTTTTTATATAATTTTAAAGTACTCAGTAATTTTAAAAATGTTAGAAAAATTTCTTCGTAATCCAATTTTAGGAATGTTGAATTTAAATTTACTGTAGTCATCAATCTAATTTTCTGATTATGTCTCGTATTGACGATATTTTCAAACAGGGGTATGGTACGTAATATTTTATATACATAAAACAAATTAAAAATTATTTTAAAAATCTCAAAAAGGGGCATGGTACGTAATAATTTAAATACATAAAACAAATTAAAAATTAATTAAAAAATCTCAAATAGTGGCATGGTACATAATATTTTATATACATATAACAAATTAAAAATCATTTAAAAAATCTTGGTGCGAAATATTTTTGTATCAAGATTTTCAATTTTTGATGAGTAAATATAGTTTTTATTTAATAACAATATCACTTAACCCGCTGAAAGCAATGCAGAATTTTAAAAGATTTATATATTATAAATTATACAATTAAAATGAAAAAAAATGAAAACAATTCTTGAAAAAATTTATTATTCATCAAAAAAAAATTCTTAAGACAAGTATCTTTAATAAATGTTATTTATAAAAACATTTAAAAGCTTTTCTAATTAAGTAATGTCATATGTTGTTGCATTTTTTATTTTACGATTCGGAGCAGATTTCCGGGAAATGTGCAGTAGTTTGAAAAAAAAAAAAAATTGACGATTTACATTTTCCAAGGAGTCCTGCTTTTAACTAATAAAACAGATTTTGAGATTGAAATTTAATTTCTCAAAATTTCACGAAATTAATTAAGTGTGGGGTAATATATGTAAAAAATTATTTTTAACAAGATTTTCTAAAAAAAATTTCAAAAATAATTTCATTCATTTGTGAATAAGTCCTGAAAGTTTCATTACAATCCGACAATTGCTTTTCGCAAGAATTTCCAAATCAATTTGTTTTCCACCTGAAAACGTTAAAAAAAAACTAATAGTAAATATTACGCTGACCGCTGATGTAAAAAAGATACTTAACCAAAATTTCGAACGTGCTAGAAAAGATTAAAAAAATTAATAAAAATTTAATAAAAAAAATACTTTGGTCTTTCCTATTAATAATAACATAGACATTTTGACGATAAAACTGTTTTTATTAAGTTTGGGGTCTTCTTTCATTATGCTATGCTGTTTTTTTCAGCGACAAAATGGAGGTACCTATACGAAGGAAATGAGGCTAATTCAACTCTATGGAAGTAGCATGAGGTCTGCTAATTGTATAGGTTTGAATTGGTGGAACTGAAGAATGGGGCGTTTACCATGGAAATAAGGGTAGAGTAGCCATACACTTGCAACATTCCATCCATGGGAAAGACGATACAGAGCAGAGAAAAACTTTTTCCAGACAAGACCGAAAAAAAGAAAAACAATTTTGAACTTGATCAAAGCTGGAAAGTGAGGATGTAACAATACTCCATTTTGGGTCTAAACTGACTCTTGTAAACTTTAAAAGTAAGATATATAAAGGGTGTTTCATTAAGACGGATTATATATAAGGGTGTTTCATTAAGACGGATCAAAGTTAGCAGTAAATAAATCAGTGTTATTGGTGAAAATTTATTTCTCTATTGGATCATATTATTTAAGTCATGGCAATTATGTGTGAAAAATAATATCACCCTATATCCGCCAAATCTGAAAGAAAAAAAAAATCATTAGATGTTTAAACTTCACATTTAAAATCTGGAACACCCTTTATAAATGATCTTCATTTATTATAATTATTTTTGTTTATATAATAGGGACTAGACAGAGAATTTAATGTTATATTTTCGTTTAGTTTAATATTCGGAAAGTGTTGAACATAAACAAGAAAATACAGATCAACATATAGTTTCTTTTTATTACTATTATATAAATACAATACAATTTCAAACTTGCTTAAATATATGCAATTTTTTATGACAGTTTCTAATAAAAAATTAATAAATAAAATGAATAAATATTTAAACAATAAATGGAATAAACACTGTGATGACGAAAAAGTTTGTTCTCTTTTTGTTGCAAGGAGCTTTCGATTTGAATTAGATTCTAAAGGGATGCTTTTGATTATACGAGACTTCCTCGATTTTCCCTCTCTAGATTTTCTGAACTTCCTCGATTATTCGAACATGAAATGAAGAGAAAATTTGAAAACATCTGAGCATTTTTCAATTATCCGAACTAAACCCATTCTGATATTTCATCTCAGGCAACGTTTTGAGAATTCAGAATTTAGAAAACCATATTCAACGTTCAAAATTTCAAAGACTGAAGCAATGATTATGTTTTATAAGCCAGGTGTGATAGCAATATTTAATGCAAGGACGAATGGTAGACTTATAAATGTGTAAGATAGATCCTGGCGAGAAAAATTGTTTAGAACGACACAGTGAACCAACTTTACAAGCAGCAGACTTATCTATTCAGTTATCCAGAATTTTCAATTATCCGAATTTTTTATTCGACTCCGCTCCCAAAATCTCCGTATAATCGAGGGGGTACTGTGAAAACTATTATATCCGTTTACATAAAAAAACATTTTCAAAATATTTTTTAGTTTATTGAAGATGAAAAGAAAATAAGAATCATTTTAGGCATATTATGTGTTTTTTTTTTATTTTAAGAAAGGTAAAAATGTAATTCGAACACAAATTTTGTAGCAGTTTATGGAGAAGGTGCTATAAATCATTGAATATGTCAACAGTGGTTTGCTAAGTTTATGCTGGAGATTTTTTTGACTGTACGATACTCCAGAGTTTAATTGACCTGGAGTATTGTTCTGTCAAAAAAAAAATAATCCTCACTTTCCAGTCTTGATAGTTCAATATCGTTTACGCGATCTTGTAGAGGAAAACTTATCTTCACGTTTTGCAGTCTCTTTCACGCAGACGCACGCGAGCCTGTTGCTACTATATCGCTTCTTCTATGGCAACTACAAGTTGTAGTTGACAGCGATCAACTGAAGATAGTATTTGGAAATAATGAATGTATACGACTTTTGCTATAGCCAACATAGTCAAAATATTCAACTCAAAACGTTGATTATCATTTGCATTATTCTGTTAGTTTCTCTGATGTGAAATTTTCCACATGAGCGAAACAAACATAATGTTCAGTATTTAAATATTGTGCTTTTAAAAGTAATTTTGATGGACGATGAAAAGTGAATACATTACAGCAACATAGAATGCAAGAGATCATGCGTCTATCTTAACCCTGTAGACACCTCTACGGAATATACGGCTATAAACTCAGCACGATAGGCGTTACTTCTATAGTTTCAGTAGCAAGTAGATTTTTAAGGAGTAATGTTGCTAACCCCAAACCAACCTGACTGATTTCTCCTAGCCTGGTTACCAACCAATCTGCCCTGCTACTAATCCATATCTGTGGTGAGGAGAATAGATGGGATTATATCTTTCCAAGAGTATTTGTGCGAAAGCGAGCGCAGCGGTATTGACTGGAATTTGATCTTGACACGCCCATTCCACTTTCTGCGCCCAAAAGCGCTATACTGAGCGTCCATCCAAGAGACAAATAAAATGAAATTCCACTAACCATGACAAAACTACGTTTTCCTTCCAAGCTAATACTATATATACAAAGAAATTAGGAAGAGGTTTGATAATATGAGTTACTTTTGAAGAATCAAACGATTAATTCGAACAAGTATTGCTCCCAAAAAGTCCAAAATGAAAGAATTGATTGATAGAAAGCGTCCGAGGGTGAGGTAAGAAAAAGGGCACACTATTTCATTATAAGATACAAGATAACGTAGTTTTTTGGTAGCCTGGCAATAATTATTACAGCTTGCCTGGGAAGTTTTATTTTATTCACCGCATTCAACACTTATTGTACATTACAAAAAATATATCAGTTTTTAAGAAAATTGCAAAAGACTAACTTCTGGAAGAATTAAATTACAACGTTTTCTGGAAAATGGCAGAAGATAATAGAACATAATGGTAAATATCATGATCAATAAAGTTCATGTCCAAAATTAAAAAATAAATTAAAAGCCGAATGAACTTTTTACGTTTCCCAATATTCTATCTATAATATCTTAATCTATTCATATCTATCTAGCTAGTTAGCTAGCTAGCTACTTAGCTCATCCTGTTCATATCTATCTATCTATCTATCTATCTATCTATCTATCTATCTATCTATCTATCTATGTCAGTATCTGTTGCTAGTAATGCACAAAAGATACTATTAGGTTGGTGCAAAAATAATGACGTAATAATGTCGTCTTTTGACGTATTTTTTAACGTCAAAAACATTATTACGTCATTATTTTTGCACCAACCTAATATGTTGCTTTTGTTCATATCTAAGAGTAAATAAGATACACCATTTATACAACTGTATTTGCATGAAATAGTATATCTTATATATTACTCATCTCAACTAAGTACAAAAATCATTAAAAATTATAGCAATGATCACAGAATCTTTTGGCAAAAAAATCTCAAAAATAAAGAAAAAAGTAGACTTCAATACTAGAAGTTAGTATTAGTACTTGAAGTTTATTATTAGTATTTTCAATTATTATATGAAATAAAATAATTGAATATTAACAGATAAACAGTTTTGAAAACGTATTAGTACTAATAAAAAGTATTAGTACTTTTTAGTACCAATATAAAGTATTAGTAAATTATTAGTAAAATATCAGTACTTATTAGTACTTGAAGTTTAGAACTGTTTCTAATGCCTGTTAGTAGAATATAGAATCCGAATAAAAGTGGAGAAAGGAAACAAAATGGAAAAGCTTTATAATGACAACGCGTTCCGACTTTGTTAGGTAGGCATATTCAGGTCATATCTATTGTTGTTAATAAAAAGGCTTTTGCACATTGTCACATTTCTCCACTGTTTAATGACATTAATGTCAATTGTTATCATCCATTTCGATTACGCCGTGACAGCTGTTGAAAGAAAAATTTAAATCAAGTAATTTCCGAAATCTTCCAAAAATGAAATTGCCATTTTTTAAATTTAGGTTTTTACGAGAATTTATCTATTTAATGATTATTTAAAAGGATTTTGAAAAAAAAATAGGGAAAAATATATTTATAAAGCTTAAGTGAGAAATACATTTATTTACAGCGGGTGTGGACACTTCGACGTGGCGTAATGTTTAGGAATCTTGTCTCGCAAGATCAGTTACAAATGAATAGTGATTTCGATTCTCACTGAGTGCCCCATACTTTCGGCCTTGTGCTACATCTAAGCTACGCTTAGAAAATAATTTGAGCACCTCAAGGCGGTGTAATGGTTAGCAAGCTTGGCTCGCTAGAACAATTAAGACTGAGTAGTGAGTTCGATCCTCATTGAGTGCCCCATACTTTCGGCCTTGTGCCACACCTGAGCTACGCTTGGAAAATTACTATTTACAGCGAATGTCAGTTCAAAGGTCAGTTTTCCTCAATGAGGCAAAAGCCTGTTTAAATTTACAAATTTACGTGGACCCCCACTGCATCTATGATACGGGGCCCCCACTCTACGAAATCTCAATTTTCATAAGGTAGTATTCATATAAAATACAAATTTGATTGTAACCTAATTATATACAGTAATTGATCATATGCAATATAGGTGAACAATTCAACTTGAAAAATTGAAAATGAATACAAGGTATCGAAATACAACTTAGAAACATGTCATAATAGTTCATTCCATCTTAAATAAATCAACAATGTTTTGCGGCAACATCAACTTCAGATTTTCTTGTTAAAAAGTTGAATAATTT
>OZ010597.1:44203759-44263759 GCA_963932145.1 Acanthosepion lycidas | reverse complement strand
CAATTCCTCTTCTTATTTCTGTTCCGTGTACACACACACTTATACAAAATTCTAAAGCCACCATACAATGACGAGCAGTAAAAATACTGCCAATCATTGTATGATGGTTTTAGTTTAAGAGTCAAACTAGCTGCTGAGAGGTCCACTTTACTAACCTAGATGGGAACACGATAAAAGTCATTTTGCTTAAAAAGGCTTCTCTCTCGCTTTTATATTATTTCTTTTAGATATAATTACATTGGGCAACAGAGAAAATTGCTACTGAGGCAAAAGTGTTTTAGACTAAACCGAGTATGCATATTCTGAATCTATGCTCAGAATTGTTCTAGCACATAAAGAATTTGCATTATGTGCAAGCACATGATTGGGATGACTTTGTTTTATATTAATTATACGCGGCAACAAAGATTTTGCTCGGAGTGTAAAAGTGTACTTTAACTAAATCGAGTATTTAGATTACAAATCTATACTCAGAATTGTTTTAATATAGTTGATTTTACGTTATGCGCATGCTTATCACGGAATGGGCTTCTTTACATTAATTAGATTGGGAAAAAAAATCCTTTTTGTCTACTATCCAAACAAATGATGCTGTACTAGACTATATCGAGTTCACTGATTCCGAATTTTACTCAGAATTCTCCCATCGTTCTCAGGAGTTTGAGAGGACGGATGTCAATAGATTGGTCAACTACCCATCACCATGTGGTAACCTGTGTCAGTAAGGAATCTGAGAGCGGTGAGGCATTTTCTCTTCCATTCTAACAACCATACTCTTTTCGCGTGTTTTCGGTCTTATATCCAAACCGAAACAAATATCACCCTTCACGTCTAAAGAGGTTCAGACTACCGCCCAACTCAGTCTGAGTTTTCAGAGTTGTGACCAGTATCGTATGATTTGCCATTTTGGTACAGCCTAAGCATTCTGTAGCATTTGTAATGTTGTGCGCATGTCTAAAGATCCTGATACGCCAGAATAATTCTGATTACAAATTCGCTACAGAGGTTTTATACTAAACAGATCTAAGCTTAATAAATACGAATGAGAAGGCAATGAATGAACGTCTAAACATCGGTTAATTGTTTTTGGTCAGTGTTGAAATAAACAAACCGCTGCACACAGACGCCTCACAGGCCATTACAAGTGAGTTCGATTCTTACTGGGCGCCTCTTGCTTGTTGACTTGCGTCAAAACTAAGATTCACATAGACGTTTGGCAAATCTATCATTCGCGTCCGCTGTGATCAGAAAATTCGTGTCCTTTTAAAAGCTATAAGACAGCGTCGTCATAAAATCTCAACATCAGTTACAGTACTGGCAATGGCGCAGACGAAAAGGTGTCGTTTCTGCTACAAATAAATAAAGCAATGTGTGCGAAAGGCGATACTTAGAATAGTCTTCTTTTGTACCTGACTCTGTAACCCATTTTTTTGACCTTCTCTCGCCTACCAACACGTCTGTATACACCAACCTATCCACATATTTACCTGAGATTTTTAACCTACTGATCTACCTACCTAGTGCCTGTCTCGACTTATTGCATTCATCTACTTGGATGAATGCAATATTACTACCATTCAGTTGCATTAAACTAAGGACGATGTGTACAGCTAGCCATGAAGCAAGAAACTTAAGCATTTATTTATAATGACAACGAACCGATTGTGTATTATTGTACGTTCTTAGGATTATTAGATGAAATTTGTCATGACAAAAAATAACATCTCTTGTCAGTCATTAAGATTTGTTGATTTCTATCTAGAGTCCATCTCTTTCTCATGGAGACGATCGTGTATTGATTAGAAACTATTTCATTAATCATAATAATAAATCCACTTCTTCTTCTTACCCTTCTCCTCCTCTTCGTCTTCTATAACTAATACCCATTCCTCCTCCTTTTTATATCTAATACTCCTTCCTCCTCCTTCTTCTTTGCCCTTTTCCTCATCTCCATTTTCTATAAGTAATAAATCTTTCTTCTTTTTCTTCTTCACCTTCATTTCATTTTCTACGACTAATACCTATTTCTTCTTCTTCTTCTTCTTCTTCTTCTTCTTCTTCTTCTTCTTCACCCTTAAGCAAATCCTTAAGAACATTTAAATAATTTTACATGTTCATTGTACGACAAGGAGGAAATGGGAGCCCCACTCTATTTAATATATTCCTAGAATATGCAGTGTGCATTCACAACCGCAGATGTGATAACATGGGCAGTGGCCATTTAAACATTTCATATCGCATCTCAAAGGAGTCTATCAATAGAAGACAACGATCCTGCTTTCCTTCCCGAGGTCAGTTTTCTAATGCTGGGTGGCATACTGGTGACATAGTTGGTCTTAGATGGCATTAGAATACTCTTGAGAAAAAATACAGCATCCTCAATCAAGTATTCCGAGAAATGGGACTCAATATATACAATGCAGAAACTATGATCTGGAATTGGAATGAAAGGAATGATGTCACCCACCATGAATTCATCATAAAAATATAAGATGTGAAATTAGTAAATACTAAGCACTTCGGACACCTCGGCGTATGGATCAGCTATTACAAATTAATTATGAGGGGAAAAGAATTTGAACGTGGAATTAATACGAAGCTAAAACATCAAATTGAAAAATCGAGTCATGTTCTTAAATAGCTTCGTCTGATCGAGACTTTCATATGGATGCCATGCATGGGGCCAAACTCATTAAGAAATATCTAAACTGTTAGCTGTATACAACTACTTCCTAAGTTCAATGGTGAAAAAAGCCTCTGAACGAGTCAAGCTTGAGTGTCATGGCAAAAATCATCCTTCTTTGAACATTGTGGACTAGCGCTATAGAATCACAAAGAACTATCAAATAGCAGAAACCATTTCACTTGACGACTACCAACAGCAGCAACAATTAAAATGGGTTGCACATGTAACTCAAAGAGAAAATAATGACATAGCAAAATGTTAACACTCCACATCATTTCAAATAGAAGGTTCTGAAGGAAACCCCCATCAATGCTGGAAAGAGAGATAAATGCTCCTGAACTTGAAAAACCTGTTTTTCTAAAAAGTGTTTTAAGAGAAAGATTTTATAAGTTTCAACTGAAAACAGTACTGGCAGCTCGATCAATGGATTCCAAATGTTTCCTTATAGGGAAATGGATAATAATACCATTGCCATTACCACTGGTTCTATTTTCTGCATGAGTAATCTAGGACTTTTTCTCTATTGTTAATTCTATTGTCACATGTACGAAAGAATCCTATCTTTCAAATCAGTAAAAGTACGCAAAAATATCCAAAGAAAAATATTTACTAATTCCATTGTTAGACATGTTTCAGTAAGTCCTTCCGTTAACGTCAATAAAAAGGGAAAAAATCAAGCTAACCGACAGACACACGCGCGTGCGCGCGCAGACACACACACATTCTAAAATTCTCTTTGCTTATGTTTGGATACGAAACCGTGCAGGTATTAAAACCTTCGAGAGATCTATGACAGTAGAAATTTTCTTTGAAAGCACAAAATTTGGCCTCACCTAACCGACTGTTCTCCGTGGCCAACTCGGTAATGCGTACTGGGCTAAACGGTAGCTCCCTCTGCCGTGAATGATTCCTGCCAGAGAGCGCAGATTTTTCTTTAATAAGATTTCTCGAACATTCAGGCCGATAGACGAAAATAAATAAATATCCTGTTTAACAAAGAAACAGAGCTCCTACTCAAATACCAGTATACATTAAAAATAACGTTTAAAGTGATAAAAATCTATATATATATATAATGTCATCTATATATAGGCTTGTTTCGCTGCTTCTAGAAATCCGATTGCTTCAAGCGGGGATCGAAACCCGACCGATTTGGCATCACCCGGAATTTTTGCCCCTAAGCTATGTGTATGTGCGTGTATGCACTAAATATTCCTCCAATACAAAGCCAAAGTCATTCAAGGTAGAGCGTTACTGAGTGATGTTTTTGTATGGACATAAGAAAAGGAAGAAAGTGCAGATTATAAGAATGTGTAGGATAGATAATGGTTGACTCTAAACTTGAATAGAATAAGATTGTAGTGATCGAGGATTGATTGATTTGTCTTTTACGGCCTTTCAACCTTTTGCAGGTTATTTAAAGTCAGCAGTTATTTTTAGATTGTAAGAAGTTTTTGGAAATAATAATGATTTACTGATACAAGTCTTACTAATTAACTCATAGCTAAGGGGACAAGGATTGGATTCGTACCTTCCGGAAGGGTATTCCCAAGCGGCCACCTATCTAGGTATTGACCAGGCTCGACGTTGCTTAACTTCGATGATTGTACGAGAACCGGTGTTAAAAGTGATATGACAGTAAGCCGTTGTGATTAGGGAAGCATCCTCTCAGGAATCTATCTTGCAAACTAGCGTTTCTAAGGGATTAGCTGTTCGAGTGGAACTTCCTCCTTACCAATGGAATACGAAGGAAATAAGGATAATTCGACCCTGTGTAAGCTCTAAAAGTCGGAACTGGTGGAACTAAGGAATGTAGCTCGCCTGAACATTTGCCATGAAAATCGATTTGTGTTTAAATACTATAGAATAGATTATACAAGGGTAAGTCAAAAATTATCCGCACTTTCGCCATAACATATCTTTATATGTTCCTCCTTAATGCACACTTCTAGAGGAGAGGCCATGTTCACACTGTAGTAAGAAAACTAGCACAATCAAGCTCAAACTTCGATCACGTAACCACAATAGTATCAACTATAAGCACGCATGAGCAGAAGTCAGTGTGACAAACCTAAAGATATTTTATGACAACAGTGCAGATAATTTTTGACTTACCTTCGTAATAGTATTAAATTAGTATAATTAGTATTAAATTTCTATTGAATTATTATATTGTAGTTGTTGAGTTTTCGTACAACCAGCATTTGATGACTTTCACTGGAGGTCAAATGAAGCAAAACTCATCCATTCTTCTATACCCAGTAAAAAATGTCACTGATTTCACTAATGTCGTCTGGATTGTTTCAATTCTTCCTTAGATTTTTAATTTTTGCAAAGTTTTTAGTACTGTTCCAAGTGCTTCAATAATAGTAGGTGTTACTATCATCTTCATATTCCCTAATTTCTTCAGTACTCTAGCAATTATAACTTTCCGCTTATTTTCAATTACTACTTTTTTACCCAGTGGAAGGCCCAAGAGCCACTCAAAGTAGAGGGGGTACTGAATGAGATTGTAGCAAAGAAAGGAGGAAGAGCATAAGTAGGATAGATAGCGGTTGACTCTAGACTTAAAAATGTTAAGATTGTAGTTGTCGGGGAAGCATCCTCTCAGGAGTCTGTTCCACAAAAGGAAAACTCTGGGGAAGAATCTGTCCGAATTGAAATTCCTCTTTAACATAGGAAGGGAATGAGGATTAGTCGATTCAGTTCATCTAGAATGACGGGTTCTAGCTGTGAAAGTCTGAACTGGTGAAAGTAACGAATGTAGTTCGTCTGAACATTTGCCATGGAAATAGCGATAGATCAGCGAGAGGCTAGCAACGTTCCGATTGTGGGAAAGAGGTTACAGGATGTGAAATAATTTATCACTCATAATCACTTTTGAACTCTATCAAGGCTGAACCATGAGGACTGGCAACTCCAGCAATATTCCATTTTTAATCCGATCTGATGGTGTAGGCGCTTTATGGAACTGTACAAGAAGCTGTCACATTTCAAGCATCTTCAGCGATTGTACGAATATACAAGTTCCAATTAAGATTTGGAGAGAGATTCTGTTCCAATGGACGTTCAAGGCAAGAAGCTTTGTTGAGAGTAAAACCGCTCTACAGGAAATAGCAAATATCATTTCTGATTGAGGTTCTTTTTGTTAACGCTGACTAGGTTTGGTGTTCTGGTTTGATAAGTGATTGAATCTTCTTTCCTGACTCAAAACATGTCTCCTTGGTATTCCAGCTTCCATCGTTGTTGTAAGGTTGATAAGCCGCAAAAAAGTGAAAAAAAAAAGAACAGTGTTGTCCTCAATTCTTCCTCAGATTTCCAGTACTTTCAAACCGTTTTACTTTTTGCCAGATACTTTGAAACTTTTTCAACAACGATTAGCACAATTGTCCTTATCATATTTCATAATTTTTATTCTCTCAATATCTGACAAGTTTTTTCATCTTGCTTATGATAACTATATCTAATCTTCTGCCATGGATTTGGTGACCCGTTCGACATTTTTTAAAAAAAATCTCAAACGCAAATTCTTTCAGTACAGATTCCACGGTCAAAACGTTTACATAGTTTTCAGTGGATCACTCTTTCCACTCATTACAAGTTTTGTATTCTTTCTGAGCAAAGATGTTAGATTCGCCTCATGATGCAATTTATTGTTTCATTTCTATCTCCGCACAAGCTGAATTTGCTATTTTATTGTCTTTTCTATCTTGATTTTACTATTATGGATTTTTGTTCTAGATCACCATTAATAATGATTTAGTTTCACTTTAGAGATGTCCTCTTCGCAGTCATATCTACATCGATTCATCTGTAACTCTTTTAATTTGCCTTCTGAAATGGATGTGCATTAGCTTTTTTTTTTTTTTTTTTAATAACTTTTCGTTTGGGAAATTTCTGTGTCCGTCCTATTAGTTCTAGTATAGATTTGGATGTTTCAATTAGCCTTTCACTTCTCTACATTGAGATTTGTGAACTAACTTCCTCAGTTTTTTCATGTACGGTTTATGAAGGGTCTCGAATATTTCTAAATAGAAATTATTGTATTAACTGAAGGCAATATGTATTAACTGCTCAATTAAACAAGACACTTGTCCAGTGGATAACGACAGTGTACGGGTGGTGTATTCGCTAATATGAACAAATCCCTTTTTTTAAGTCTTGCGATGGAGAGATTTCCTATTAATGGGAAGTGTGTTCAATTCTCATCTGATGCGGCTTCTTTATTCTTACTTTAGGTTGTTTATTTTAACAGCAAAAGGTTATTCGATTTAGAAAGTTCTGATTAACAATAAATAACAATAAGATGAGTGAAGGACTTCTCACATAAGGACTTCTAGAGTATATCCATTTTAACATGAATCTACAATCTGCTTTTTAAATCTTTACCAACGGTCATCACTCTATTTGATCTTCTAGATATTTGATAAACTTAACTGTTAGCCAGGTGCTTAAAATATATATGATAGCTACATAGAATAATGCTTATAAATGTTTTGGGAAATGAAAAGAAATAATTTAATTGAGCCGGCATTTTGATTTGGTACACAAGCGTAGGCATATTGACATGGCAATAGAGAAATTCTTCGCATTTGACTAGGAATACGCATTTGGAGTACGCGCATTTCCCAAACATTGCTTATATATATATATATATATATATATATATATATATATATATATATATATATATATATATATAAGTAAGAGATCAAATGCAGATCAAATATGGATTGGAATCCGACAGGATGATAAGATAAAGAACAAATAGGAAACGTTTATCAGTCTAACATGTTTCACTTTTATTAAAGCTTCGTCAGAAATTGAGAGAAAACAGCCAAAAAACCCCAGGAATTTGGTATTTTCAATTTTGTTTGGATCGATTCTCATTGGTCAGTCATATATCACGTACATTACACCGTAGATAATTCTATATGTATGTAAATTTGTAGAAATTCTAATATGTTTAAGCGAGCTTTGGATGTTAATGCATATTCGTAATTGTGTATGTATGTCTATCTAGTAGGAGGAGTTCTTCTATTGTTTTCACTTTTGAGTGGTCAGTCGGCGTAATGGGGTGGTATTCTATTACTTATCTTATCATCATATATATATATATATGTATATATATATATATATATATATATATATATATATATATATATATATATATATGTGTGTGTGTGTGTGTGTGTGTGTGTGTGTGTGTCTGAGGTAATATATATATATATATATATATATATTACTTCAAACGTTATTTTTAGTGGGTATCCAAATTTGAGTAGACACCCCGTTTTGTTAACATACGCTAGTTAACAATGGCTTCCCTAACCACCTTACAGATCATCAAATTAGACTTGTTTCTTCTTAAAGCAAATAACAATGATAGTGAACACATAGTAAAAACTAACATAAATATTTTCTACAAAAGCCAGATGCACGTCAACTACAAACAATATAAATCTTCACTTAGAAATATCATAAAGAAACACATTATCCCAATCAAATTAATTATCTACTACATAAAATTTAAAGCAGTTAACCTTATTCTCAAAAACAGCAACACACCAGTAAAATCAAAATTACAACGAACGAACATTATTATGAGTTCAAATGCCCCTTAAGGAACTTTTTTTCTAATCAAAGCGAACTCATAAATAATTACATCGGTCACACTACCACATGCCTATCCAGACTTCTTACGTTACACCTATCCGACCACAGCTCCATTAGAAGCCATTTAAGCACACACACAAATTTACCAGACTCCATCAGAAACATACTAGTAGAAAATACAAACATAGTAACCTCATCCACAGGTAAAAAAAGCCTTAATAATATAAAAGAAAAGCAAACACTCAGTAATATTAACTATGGACACGGCTACAATGTGCTAATTGTGTTCGGAAAATAAAACTTCACTATAACTCTAGAAATATACACACAACCCATACACCCAATTAAAAAGCAAAAATAAAATCATCCTTGATAATATGGCCGAAAGCGCTCGGAATTATAGAACATTTGCACAGTTTATACAGACTCTGTGTCCAGAAAAGAAAACACTAGTTGAAACACAAGAAAAATTAAATTAAAAGCTTAGTCGCAGTATCTTGTCTGTCGTCTTTAATGAAACATATATAAATGAAGGATTGCTCCCTAAATAGAGACACACACACATATATATGTATATATTACGTTATTATAGTGGATATCTGTATTTGAAATAGACGCCCATTTTAATTTTTACTTCAAACAGTGTTTATTATGTCTATCGGTTTGTGACTTCCAGAAATCTTAATAAAGAAAACATGCTCTCCGGCAGAACTCAAACCTGCGTATCCCCTTGTAAGAGGAACCGCCGTTTTATCCTGTGTGCTCTAACGCTCGGCTAGGAAGAGCGTCACAGTACAGAAAATCTCTATTTTCTGTTTTAAGGAAAGCTCACTACCTCACACGTAATACACACTCTTTAAAGTAAAGTGGATAAAAGCGTTGGTTGAGTGACCCAAAAAGTGACTTGATCCAAGTAGTTGTGAATTCAATACCTGGCCAGAGCGGAGAGAACAAAAACTTAGAGAGTTGGGTTACTGAAGGTGATTAAATGAAACTGCGATATCCAAAATAAGATATGGCACGTGGAATTAAAACAATCTACCCCCGTGGATTAAATAAAGGATTCGGTTGGAAATTCTAACGCATATCACCTGAAGAGGGCCTGAGTGTACAATGGCCGAAACTTTGTGAATATGGCAATAAAGATGATGACAACAGCCCGAACGATGTAAATAGCGTTATTAGTTATAATACAATATTATAATATTAATATATTATATTAATAATTATAATGCTACATCTCGGAAATATAGACGAAATAATGACTATTTACATTGTTCGGATTACTATCCTCATCGTTGTACACTCCGGCCTCCTGATTGGAATTTCGAACTGAACCCTTTATTTCATCCACCAATGTAGATTGTTCTAGATCCATGTGCCATACCTCTTCCGGATGTCTCAGGTATCTCTCCAAGTTTTTGTTCACTACTGCAGTAGCCAGATATTGAACTCACAACTCATAAGTCACTAGATCCAACCAACGCTTTTATCCACTGGGCATGTGTGCTTGAGGAGGTCTGTATATGAAATGTCGGATAAAAAACAAATCCATTAATTCTTTATATATATATATATATATATATATATATATATATATATATATATATATATATATATATATATTATGTCATTCGCAGACAGTACTGTTTCGCTGTATCACAGTTCCTCAGTGCGACTAGACATCCGAATACCTAAAGCCCTGATCGAAATCCAAACGATCAGTCAGAGTTTCTACCACTGAGCTATCTTCATTCGACAGAGAGAAACAACTAAATCTAGTGTATTGTTTTTACGAATGTAAACAAATTCCAATCAGCCGGAGTGCTCCAATTCATTTTACTGAAGAGCTTTGCATTAACGCAGGTGGCTGTTGTTTATAGAATTAGCTTATCACTCAACAGTGCTCAATTGAAATATATTTTCAAGAGCTAATATATATATATATATATATATATATATTATGTCATATTTCGTATATATATATATATATTATGTCATATATATATTATGTCATATATATATATATATATATATATATATATATATATTGATAATAAGAAGACGGAGACTTTAATTATCCATTTCGTTTATAATTTTTATTTTGTCAACACCGAGATGTTCAGCTCATCAGAACGAAAAACTTTTCCGCAAATGGAAAAAGTACACCGGACGGACACTTTAGACTGGTAGTGGGGAGGGAAGGTGTGTGTGTGTGTGTGTGTGTGTGTGTGTGTGTGTGTGTGTGTGCGTGCGTGTGTGTGAGAGAGAGAGGGGAGAGTGAGAGAGAGTGAGAGAGAGAGTGTTTAGGTAAACATAGGGCTGAGAGATTAGTGGTTGGTAGTAGTTGGTTTCCTTAACCAAGAATGTACTCTATACATTTTAGATTTTAATTTTGGTTTGTATGTTACTTTGGCCGGTAACGTTTGCTGTTTTTATGCAGGATAAATCAGGTCGATTCAGAATAATTTAATTAAAGGGATCAATATAGTAATACTTAAGCATTTGTTTTTAAACCAAACTCTGATAGTCAGTGGAGACATTAAATTGAGGGTAACGGAAGTGGGGCTTGAATATAGAAGGAGTGGAAGGCTTGGGGAATTTGCGGAGAAGTTTTTCGTTCTGATGAACTGAACATCTCGGTGTTCATGAAATAAAAATTATAAACGAAATAGATAATTAAAATCTCTGGCTTATTATCATTATAATGCTTTGTAGTCCGTAATGAGCTCTCCCTGGGTTTATAGCCTCCACGGAATTATCCCTTCCAGTCACAAACTTGTAGAACGTATAATTATATACATGGGAGAATATGATATATAATTTTCTATATATCAGAACAATGTGAGGCCATTCAGTGACAAAGTGCAAAAATTCCATGTAACGCGTTTCATCCTCTAAAAAGACTTCATCAGACTAAAGTAATGTTCTTATTGATGGAATTATGTGTGGGTCGGGGCTGAGGGAGGAGATATAAAGGTAAATATCAGTTATAATTATTCACTGAAGACTTAACATGGCACGCTAAATTTCTACTTTTTGTGTTTCTAAAACTCTTTTAATCTCAATATATATATATATATATATATATATATACATATATATATATATATATATATATATATATATATATATATATATATATATGCACATTTCATCGAATACGACAGACAAGGTGCTTTGATTTAGTTTTTTTTATACAATTTCTCATGTGATCTAATATATTTTTTCTTTTCGGATGATAAATTATATAAAAACTATTTCTTGTTAACAGTTAATATATTTCAACCTTGAAAATGGCTAAAAGTATAGCCGAAAGCGCTCGGATAAAAAGAACATTCGGGCAGTTTTTATATAATTTATCATTTGAAAAGAAAAGAAAAACTTAGATTACATGGGAAATTGTATAAAAAACTAAATCAAAGCATCTTGTCTGTTGCATTCATTAAAATGTGCATGAAAGAAGGATTGCTGCCTAAACACACACACACACAGACATATATATATATATATATATATATATATATATATATATATATATATATATATATATATATGATTTTTATAATTATATCCATAGGTAGAGATATAATTTCCCGTGACATTCCTGAAAGACTACGTAGTATAAGTAATATGACAAATAATCTCATGGGTAGCTTAGACAACGAATCCATTTACACTAATGTACCCGTTAACAAATACTCGAATCTCTTTTAAAAACATCTACTATCATCGAAAATTCACCCCTTCTACCCATAGATAAAATTAGACTCATATATATAACTTAACAACAAAAATAAGCCAACGGTACATCCCTCTCAAAGCATATGTGGAAGCTTTGAAACAAAAAAGAAACGTACCAGGTAATATCATGGAAAATAAGAAAAATACAACACCTCAAAGCCATGTAGCCGTTTGGCTAAAGAAAAAAAAACAATGATAAGCACTTTTGCAAAATAAGATAAACTCTTAAACAAAAGATCAGTGTTCATTTCCAAATGCACACACGAAAGCAAATTCATACGACAATCCCTACAACTATATTGTGAGTAAAAAGATTGACTAAAATTCCATAACCTGAATATGATATACTTTATTTCAAATACCGAGAATTGAAACCACAGAAAAGCGCAAATACATGAATAAAATAAGCAAACTAAAGGTTATGACTAAAGAACAATAGAACTGGGAAGGAGTGGTTTCCCTCGCCTTTCCCAAATGTCCTTAATTCCCCAGTATCCTATATATATATATATAGAACCATTAAAAGGAGTAATAACACATGGTTTGAATATCGCTTGAGGAGTTAACTGACAGTCACCATACATTGTTGATTTATATATATATATATATATATATATATATATATATATAATGTTATAATTATTTTCTTTTAAAAATATGATTCCATCGCGACACAGAAAATTCCACGTTTCAAAACTGAAACTGAATTTATAAATTTAATTATAAAAATGAAAATTAAAATCCAGAGTCTCGTTCCATTGTCAAGCAATCTTAGGAATAACTTTCTTAGAAATATTGATATTATGAGTTTTTAAGGTTAAAGAAAATCTATTTTTAACTTAGGGGTGATTGGGTTCTAATTTCCTTAGACAGTTTATGTATCCAATATATGTTACTAACAAAGTCAGGTTAAGTTTAGGTGGGGTGGAGATGCCTGTCATCAAACGTATACTTCCATTATTTAGTGAGTCGTTTGTGGTGTCAATGACAAAAAATTTGGCGTTTTTATTCATCAGCTTCATTCGTATTTTATACACAAAGATTTTCTAAAAGGGTTATTTAAATATGTGTAAGACATATTTTTAATATTTAAATTTTAATTATTAAGTTTTATTCTTACAGATTTAAAGGACCGTTCTACCTTCTAATAACTAATAGACTATACGGTATTTTTACGAATTTATATATTAAAATTTAATTACTAATTAATGATCAAATATAAAAATGTATGTTTCATGCATGTGTGCTTATTTTTTTCAAAATTGATTATTACTTAAAGAAAATATTTCACAGTGCCTGCAAAAAATAGCTATTTCATTTCTTTGATTTAGTAAATTTTTATTTTTCAGAAACTTAATAGTTTATAATTTTTCATGTATGCAGAAAGGACATGGTTCATTTAATGACCTACAAGCTCTAGCTTTTCTTATTAATTTCAATTTTACTCTTAGTGTTTTATTAGTTTCTTTTAGATGCCAGAAATGTTTAGATAGGGACGTTTGATTTCGGTATTTATTATTATTAAGAGACATTTAATGTTGGTTCCACCTTCTTTTAAATTCATTCCGTATGCATCCAATGTAGAATTTAACTATGTCTAGATCTTCAATAGATGAGATATTGCATTGATAACTTATTGATTCAATACGATGTTTATTATTAAGAGGGGAGTTTTGAGGATTTCTAGAGTTGCAAAATTTTTCTTTATCTTCATTTCTTTTTATTTTGGGATCTATATTTTTTGAAAATGTTTATCAACTAATACAAGGAATTTTTGTCCTAACTTATTTCTTACCATTTAGTTGTACGGGGGTGTATACCAAATGATTTTTCTACTTCTATTTTTCTATGGTGTCCATTTTCAGTTTATATATAATTGAGTTTTGGGTATTTAGAGCCACTATTGTTTAGAGCTTTATCATAGAAATTACTATGTTCATAGAATATTTTCTTATTTGCTGAATTTGTACTTATTCTTTTTTCAATAGATGAAGGTTTTTATTCTTAATTATAGGATGATTAGACTTAGGGTGTATATACAAAGGATTAGTACTGGGCTTTTTGTAATGTAGGTATATATTATTCATTAAATGTGACGTTATATCAAGGAAGTTAACCTTTTCCATTTAGTATTTACAGTAATTTTCTAGTCTAGGCATTTATATTCTCTATGTAATAGTTTTCTGATTTTATCAATTTTAAAGTTCGTAGAAATCTTTACAACTATAAGTCCATTATCTCTGTACAATCCAATGTCATCTACACTAATTACGTGATATGCAGTAAGCTTATATAATATAAAAAGACCTATATGGTCAGAGGACTCTGCAGAGTCCAATGATCCCATTTTGATGTCGAAGTGGTCATTAGAGTTTTAATGACTTTGTAAGTAACATTTATTGGATACATAACCTCTCTAGGGAAATTAAAACGCAACCACCCCTAAATAAAAATAGATTTTCCTTAACCTTATCAACTCATAATATCAATATTTTTTAGAAAGTTATTCCTAAGTTCGCTTGACAATGGAACGAGACTATGGATTTTAAGTTAAATTTTTATAATTAAATTTATAAATTTAGTTTGTTTTGAAACATGGAAATTTTCTGTGTCGCGATGGAATCATATTTTTAAAAGAAAATAATTATAATATTTTGCTCTACTGTTTGTTTCGAGTACTGATTGTTTTTCAAATAAAAATAATTGCTAAGAACACCGGATTATAAATCTTACTGTTCTTTCTTATATATATATATATATATATATATATATATATATATATATATATATATATATAATACCTTACATTGATTGCACAACTGATGTTACCCTCAGAAAATACTAATACTTGAAAATTGCGTCGACTCAGAGTTATGCAATCAATGTAAGGTATTATGCATATTTCTTAATATATATTAAATAGTTCTGTTATTCAATATTGATCTCTGTTTTTTCTTACGCTATAGTGTATATATATATATATATATATATATATATATATATATATGTGTGTATGTGTATCTATATACATATATATGTGTGTGTGTTTATATGTATGTGAATTTATAGATAGATAATATATATATATATATATATATATATATATATATATATATATATATATATATATATATATATATATATATATATATATATATAATTTATTTAAGAGGATTGTATGCATAAAGGCAAAGATTAACCAAATATTTTTCAGTGTGGAATATTAATTTCCTCGTACAACTTTATCACAGAAACCACATTTTAAGCATTTATTGACAGCAATTCATTGACAGCTTTGTTGGGTGTAAACTTCCGGGAAGTTTTCTCTCATTAAATTATGTTAGGGATGGGTATAGTGG
Organism: Acanthosepion lycidas; assembly: GCA_963932145.1. Lineage (NCBI taxonomy): Eukaryota > Metazoa > Mollusca > Cephalopoda > Sepiida > Sepiidae > Acanthosepion > Acanthosepion lycidas. The sequence goes on along the minus strand of OZ010597.1, from coordinate 44,248,354 downwards.
ATTAATGCTGAGACAATTTCTTCTCTAATGAGTTTCATCCTGACTGTCCTATATGTGTGGCTTTGTACCGTACTTAAATTTAAAACAGTGAGTATTCATGCCTCGTGGATGAGATAGTCACGTATTTTCTACCGAATCCAGAGGCTGTTATACAAGCTCATACAAAAACCGTGAATTTTTAAGCAAGTAGTTTCTCCCCACTAGGAAAATGAACGTGACCCAATCTTCCTACCTTCATTTTTCTTCCTTTGACCTTGCATGCCAAGTTTCTTAGATAATCTGGTAAACGCAGTCAGTCAGTCAGTTATGTGCCATGCGTGATACACGATTAGGCGATCATGTATCTTTTGATACATGACTGACGAAGCAGTTTTTTTTCCCGCAGTAGGTTTCATTTTTCTCTGCAGTAGACCATAGATAGATAAAGGATAGATAGAAGGATACAGAACCCGGTCAGTTCTGCTATTTACTCATGCGAGAAGAGGATTCATACCTCATATTAGCAAGTGTGAATGTAATGGATTCGACTGGAATTCGAACTCAGTTCTCCAATTTCTCTATCCGAATCGTTATCTATTATTTCACCGTGCCTCCCATACATGCCTTGAAATATTTTCATATTTTAACGGAAGTCTGGATGAAAAGAGGAGGGAAGGACTGGAATTCAGTTTTTATCATTGCAAAGACTTAACCCAAATTTTTGGGAGGACTTTCTATAATTTTTTTTCAATGAATACAATTTCCGGCTAAACATGCATGAGTGTCCGTGATTTTCATGAATTCAGAGGAACAGAGCTTTACTATAGGATTCGTTTAGAAATTAAAATTCTTATCTTCGTTACTTTCCGCTTCCGAAACTGTTGTAAATCAGCTTAAGTTTGAAATAGAAGTAAGCAAGCGTGTACACACACATACTTACACACAAACGCACGCGCGCACACTCACACACACATACACATACACCTGCTCGCGAACACATATCCACATGTAGAAAACGCAAAGTGTATCCATGTATATACGAGGAGTGCTCCGAAAGTAACACCTGCTATTTATTTCCACAGAGACAACAGACAGGTACAGGTAGCTCAATAACACTGCGGGCTAGAGAAAGTTTTCCGCTACAAAACACTATTTTTCATATTTTCACGGTATCGGTGGTGCTGTCAGGAAATTGTTACTAGTGTAGTTCATCTATCATCGCCCCGAACGTCGCCACGACTGAATTGCATTATTGACTGCCTAACTGTGCTCACACCCATTGTTTGGTCTTAGTAAAAGCTTTGTAAGTGTTAATGAATGTCAAAGAATGAAATATATTTCCGCATGAAGGGATTCAATGACACATTTTACTGTGAATAATTTTCTGATATATATATATATATATATATATATATGTAAACACACACACACACACACACACACACACACACACACACACACACACACATATATATATATATATATATAAATGTGCGTATGTGTATGCGTGTGTTAGAAAATTATTCACTTGTCTTTGCTTAGAATTTATACGGAATTACATTTAGTATTTAGGAGACAACTGGTTTTTGGTGAAATACAATCTTCGTTCTCTCTCTCTCTCTCTCTCTCTCTCTCTCTATATATATATATATATATATATATATATATATATATATATATATTAGGGTTATGACTTTTCGTGAAATAATTGATTTCCTATTTTCATAATTTGATGAACTTTTATTAAAAAATAATGCAGATGAGTTTAATTCAGTTTATCATTTTTAAAATATCACTCCCCTCTAATCTGATATTTCTAAAATCGTATATAAGTATAGTAGTACTATGACTTTCTGGAGACATTCAAATCTTTCTAGAACCATCTACAATTTCCTGTAACCTCTCTCTCTCTGTATTTCTCTATTTTTTTTCTCTCTCTTTATCTATTTATCTATCTATCTATCTATCTATATATATATATATATATATATATATATATATATATATATATATATAAAAGACACTTAAATATATCTTAAACCGTCAAACATGAAATGAAATTAACACCTGAAAGAAGCCCCCTTGAAAATGGCTAAAATAGTGGCTGAAAGCGCTTTGTGACAATGGACAATACGAACAATTTTTGCTTTCTCTTACTAGCACCAAACGAGAAAATGTAAGAATGTTGGAAAAACTAAATAAAAATTCATCAAATTTTCTTTGTCTGCCATACTCAACGAAACATGTTTAAAAGAAGAGTTGCTTCCCCAATACTTATATATATATATATATATATATATATATATATATATATATATATATATATATATTAGTGCAAGTTCCCAGTATTACTTGGCACAAAAGACAACACGCTGTAGCATGTCTTGTGCAACATTCTCCAGCGCTTCAGTGGGGACTTATCTCAATGAAAATCTACCGGTAAGTTGGATCGGGCGTGTCAGTGATAATGACAATGTGCTGTTGTAATAGCCACCACGTTCACCTGACATAACATCTTGTGATTTTTTTTCTATGGGACAGGTCTATACACTCCCTCTTCTTACAATGCCTAGAGGAAGTTAAGCAAACAAATACTGGAGAATGTCACGCACTACATGCTACAGCGTGTTTGGCAGGAGCTGGACTACCAACTTGATGTGTGTCATATCACATGTGGTGCTCATATTGATATTTGTGAAGCTTTGTGAAATCGGTTATAAAATCTACATTTCTTTGAATATCTTGTTCGAAATTTGATAAATAAATCTTTTATTGTTCAACATGAAGCCTATTTAATTTTGTTTGCCAGAGAGATCTACTTATTCAGATATTCACATTTTAAATTACGTCAACTTTTTGGGGACACCTTGTATATTTAAGTATGCTTTTGTAAAACCTGTGGTTGATACGGTTTGGTAATTTTTTGAATGTTAGGCTTTATATGTTATGCCTTAAGGAAGGCAAAAGGGAAAGGATTATCCACTCTTTCTTAAAGACCAAAGAATTTAGCATTCAGTTTAAAATTTCAAATGACAAGGACTTAAACATCGAAGCCATGTGCTTGGTGTTTCTATTAGATTGGTGCAAAAATAATGTCGGTTTTTGACGTATTTTTAACGTCATTATTTTTGCACCAACCTAATAGTTTTTAAAAATAAATATTTTTTAAATATAAAAATAATTTATAAATTTATTTTCTTTTAATTTGAGGTACACTTGCTTATCTTTCAGGGCGCAATAGTGTAACAGTGCGTACTGGTTGAGAAACGTTGTTTTAACCTTATCAAATGAAAATGTTTGCCTATGTGAAATTGAATCTCAATAACCATTATTTTTCTAAAAGAAATGTATTAGCAAAAGGAATTATTTAAAATGACGTTTTGTTTTATTTCAATTGGGATTTAAAACCTTTATTTTGGCTTGTTAGGGTTAGCTTAATGTTAGGGCTTGCATCCCTAGATTTTTTTTTCCTTTTTTGCATTTGGCTTAATTTTGAATTAAAATTAATTCAGAATAATTATTTTAAGTCTGCAGTCTCATATCTAGCAGGGCTTACGGCCACATCACGTTGAAACACCGGTTCCCATACGATCACCGAAGTTAAGCAACGTCGAACCTGGTCAGTATCTAGATGGGTACAAACCAGGTTCATACACCTTGAGAATGCCAGGTACTGTTAGCTTGGATGTGCGGTTAGTGTAATGGATAATGGTTTGGAAATGTTAATCGAAGTGCCGGGTTCCAATTCCTGCTCGGTTCGTTATATTCATTTACTCGTAAATATCCTTGGGGAAGGTACGAATCCACCTCTTCTCCCCCAGCTATGGGTTAATTAGTAAGATTGGCATAACTAATCTGTTATTATCTAAAAATAAAAAAAATAAAAATAAAATTGCGTACAAAATATTTAGCTTTCTGCATTAAATAACCCATAGAGGTGTCGATAAGCAGTTAAAAAAACAACCAACCGACAGGTGCAGAAGAGTGACCATTTTAAAATAATGTTTTCATTAGTTTCATTATTTAGATGTAAATTAAATGAATAAATACGCAAAATGTTGTTTTTTTTTGTTTTTGTTTTTTTTTAAATTCTTTCTATAAAGTTAGGGACGTACGCATTTTCAGCGAAGCCCAAAAAGTTTTTGCAAGTAGAATGTCTTAGTTCGTTCACTTTGCATAGATTTTTAATGAAACGTGTATGCGAAAACTAAATATTTAAACACAAGATTATATCAATTTATCATTCCAACGAGATATTCTTTCGAATTACACTTTCCAGTTATTAAAAAACATAAGAAAACTGTCTTTTTGGTGGGTAGTGGTGTCCCTTTTTTCCTTATAAATTGGAGAGTAAATGTTATTTATATTCGAAGAAGATACAGAATCTCCAAATCGAATTTTTTTAAAAATCTCTTTCTGCTTCAAAATTTGTTTTATTCATTTACATTTCGTAATTCATAAATAAATCGACAAGCCAAAACATATGCAAAAGAAAATACACTAATAGCTTAATAATAATAAATAAATAAATAAATAAATGAAAAGTATAGAACGTTTAAGCAAAAGTCTAATTTGTAATTTCGTAGGCAAGCGTATTTTCTCTCTGTAATTGCATTTGCATTCTCTGAAAATGATTTACATTTTGCGGGGAAATTGAGAGATTTTTGAGAAAATAATCTTTAAAGTGGAAGCGAATAAAATTACTCTAAAGTGGGGGTTCAATTTACAATATACGTACAAAATGCAAAAATAGATCCTGACTCGCCTTTATGCTAGTGGATGTACGGTTTACAATCCACCACACATAAACTACATCCGGCAACCAGGCCTCTAATTGGGAGCGTGGAATCGTCTCTTAATTATTGTTATTCCCAGGTTCATCCTGACACGGGGTGGGGGTATCATCTGTTAAGGTCCCACTTATGGGCAAATATTGAAACTTCACACAAAAATCGACAGTATATTTTAATATTAAAATTACCAGTAATACATTTTTATAGCAAAATGACAATCAATACAGCACTAAAAACATACGTTTTTGTATTATATGTTTTTACGGTGGAGTAATGGATAGCGGCTCGGATTGAGGAATCGGAGAGCCAAGTTCCACTTCCAGTCGAATTCATTACATTCACTTACGTGCTAATACCCTTGGGAAAGGTATGAATCCTCTCCTTCTCTCCCCAGCTATGGGTAAATAGCAGGACAGACCGGGTTTATAGTCTTGTGTGGCAACTGGTCTACCGCAGAAAGAAATGGCAACTTACTGCGGGACAAAATTTGCTTCGTCACTCATGTATCGAAAGATACATGATCACCTAAGCATGTATCACGCATGGCACATAAGTGTTGTGGAGTAATTTCGCAGTGGAGGCTTGTATTTGTACTAGATCGGTCCTAAAATAAGTTCGACGTACAAAACGTTAGGAACTTGATATAATAGGTATTACGCAGAGTAATCTTGTTGTGGTCTCTGATACTTTCGTATTCGACTAACTGTCGTCCGACATCGACTAGTATTTAGTCACCCCCCACGAGGGTATCATGTGGCACAAGGCCAGTTTAACGTGGGATCTCCGAGCCCGTGGGCTTGGCCAAAAATATACCCTTTGAACTCGTATAAACGGGTTCAGGGTCGGTTTACCTCCCCGAATGAGACTCTGCCCTTCAGCATAGCCTCGTTCGGGTTCCTCCCCACCCGAAGGCAGAGAGTTCAACCGTTCAGCCGGTTATCCGACATCGACTAGTATTTAGTCACCCCCCCCCCACGAGGGTATCATGTGGCACAAGGCCGGTTTAACGTGGGATCTCCGAGCCCGTGGGATCTCCGAGCCCGTGGGCTCGGCCAAAAATATACCCTTTGAACCCGTATAAACGGGTTCAGGGTCGGTTTACCTCCCCGAACGAGATTCCGCCCTTCGGCGTAGCCTCGTCCGGGTTCCTCCCCGCCCGAAGGCAGAGAGTTCAACCGTTCAGTCGGTCGTCCGACATCGACTGACCCTCGTTTCTATTACTACTCCTACTTATATTAGGTGGGAAAGTCTATTAACTATAGAATAGTCGTGTTTCACCATAAAAATAACTGAATCAAATCACCACCAATACATATTTTTTTTAAATTACCAACAATAAACTTTTTTAAAAAAATCACAACAATACATTTTATCATCTACAAACTACATATCTAAACAAAACATACGTTTACTCTGAAAATATAAAATTATGTAAAAATATATATAGTTGAAGGCATTAAATTACATACAAAATATTTAGATTTCGGCATTAAATAACCCATAGGGATTGATAAAATTGACTAACCAAATTTACAATACAATGCTAAACTGGAGCCTTTTTTATTTTATCTCTCTCTATATGCAAGTATATCTGTATTTTAAATGTATTTTGACTATGAACTTCATTTTAATCTAATCACAGAGAAACTCATTTTTATAGACTTTTGGGTGTTAATGTTGCAGAATGTTGGTGAGCAAGCCACTCCCAAAAATCACTGTTAACATTAAGAGGTATTTATTCTGTATCTTAAGCTTAATGAAATTTGTTTTTGATATCTCGGTCAGTTCATAGATGAGAGGGAGTGTCGTGACCTTTCCCCTTTTAGTGCAATCAGATGATGATGTCTTATGGGTAGATGACTTATGGAGATATTCTTCTCACGAGGATGTGAGAGACTCAACCTTTTTTTTTTTTTTTTTTTCTTAGGTGGGGCATTTATATACCTTTCATCCGGTTGTCCCACGTGTGGACACCATAACCGTAGTTGAGTTGAATATCTTTTATTTTACATGTCGTGGGCAATCCCTGACATTCTGTGAGGCTCGAATCTACAGTTGGTGGCAAGAAGTACCTCTTCCAAGTCAACCCACTGCTGCGCGTGACTTCTTTGATGCTTTACCGACACCCTGAGTATAAAATCGGTTTTTTTGGCATTATCAAATGGAGCGAGCCCATTACATGATGGGGTCACCGCAGATCAACTTCTCCGAGAACAAAGGTTCATTATTGACATGGATTTCATTTCAGACCATTCACCGGTTCTGTTTTCAGCGCTGGTTACAGTTACGCCGCACTAAAATCCTATACTCATATATATATATATATATATATATATATATATATATATATATATATATATTTATAACATAATCCTAAGGAGGCAGGCACACCTACCTAGGATTCACCTAAACGGATTTTCAGGGTAATGCTAGCATCACATGAAACCATTTACGTGAAACCTAGGTAGGTTGGCCTGGCTCCTTAGGATTATCTTAGGTTTTGCTCTACTTAGTGTATTGAGCACTTTAGTTGTCTTTTTACTCGTTTTTTTTTCTTTGGACTTGGGGCTTGAACACTGGACGATTGTTTTCGCCTTGTTTTAATGTTCTTGGTTCTTTCTTTTTTTATTCCCCATTTTTCCTCGGGTACTGATTTGTTCTACTGCAAGTTGCGCTATCCGAGGTTTTTCCAAACGAGTACCACCATTATATATATATATATATATATATATATATATATATATATATATATATATATATATATGTATGAACACTGGATATATATACATTCGCATACACATATTGAAATATTTATATTAATAATTCGGCGTACAGATGATCGACCACGTAGTCGGGCATATGTACGCAAGATAATTAAAATATAATAAAAATTATCTGCCATTGCTCTATTGACCCCTTTCTTCGGAGTGTCATTCTTGTAAACTCATTCAGGAGTTACTTTTCTCTATGTGTTATATATATATATATATATGTGTGTGTGTGTGTGTGTGCAAATTCATTAAATATGACAGACAAGGTGCTTTGATTAAGCTTTTTATATGATTTTTCATTATCATTTTTTCGGTAGATAAATTATACAAAAACTGTCCAAATATTTTATTTTTCCAAGCGCTTTCACTAAGTTCATATGTAAAATTTAGAACGGAATTTTGTTGAAATGTAGCTTTCAGATTATCAATTTCCTTTTTGTTATCAGCCAAAATAAATAAATTGTCTACATAACGTGCATATACTTTGGGTTTAATAACTTTAGCAAAAACCTTGTTTTCAACGAAAGACATATAATAATTGGAGAAGCACAGCCCGAGAGGGTTTCCCATACTTACTCCATCAGTTTGTGTGTAAATAGTGCCATCCTGTCTATAAAAAGGAACTCTAGTAGTACAAGTGACTGTTTTTTAAATATTGGGTTGGATTGATGGACGTGGAATGAAATTATTTTATACACAGAATTAAGGATAATATCAATAGTTTCTGTGACAGGAACGTTAGTAAATAAATTCTCTACATCAAGCGACACAAGAATACCTTGATTTGGTGCTAATAGAACAGATATTATTTACGAATTTAAATGTCCATTAAGGAATTGTGTTTCTGGTCAATCAAAATTCGTAAACAATTATATTGGCCACACCCCAACATGTTTAACAAGAAGTCTAACGCTACATCTTTCTGACCATAGCTCAATGAGGTCTTATTTAAATATTCATGGAGACCTAGCGGACCCTATTTGCAATATACTTGTTGATAATACAAATATAACAGAATCATCTACATGTTGAAAAAGGCTAAAAAATAATAGAAGCCTTATTAATAAAAACATAAAAAACAGCACTCGATAATATCAGTTATGAACAGGGACACAATATGTTGACTTTGTTTTGAAAATAAAACATTCTATAATGCTAAATACATGCATACAACAACCCATTTCCAGTTAACAGTAAATATAATTCATCCTTGGATACGGTATATCCGAATGCGCTTGGAAAAATAAAACATTTGGACAGTCTTTGTATAATTTATCTACGGAGAAAATGATAAGATCACATGAGAAATTATATAAAAAACTTAATGAAAGCACCTTGTCCGTCATATTTAATGAAACTTGCATGAAAGAAGGATTGCTGCCTAAATACACAACACACGCGCGTGCGTGTGTTGTGTGTCTAGAGGACAAGATATCAAAATGGCTACAATTGAAAGAAAAAAGGAAAAAGAGAAAAAGACAGAAATGGTTAAGTAGTCAGTGTAAAGTGAAAAAGAAAAAAACACGAAAAGGACAAATAATCACGACATTCTACACGTACGTATATACACGCAGACGGGCGCACGCGCGCGAACGCACACATACACATGCCCGCGAGCATATATACAATCAAAAAGAAAAACTGTACCAATAAAAAATGTATATAACAAAGAAAAAAATCGAGAAGTATCAGCTAATACTTGCTGCCAAGTGGACGGAGTGATTCCCAAAGTGTCTGTCTACAAAACTCTGTAGTCAGGATCCTGAAGGTTATATCAGTCAACTAAGTGCCAAACCTTTTACTTGTATTATATATATATATATATATATATATATATATATATATATATATATATATATATATATATATATATATAGATATATATATATATAGAGAGAGAGAGAGAGAGAGAGATAGATAGATAGATAGACAGACCTAGTGAGCCAGACAAACCTACCCAGGGTAGGTTTGTCTGGCTCACTAGGTTTATCTATGTCGGCTCTACGGTTGTATTGAGCTCTTTTAGTTAGTTAGTTGGTTACTCGTGTCGGGGTTTTCTCTTTGGGCTTTAAACCTGTATCTGTGCGATTTTTTTCGACTGACTTTCATGTTTCTAGCTCTTTCTTTTTTTAAAACCTTTTTTCCTTCGAGATTGATTTGATAATTGGCAAATCAAAAATTCGAAGGTTTTTCGCAACGAGTATAGTTACATATATATATATATATATATATATATATATATATATATATATATATATATATTACCCTGACATAGCAAAGATAATGATGAGAAATAGTGTCGGATAAAAATCCTTTCAAAAATTGTTACTGGTTATGTTTCGGATACGAAGCTGAAGTTCGCAGATACAGATCCGTAGAAGTCCCAATGAGAGATGCGCGTCCCTTAAATATGTAATTCAACACCTTGCTCTGTTAGGTTTGTCTCCGTGGCCAAATTGGTAGCATCAAAACAAGCAGTTTCCCTAATAAAAAAAAAGAAAAGGATACAGGCTCAATTCCTCTCGAAGGCACATTTTTTTAATTGGATTTCTCAATGTAGACAAATTGTTATTAACTAATTTCAATGTTTGAGAAAATTAAAAAAAAACAAGTGGATAGCAACTCATACACATATACCTGGCAAAAATAACATTTATAGTAATAAGAAATAACGCTGAATAAAAATCCCTGGAAAATTATCGTTGTTTACATTTTGGGATGAGAAAATAAAGCCAGCAGATACGGATGCTTACAAGTCCCAACGACAGATTAAATAGGTAATTCAACCTTTGCTCTTATAGGCTGGTCTCCGTGTTCAAACCGGTAGTAGCACGCTTTGGTTAAAAAAAATGAAACAGTTTCTTTGATGAAAAAAAGGATACAGGTTCGATATGTATATATAAATACCAAGAAAACCTTTCTGTGCCAACGCATTTCGTTTCCTGATGACTTTACCAAGTTAATGTGGAGATTTTATTTTGCAATCTGTATTTATACACAGAAGTAACGTGTATAAATGTAAGTTACAAAATAAAAATAAATTCATAACTTTCCTCAAGGGACGAAACGCGTTGGTACAGAAAAGTTTTCCTTTTGCCTTATATTTATATCGTCTTTACAGATATATTTTATTTATATTTTGACACACACACACACACACACACACACACACACACACACACACACACACACACACACACACAGTGGAATACTCTCTTTGTAAATTGAGCAATCTAATTATGTTTTTTATAAACCTTGGAGGGAGTTTATGCTAATATAAATATATATATATGTGTATTTTTATGTGTGAATGTATATACATGATTATATATATATATATATATATATATATATATATATATATATATATATATATATATATATATATATATATAATTTCCTTTGGTTATGTGGATAATTCCGAGGAGTTCCTAAAAATGAATATCCAGATAAAACTCTTAGTCGAGAGCTCAATGTATGTGATATAGAATTAAGATAAATTTCATAGAAAAAACTTACATTCGAATTTTACAAGTTATAAACTTAAATTTATTTCGCAGTTGGTTTAAACTACATCTTCAGACTGGTTTAAATGCACCAAACACTGTTCTGTCTATCAAATTTATATATATATATATATATATATGTGTGTGTGTGTAAATATATAGAAAAATAGGAAAGAACCGTTAGGTTAATAATCCGAAGTCCTTTAGTATTTTTGTTTTTATTTTTTTAAAAAACAGTGATCGATACACAAGTAGTGCCTATATTATAATTATTTTTTAAAAATAGGATTCCATCCCTACATAGGAATTGCCATGTTTCAAAAACAGAAGCTAAAAACTTCCAATTCAATTTTACAAATTAAATTAAAGTACTTAGTTCTGTTTCATGCTCAAGGGAATTTTGGAATAACTGATTTTGAAATTTACGGAGCTTTATAAGCATATACATTCGTAATATTAGTTTCTATGGATATGGAGAAAACCAATCATTTTAATAAGGGGCGGTAGAGTATTCATATTCTTTGGTAATTTCTCCACCTTTTTGTTTCTGGAGTAAATGGAACACTATAAACGGGTGAGTCGTCTTTGTATCCTCAGTCAATGGTCAATACAGGAGACTCCATTGCGTTTAGATAAGACCAGATGAAGTCTTAAGCTCAAGTTTGAAACGTTACAAGCTCGCGCACGCCATGTGTCCTGCAAAACTAAAGTTGGTGGATTCCCGAAACTGATCGAAATCTTGCAGTAATGATGATGCTCAGAATAAATCATAAATTTAATAAAATTTAGTTTATTTAAGCTGTTGGTTAAATAGATTTTTCAAACTAGCCTTATTTTCCCGAGTTCCAATACTTGACAGCTGTACACAGTAGCTTGAACGTTGAATCACTCGTTCACAACTGATGATGAGTAAACAACAATGACACGTCTCTGCTCGTTCTGTGATTTTTCAAAGGTTGGACTGATAATCTGGTAGTCTGTTTCACGTTTAATGCCACAATCTACTCTTTCAATGGTACTCTCTCGTGTCATTTCTCACTTGCAGCCTCGGCAGAACTGCTTACACCTTATATATAGAGAGAATATATTAGTACGATTTGACTATTAATTGATGTTCTCTAAGGCCTCTGTTGTTTTGAAGAGGACATGATCGGCTAGACACTTGATCGAGTTCTGGTAAACTAGTAACCTAAAACTATTATTACTATAAGACCAGCGATTAAATAATCATTATGCAAAGAAACCATAGAGGCCATTGGTCGACTTTGGTTGAATTTTTGGGAAACACTTTCGTATTGAAATTATCGTGTCTAAGAAATTTTACTAATACAATGGCTAGGTCTTTATGTAAACACCTTAATCTCAAGGGTTTTTAGAGATAATTTATTATTTTTATTTCGGTTGAGGAAGTGCTTTATTGTCATAATTTTTCCCCGTTTGACAACTGTAGCTGGTGATTACAAGGTCAACTCAGTTATAAAACGACAATAAATTATCTCTGAGTTAATATATAGGTCAAGTTTCTTAAGAAATCCTCAATGTACATAATTCTTCTAAATTAATTAATTTTCTTAATTAGTTCTTTTTTTTTACATTCAATTCCAATAATAATTAACACTATAAATTCTTCTCTCGCTTCGATAGCATAAAACCTGGTCTTTCTAAATTTAACTGTTCAGCAACCGCACGGAGAAGCCACTACCAACCTAGTCACAGAGGTGAGGTAAATGGAACAGGTTTATAATTTTAATGTCGATTGCATTTGAACAAAGTATATCTAGGCAAAGTTTCCACTTTACACACACACACACACATACATACATACATACATACATACATACATACATACATACATATATATATATATTATGAAATAGATTAAATCCGACAGATTTTTAATTTATTTGTTTAAACGTTATTTTTTACATGGATACTCATATTTGAGTAGATGCTCTGTTTTTATTTATTTATTAAACAGTATAGTTATTTGTTTACATCTATCGGCCTGAACATTCGAGAAATCTTGTTAGAAAAATATGCGCGCGCTCCGACAAGATTCGAACCTACGTCCCCTAGGGTGAATTGTCATTAGATCTGACGTACCAACTCGGCCACATAGGACCTTCTGATTAAAAAAAAAACTCCCGAAATCCTGCCCGAGGACGCATATTTTTTAACAAGATTTCTCGAATGTTTAGGCCGGTAGATGTAAACAAATAAATATACTGTTTAATAAATAAATAAAAACAGAGCATCTACTCAAATATGAGTATCCTTGTAAAAAATAATGTCTAAACATATATATATATATATATATATATATATATATATATATATATATATATATATATAAAAATATATATATATATTTTACTACCTACTGATACTAGTATTGCTGCCTCAGTCTCCCTCTTAGCTATTTCTGCACGTATGTGCGTTGTGGTGGAATCGATATGAGCTCGGATTGAGAAATTGGAGAACCAAGCTTGAATTCCAGTCGGGTTTGTTACATTTCCTTGGGAAAGATATGAATCCTTCTCTTCTTCCTTCAGCTATGGGTTAAATAGCTGGGAAGACTGGGTTCTATAAGCAACCAGTCTATTACACAAAGAAATAGCAACTTACTTCGCCTAGTCAGCCAAGTGTGTATCACGTCTGGTACTTAACTGATTGAATGACTTCTGCACAAACTAAATATTTCGGGTGTCAGAAAATTATCTTTGAAGACTGAAGTTTGCAATTCTTAATCTGAGTAAATTTTGGCATTCACTCTGTATGTGGTGAACTGAAAATGAAAAAGAAAATCTTCAGTAGATTGGAATTAATGTAAGTATTACTGACATAATAATTATAATGTACAAGATAATCACCGTGAAAATTTCACGGTTTTCCTATCTAGATTTTCTGATGAATGTTAATTCTTAACTTAATAATTGAATAAGATTATGGGAAGTTTTACGACAATAAAATATCCGTAGAAATTCTCCCGATCGCATTGTTAAATATTTGAGCTTAACAACTTTAACAAAATATTGAAATGACAATCATAAATATTAATGCACCTCTACGTGATGTAATTGTTAGTAAGTTTGTCTCGCTAGAACAATTACCATTGAGTAGTGAGTTTGAGCCTCACTGGACGCCCTATTCTTTAGGTTTTGTGCCACATCTAAGTTACGCTTAGAAATATGAATTCTGGTCGTTATTTAAAGAAGTAAGGGGGTACAAATGAAAAGATTTAGAATTGACAATTTTTTTTCTCATTTCACTGTAACAAACAGTAAATACTTCTCTCTTTTTTCTTTCTTTCTTTCTTTCTTTGCAACCAAGTACCTTCCCTGATGTCTCTTTTGCGTTTTTCCACACAGTTAAAATGAAATTGTCCATTATTTATGAGGTATTGGCAGGGCGTAACGGTTGTGCTAACTAAAGGAGGGACAAGCAGAATTATAATAAGATAATTATAATAAGATAAGTTCATTGTTAATGATTTTCCAATGTACAATGCAAGTAGGTTTATAGAAATAAATTCGTCATATATGATTTTGCCATAGAATTGGATTGAATATGTACTGTATAAAGGATGTACAAGTTGCATAACGGATATCGGTGTGGAAAGTGGAATCAGCGAACCGTGTTCAAATTCATAGTTAGTCTGTTGCATTCACTTTCGCACAAAGACTGGTTGGAAAGGCATGAACCTTTCTCTTCTTCGCTCAACTAAATAATAAGGTATTCTGGACTCTCTAGTCTTGAGCAGAAACCAGACTAAGAGAAGGAATCTTTGAATTACAAACTATAACGAAATCAATAGGAAATCACTTCACTATCTTTCCCAAGAAGCAATTCACAGATAATAAAGATAAGGGCTCTGTAGAGCGTCATGATCACCTGTGTCCTGAAGAGACGTGGCATTTAAAAATAATTTGATCTTGTATTTGAGTGAGAATGTTATTAAAATAATTTAAAGATAAATAAAACACAAAGAGTACGCATCAATTATCTCAGTTACAAATGGATCTTGTCACTCGAAAAAGTTCGTATGTTATCAGTGGCGGACTGGCCAGGGTGTCAGTTTGCCCGATGGTAAGTGCCCCCCATCCCATGTCAAATAAAAATGCAATAAAGAAACAAACACATACAGCAATTTTAGCAATTAAAAGGAATAAAAACTTTATAGAATCATTTGGACACTATCAGTTACAAGTTCACATCACGTTGAAACATTGGTTCCTGTAAAATCACCGAAGTTAAGCAACGTCGAGTTTGGTTAATACCTAGATGGGTGACAGCTTGGGAATATCTTGGGTATGCAGATAGTGACCCGAGTTCAAATTCCTGTTGGGTTCGTTATATTCACTTATGCTTAAATATTCTTGGGAAAGATATTAATCCACCTCTTATCCCCCTAGATATGGGTTAATTAGTTAGACTTGTATCAGTAAATCATTAGCATCTTTAAAAAAAATCTTACAATGTAAAAGAATATTTTCTGGCTTTAAATAACCTGCAAACGGTTGATAAGCCGTAAAATACGAATCAGTCAAGTCCAATGTAAGAGGCCATTTTCCAAGCTAAAGATTATAAAAACAAGTTTAAAAAATTCACTGTCTGAGGCGAATTTGGAATCATACATGTTGATATCCATTGAAAAGGAATTGTTATATGAATTGGATGTAGAAGCAATTATTGGCACATTCAAACAATCATCTAGCGAACACAAACGATTGCTCTTAATTGTACTTTTGAACGATTTATTAATGTGTAAATTGTGCAGTAAATTACTTTAAAATATCAACCAATAACTTAAAATATAATAAATAAATATATAGCGTACCATAATGAAGGGACACATTTTAAATGCAAGTATCTTGGATTATAAAAATGACACAGAGTACCAAATATATTTATTACCATCTGAGCGATGTAATATTCAAATCTTAGATAATATGTGGAACTTTTGTATATCAGTTATGTAATAAAAATACTTGGCACTTTATAATCCAATATACTTGCTTTTAAAATGTGTTTATCACTATAGAACACCCTATATTTACATTTGACATCTACTACCAATAATACGTACAGTACATGTACACTGTAATTACTAAGGAATACACATTTTTTCCGCAAAAATTTTAATTGTAAACTTTTTCCGCATGAATTTAAATTTCTTTTTATTCGTTAGGAAAATTAAATGACAGGATATTAATTTTGGGTAGCCCCCTTTGTCACAGTATCAAGCAATATTTTTAGATCCGGTCCGCCAATGTACGACATTCTTTCTTTTAGTGTAGAACAATAAGGATGAACAGATTATGAAACAATTATTATCACTAAAATCCTTAATTGGTTTAAATAAAAAATTCTTATTGCAGAATATTTCGTTTGCTAAATTAAAATAAAATTAGAGTCTTACATTTCTTTCGATCTTTAAATCAAAATTATTGTTCGTATTTTGTAATTTGAAAAGCTTGCAATAATCGAAAATAGCCGTTTTATACTTTTAACTGTAAATCTATGGGCTGAAATAATTTAAAAGTAAACGTTAAGACCGGGAGAATTTGTGGAGGTGGAACCGTAGGCGGAAGATGAGATAAATACTTCACGTTGATGAGTGTCCGAATGAAGCACTTGGAATCCACATACTAAGTCTAGTTACCCACGTGATTCGTGTGGGTGATTTGATTGGTTTACGCTTGCAGTAGAAGACTCTAGTTAAACCAGCGTCCTTTTATTTGTCAAAAGTTTTCTTTCTTTCTTTCTTTCTTTCCCACTCAACATTCACTCACCATTTTTCTGAGACATTTTCTTTAATTCCTTTTGTCTTGTTCTACATCTTCAGACATGATATTAGATGTTTTTATTATTATTCTTCATGTATTTTCCCCACCATAATTCTTACCCCAATTACTTTTCCTGATTCAATTTTAACTACACCATTTTTACTCATCCTTTTCAAAGACATCCCCAATCTGTGCACCCCTACTAAAACATAACTAAACAAGGGAAAGGTTATAAGACGAACAAACTGAACGATTTAAGGAAAGGCTTATTTTAAACTTTTGCTAAGTAATTTATCTTCATATCAACTAAGCTTACCTTAGTATCGCCCAAGGCCAACTGGGAGGAAATGAAGGCAGGAAGATTATGTTGCGCCAATCCTGAAATTAAGGGGTAAGAACTGCCTGCCTTGAAAGCCAATGTTCGATTTTTTTTATATTTAACCGAGCTTGAGTACTAACCCCTGAAAATGAAGAAAAACACAACTCTTTCTCTCTCCAGGTAGTTTTCAATCAGGGTATCTGTGTGGGCTTACGGCTACATCACGTTGACACACCTGTTTCTGTACAATCACCGAAATTAAGCAATGTCGAGCCTGGTTAGTATCTAGATGAATGACTGATTGGAAATACTAGGTGTTGTATGATTGAATATGTGGGTGGAGTAATAGATAATTGCTTGGAATCGCTAACTTACTGTCAAATACCCTAGTGAAAGGTATGAATCCACCTCTTCTCCCCCAGGTATGGGTTAATTAGTAAGACTTTTATCACTAACCCATTATTATCACTCACCCATTATTGTCCCTCTAACCCCACAAAAGATTCCTTACAGTCTAAAATATTTTCTGGCTTTAAATAACCTGCAAAGGGTTGATAATCCGTAGAAACCCTGTGTCTATGTTTAGAGTATAGAATTTGTGCGTACTGTGTAAAGTGTTACAAACACAAATTTACACACACGCGCACACACACACACACACACACACACATATATATATATATATATATATATATATATATATATATATATATATATACACACACACAAATATATATATATATATATATATATATATATATATATATATATATATATATATATATAAAGAAAAACAAACATCGTTAATAGAACCAACGGCAACATGCCAAAACCTGAAACTCTTATCCAGATAAAATCTCAAACAAAAACGACAATGCTGAGAAATGAAAAAGAAAAAAGTCCTAATGGCAAACTTACCTACTTAGTAAAGTGCTCGAAGCCTAGATTGTCTAGACAGAGTAAAACGCTTAACAACGTTAAATTCTATGAAAGGATGGCCCTAATCGTAACTCGAGTTTCACGCTTTCGTGATCTTCAGATGATTTTCAAGATGGCCCTAGTCTTAACTCGGGTTACGACTAGAGCCATTGTTTCATAGTATTTAACGTTATTAAGCGTGTATATATATATATATATATATATATATATATATAGAGAGAGAGAGAGAGATGTATGAAGAAATTTGTGAAAAACTGTTGCATGTTAATTTTTTTATTCTCTTGTTAACGTTTCGCTCTATAAGACCATCACTAGAACAACTGAAAATATATATGGGGGAGAGAGAGAGAGAGAGAAAACATATTTATGTATTCCTTATCCCTTTTTCATACTCTACTTTACCAACCACAAAGAAAACCCTTCCTGCCTTCCATCAGAATGAGTGATTCCCAACTCCTTGAGAGCGCCTCATTACGCCTACTTGGTCTCACGTTTTCCACTGACATGAGGTGGAATAAATACATTGAATCAATAGCTTCATCTACCGCAAGGAAAGTTGGCTCGGTTTGTCGTGCCAGAAAGTTTTTCTCGTCTGAGTGCATTCTTCAAATCTATAAATCAACCATCCGTCCTTGCATGAAATATTGCTGTATATCTGGTGCTTCCGCTGTACGTCTCGAGATCCTTGACAAAATCCAGAGACGAATATGCAAGATGATAGGTCCTGATCTGGCATCTAGTCTATAATCGCTATCCCTCAGAAGTGCTGTGGCCTCCTTCTGTTTTTTCTACAAATATTTTCACAGCAACTGTTCCGACGAGCTACTTTCGCTGGTTCCCGGACTACATGAATTTAAACGAGCTACCAGGCTGGCATCTCGGTCCCACCCTTTCATTGTCAAAACGGTTAAATGTAACCGTCTCTTTTTTCAAACAGCTTCTGCTCCCGCACTTCCCGACTGTGAAACTCCCTTCCCCTTACTTGCTTACCCGATGACTATAATTTTCAAATATTTAAGTGTAATGTCAATCGACATCTGACACCCTGAGCTTGTTCCCCCCAGTTCTTCTCTGTATCCTTTCGTCAAACACACCTCTGTACTCTTGTTCTCAATTCTCTGTAACCCCTTGCGTGCTAGTGCCACTCCCGCCTGCTGGGGATGAATTGCCTTAAAAAAAGCAAAAAAAAAAATAAAAATAAATAAATAAATAAATAAATAAAATAAAAATTATAATAATCTACGTTTGTAAAAAATAAATAAATAAATAAAGCCATTGACAGCCACCGAAGACAGGGCAGGATAAAGGAGATAAATAGAAGGTAAATAAAGCGTTATACAAGAAGATCATGAATAATCTTAGTTTTCAGTATACAAGGAATTTCTACGCATGCAACTAACAAAAATGAATGCATTAAAAAGTTGTCTTTTTGTTTGCCTCCATGTTCTTACCTACTGCACATCTCTTTATTAACGGCTATGGACAGAGAAGTTAATGTTCTGATAGCTTCAAAAGTTAGCTGTTATTTGAATAATTATTTTTGGAGAGTTGCTTGCCTCTTTGATTTAATCATACTTGGCTAACGAAGTTTAGATTATAAACACTCAGATAGAAGCGAACAATAATTTGTACTTTAACATTTTGACGGGAAAGTTGCGCCCAGAAAAGATAAGAATCGGCCAGTCTTCAAATTTAAGAGTTATTTCTTTCGTCATGTAGAAACAAGTCCAGTAATGTGATTTTATTGATTTTGTTTCTTCATGTGTCCTACATACAGAATCAATCGATGCACACATTACACCACCCCACCAACCCACTGCTAAGTCCAATCCGATCCTTACCACCCACAATTCTTTTTCTCTTTGATCACAGAATTCCATCGTTTCACGTTGCCAATGCACTCAGTGTGTGGCTGCATGTATCACGTGATTGTAATTATATTCATAAATGATGTTACAAACCCACAAAATTGCTTCGATTTTTAACGAAGATTAAAAAGAAGAACCTCCATTATACCGACCCCATTCTATTAACTTCCGGTTGGCATTATGAAATTCGTCATTATAAAAGATTTTAAAACTCAAGCGTATGATACCGTTCAAATGTTAACTTATTTTTAAAATCTTTCTTTATGGCTATCCACATACTCATAGACTACGAATTAATAATATTGATGCCTCGTTTAAGATCGTCTGCCATATTGGATACTGTAAAAGTTAAGATATGAAATACATTCAACCATCATTCGTTGCCTTACATTGCAGCTACTTAGACCATTGGTTGGTTGATTGATTTTGTTTAGCGGCAGGTAGACTCCAAGTCATATCCTTATCACCTGTTGAAACCTTATCTACAGTAGCTGTTTTATGGGATCCATCGTAAAACGGAGAAAGCTGGGAACTATTTCATTAATTTCATTTCTCTGAAACTTTTTTGGCGGTTGTGGGGCTATGGGTAATAGCCAGCGATGTAGGACGTGGAGAAGCACCGTCTTAAATGAATATACTCTTTAAAGCTTCTTGGTAGAATTGTTAGTTGGGTTAAAGGCGGCTTGGCATCAGTCACCCACAGCTGTAAGATTTTCTCTCTGAACATTTTTTATAAATATTTTTCATGGTAAGTGTTCGGATGAGGTCTTTGCTATGGTACATAAACTTTATGAAATTATGCGCAGTACTAGACTAGAGTCGAGATGTCATTACTTTGCAATTGACCTGGCTAGATGTAGCCGTAAGTTCGATGCTAATAGTTTCTTTTCTCGCATTTCTCGCTTGGAAAACTCTCTTCCGGTTCCTTGCTTTCCAGCCAACTTTAATCTACAAAAATTTAAATGCAATGTCAGCTGTCCTCCTGATTACTCTTTTTTCTTTCTGCTCATTATTAATGTTTCTGTTTCTAATTCTTCCACACCTTGTAACCTCTTATGCCTTAGTGGCTTTACTGCCTTGCTTGAGGTGATACCGATTAAAAAAAAAAAACAACAGGTTTTATTGTTATGTCAACACTGATTAAATTTTCCTCATTTTCAGTTATTCTGCTTCCATCAATCAATAATCTAACATCTTTTCTTTTTTTGCTGTTATATATTTCTTTCGAAGCGTACCAATTTTCATGTAAAAATATCAGTAACTACAATATATATATATATATATATATATATATATATATATATATATATATATATATATGAGGAAAAAGAAAAAAGAGAAAATTTAAAAAACAAATAAACTGATTGTAAAGTGAAAAATACGACGAAAAGGACAAATAACCACGACATTCTACACGTACGCACAGACGCGCAGACGAACGCACGCACGCACAGATACAATATGAAAAAACTGGCACAGTTGAAAAGTGCATATAACAAAGAAAAATCGAGAAGTATAAACCTCAATTGCTGAACCCTCCTGACGAGTGGACGAAGTGATTCCCAGAGGTTTCGTTTACGAAAACCTGGTGTCTGGATGCGGAAGGTAACATCAATTAGCTAAGTGAAATTTTTTTACTTTACGTATTAATGCTCTCTCTCACTCTCCCCTCTCTCTCTCACAAACTCTCTCTCTCTCTCTCTCTCTCTCTATATATATATATATATATATATATATATATATATATATTTCTTCAAACTTAATGAAGGCAATGTGGATTTTGCACCCCACTTGCAGGAAGTTCAACCGTCTGATCGGACATGCTTTTATTGCTCAGCCACGAAGAGCATCGTAATAAGACAAGGTTCCTTTAAAAACGTGGACATTGAGGTCAACACCCAGTGGTGACAATCTGTTTCATGCTTAAAAGCAATCTTCAAGCCTGATGATTGCATTTAAGCATGAAACAGACTTTCGCCGCTGGGTCTTGGCCCCAGTATGCACTTTTATATTTACTTACGTTCCGTCCTTGATACTGAACACTTTATCCTTTTAACCACAAATATAGCATACCTTAAAACTATATTTTTATAATATATATATATATATATATATATATATATATATATATATATATATATATATATATATATATATATATACTATAAGACGAACAATTATTGAGATTCTTAAGAAAATGCCAACCCATTAAATAAGTAATTGTAAACTGGGGAGTAATGGATAGCCGCTCGAATTGAGAAATTGGAGAGCCAAGTTCGAATTCCAGTCGAATCCATTACCTGCACTTACGTGCTAATACCCTTGGGAAAGGTATGAATCCTCTCCTTCTCTCCCCATCTATGGGTAAATAGCAGGACAGACCGGGTTTTATAGTCTTTGTTGGCAACTGGTCTACCGCAGAAAGAAATGGCAACCTACTACTTGAAAAAAAATCTGCCTCGAAAGATACATGATTACCTAAATATGTATCATGTATGGCACATAACTGAGTGAAACATTCCTAGAATCAAGTATTTCAGCTATTTTAAATAGAAAATTCATATTTGTCATATAAATATATCATAAAAATTTTACGCTGATTTGCATAATATACATTTATCCGTTCGCTTTTCTTGGTCCAAATGTCCGTTGTTATCAGCTGCATTTTTGATAATCATCGTCCATAGTTGTTCAAATCTATATTTTGGTTTTACAGTAATAGTACCTATATTCTGTGACTAACTGTGTTTTGTTAGTTTCAGGTGGCTTAGTATTGAATTCAGAGTTGTTCTTCTCTTACACTGGTTGCCAAACACTGCTAAAGTGCTCTGTCTGCCCTGCTAAGTAACTCATTGGTTAAATAAAAGATTCATGTTTTACGCAAGAGAATTCGTTCGAAAGTGAATGTCACGAACTCAATCGGAATTCGAACTCGTCTCACTGATTTCTTGTTTCCCGACCTTAACCATTACATACAATGTCTTAAAAAATATATATATACCCGTTAAAATGGCTGCCTCTATTAAGACATAAAATATAACTTTTGAATGCTTTGTTTTTTTTATATTAAACAATTTTTAAAATATATTTTGTAAAACCGCCATTTTCTTAAGTCAGAAACGATAACATCTGAATACTTTATAAATACGCACATATACACACACACACGTACACAAACACGCAGACAAACACATACACATTCACATACTGACACACACAAAGACAAAAAAAAATCAAAACCAAGAAATGATTCACCGAACTTCTAACGTCTCTGACTGAACCACTTTCTTTTATACTTTGATAAATTTCATGTTTTTCTTTTAAGTTTCTTCATTGAAATTATAAAATTCTAGCCTTTAAATGATTTTTCCGACATCCCCTCTTATTAAAATCCCTCGTTTATTGAATATGCCGAAAAAAATCCGAGCTCCCGTTTATAAAATGTCCCACCTGGTATTAGTCACCTTAGAGTATATAGAATCTCTGACACATGAGTGAACAGGAGTAGAAGGTTTATCCCTTATTTCCTCTTTAGGATTGGGTATTCGGTTCCTTCTAAAGTTTACTACCACTCTATGTTTCTAACGTCTCCGACTCAACTCTGAAATTTTATTCCCTAATTCTTTATTTTAGTTTAGTTTTCTTCTACACCCTCAATAAGAGTAGATAGGTTCACCTATCATTCGGTTCACACTCTTTTGAACAGAAGTAGAGATTTATCTCTTCTTTCCTGTTTAGGATTGGGTTTCCACTTCTTTCCCGAACCTACTTCCACACTATACTTCTAACGCCTTCGGCTGAATCTGGAAATGTTACACTAGTACCACACCACAGACTATGCCTCTACTTTGAGTGGTTCTTGGGCCTTGTATTGAGTGAACATTAATAAAAAAAAGAAAAACTTGGTCAGATTTTAGGTGGTAATAGATTGGGCCGCAAACTTTTCATCACTTCTTTTTTGACTATGCACTGCGCATATATATGAACAGATATGAAGAGATGGGCACGAATTATTTGAACATTCCATATTACATCTCAGACGAACCTACTAATAGAAGGCAGTGTTCCTGGGACGTGTACTGATGATGATACGGTTTATGCTGCTGACATAGATATTCATATTTAGGATAAGAATGACCTTGAACCCCCCACCACCACCACCACCACCAAAAAAAAAAAGAACAACATTTTCTACCAAGTGGCAAAAGTAGGAGACAGACCTTTCCAAAACAGAAACAGAAATTGGAATGAAAATAGTGATAGAACATACCCTGAATCCATCATAAAAATGCATAAATACTAAACACTTCAGATACCTCAGAGTAAAAATCAGTTATAATAAATTTAGTATAGGAGAAAAGGAAATTAAATATGGAATAGGTAGCAGTAGGGATAGTTTCACCGAACACCGCAAATTGCTACAAAACCAAAATATTAACCTAAAAACTTGCCATGTTCTTAAATATCCTTGTCAGACTGAAACTTTCATATGGTTGTAATGTATGATGCCAAACTAAACACTTCAAATACCTCAGCAAATTGACCAGTTATAACAAATTTAGTATAGGAGAAAAGGAAATTGAACATGGAATAGGCTGCACCAGGGACAGTTTCACCCAACACCGCAAATTGCTACAAAACCAAAATATTAAACTAATAACGTGAGTCATGTTCTTAAATACTTCCGTCAGATCAAGACTCTCATATGGATGTCACGCATGGTGCCAAGTTGGCCCAGAGATGTCTAAAATGTCAGCTGCATGTAACCGCTTTCTCAAATCAACGGCTAAAAATAGTTTCGAGTGAATGAATCCTTCAAATCTCATGCACTGGTGTTACAGAATCACAAAGAACTGTACCAAATAACAGAAACCACATCACACGAGTAATTTAAATAACTGCAACAGATAAAATGGGTGACATATATAAATCAAAGAGAAAATAATAAAATAATCACGATGTTGACGTTCCACGCCACTTCCAACAAAAGGTTAGGAAAGAAACCTCCATCAATACTAGAAAGAGCGATAACAGTGGAAACGGAAAAACCTATTTACTTGAAAAAAATATTTTAATGTAAATTTCAACCGACAGTAGCATTAGAAGCACAGTTAATAAATTCTGAATGTTTCCATATAAGGAAAGTGATAATATTACCATATATATATAGATTTCATAATTCCTGGCAGAACTTCTATTATCACAGTGTGGGATATCTAATAAAAAAAAGTGATGGAAATAAAAAGAAGAAAAAAAGATTCTAAATTAAATCGGCTAGAAAAAAAATTAATTTAAAATTTCCAGCATCCCTCGTTAGTGCGCATATGTAGTGGCACCAACATAACAAATTTAGTCCGATGAAGTCCTAAAGGATGAAAAGCGTCAAACGAAAAATTTTTCCACTTTGTCATACATTTTTTGCCATATATATATATATATATATATATATATATATATATATATATATATAAGGGGTGTTTCATTAAAACGGATTATATATAAGGGTCAAAATCAGCAGTAAATAAATCTGTGTTATTGGTGAAAATGTATTGATTTCTCTATTGCATCATGTTATTTAAGTCATGGCAATTATGTGTGAAAAATAATATTGCCCAAATATCCGCCAAATCTGAAAATAAAAGAAAATAAAACATTAGACGCTTAAACTTTCACATTTAAATCGGTTATTGGAACACCCTTTATATATATATATACACCTTCATCTTAGCTGCAATTTTTTTTAATCAAGACGTTATGTAGCTTGATGTAAATAAGAACAAATAATGTAACTTTAACCATAAACTCATACAAGCACATGCAATTCAGATTATAACTATTTGTGTTCGCCATCGTTTCCATTTGCTCAAAACATCGTATGCAATTCTGTTGCGTAAATTTTACAGTCTAAATTCAGTCAGTTCTATTTTTGATGAATTCCTGAGTGGTATATGTATATAATTTCAGATTAAAATAGTGTTGATAGTAGTTAATAAAAATGAATAAATGAACTAGTATATATTTATATAAGAAAATTGTTTTGGTCAACCTGTCTCTTTTATTCTCTTGGCTTCTCATCCACGGAAGCAGACGTAGTCTTTCCGTCTTTTGGAATTTTTGCAGTCCTCCTACACTTGGTGTAGGTTTCTATTTTACCTATCATTCCCAGTCGCTTTTACAAAAATAGTTGTCTGAGGGATTTCAAATAAATGAACAATTCTATGGATCGCAAAATAAGTGTTTTCTTTTGATATTCTGAAAAGTTGATGTTTCGCCACAACAAATTTTCTTTTATTATATTTGATACTAATCAAGTTATCTTGACTGGTGATTAGTTCGTGACTGTTGTGAAAATTTAACAGATTTTATATTTGAACAATGTATATTTGATGCCTGATTATTGCTAACATTTCAGGACCGGTGACCATCCTGTCCAAAGCGGACAATATTCCCATTATAATTAGTTCGATCCTTACTCAGTGTTGTGCATTTGCAGCTTTCTTCCAGATTAAACTCATTACGCTCTTGTAATAACTCGAGTAAGTTTAAATGACCATAGTGTGTTTGATTCTTATTGGCTGTTTCACATTTCTTGCTAAGATGGGCTTTGAAAACGCAGGTTTTTGTTTTCAGTACATGACCTGAAACCTCAGACGTTTAGTTCTATTATATAACACTTAGCTATGTCTACAACAATATACAATAACTGGTATTGGTGTCATCATCGTTTCTATGATCGAGTGTGGTTGTAAGGTCGCAATGCAGCTCAGCACTTAACCAGTTCCCTCCACATATCTAGGTTGAAAGTCGGAAGCTTATTGATGCCTGTCTTGGGAAAGTAGCCCATCCATCTCCAGATCAAACTTAAGGGATCGTCTTTGGTTACGAAAACGTTACCATTTATTCCATCAAAGGATCCATCTGCCATGGCTGTTAATTTCAGTCTAAGAAACCCCTTCGCCCGGTGATGCCGTATCATCGCCGCACTGACTGCATGCATGGAACCCAGTCTACCTCATTGCGTTAGATGGCTATTGACTCTACAAGGTCTTTGACATGTCTTGTTTTAATCTTGCTGCTGGGTATCTAACCATCCAACTCTTCAGAACTGGTGGGAGGACCAGTTCAGTCGAAGATGTGGTGGGTAGTACTGGGTTACATCGTACCAGAAGCACAGATTAACATGTCATAAATTGGAATTCTACTGTCAATCGATACGCGTCATCCAGAAATTCTAATAACACTGAAAAAAAGATTGATTTCTTGTTGAATTGGATGTTTTTTTTATTTGCTCGGATTACAATGTATATAGGTAGCTAAACTGCAGATAGATTTCTAAAGTGTTGTTATTCCACGTTATTTCAATGATTTCAATTTTATAATTGAAACTCATTTCTCAGTGTCCAGCAACTATAAACTCACTTGTGAATTTCGATGTTTTTCTATAATTCTAATAGAGAAGTCTTTCTGAAATGTTTTAATCATATAGGGTTATTGCACTACACCCTGTACAAAAATTATAAAACATTGTGAAAAATATCTCATTTCTTGTCGAATTCTGTATTTTAAACTGAGATCATTATAATGTACGTATAAGTGACTTGTAAATATGCATCTAAAATGTGTTATTCTATGATTAATAGTTAAATGATTTTGTAATTAAATCTCGTTTCTTAGTTTTCAAAAACTACAAAAACATTTTTAAATCTGATGCGATTCTCAAAGTTTAATGCAGAAGTGATTCCTAAAAGATTCTCTGAAAATGTATTCTTACTTGGAGCAAAACTCTGTGGTAATGGTACCCCAAGAACCCTCCAGATAATGCCAAGACTTTCAAATAATTTTGAAAAATCTCGGTCCATCAATGATATCCGCTCCGAACGAAACACTAAAACGAGACGGCAAAAAAAAAAAAAAAAAGAGAGAGAGAGAGTGAGAGAGAAAGATTTCTAAGCTGTTTCTTAGATACCGAATTTTAAGAAAATTTTATGAAAAATCCATCAAAAGATGTTGGGGAATTGCAGAATAAATAAACCAGGGATAAGTATCGAAATCTTCCGGTTCCAAGTAACATGGAACCTGGTCAGTGCCTAGATGGGTGATCGCTTGGGGATATCAGGTGCTGTAAGCTTGGATGCGCGAGTTATGTAATGGATAAGTCATTCAGTTAAGTGCCATACGTTATACTCGCTTGGGTGATCATGTATCTTTCGATATATGACTGACGCGGCAGTATTCAACCCATAGCTGAGGGGAGAAGAGATGGATTCATACCTTCCCCAAGGGTATTTGTGTGAAAGTGAGTCTAATAGGCACTCAGAATCTAACTCATTTCAGTGACAAACATTGTCGGATTCTGATACAATTGTTGGCTTTACCAAAAAAAAAAAAAAAAAAATGTGCGCGGCTTCGGTAATATCTGGCTGTCAAAAACAAATACTTACCCAAACATTTGAAATAAAGACGACCAGGGAGAATACGGAACAACGTAAAGCAATATTTTATTTGTTAGAAATGGAACATGCTAACAAAGTGTAAAAATCTGATAAATGCATTCTCTCTGATTCTGAAAGGGAAAGTTAGTGAATATTAAAAAATAATATCTTTGCTCACAAGTCTAGTAAGTCATGTTGCAAGAAACTGTGTTTTATCCTCATGTTAGGAAAGCATCTTCTCTTTACGACGTCTCCTCGAAACAGTTCTTTTTACAGACTAGATTTCACTGATTGAACGTTAATGATCAAACGCCCTTCTCTAATGCGCAGTCAAATGTTGTGCATTGGATGAGAGGAAGGGAAGTTAATCTAAACACTTCTTTAGCATCAATTGGCAACCAGTCTACCATAGAAAGAAATGGCAACCTACTGCGGGAAAAATCTGCCTTGTCAGTTATGTATCGAAAGTAATGAATAGTGTGGTTTGAGAGAGTTTTTGTTAACTATTGTTACCCGGTGTCTGTGTGTGAGAGAGAGAGTGTGTGTGTGTAAGTTTAGCATTTATCATTTTAGAATGTTTATCACTTATGCTTATAAATGCTTAAGCAAGTGTAGATATTTTCTTACTTTAGTCTGCTACAAGGCCATAACAGCGGGGATGCTAAATGATAATTGAATTTACTTTCCTAGCAAATTGTCTACGAGATTAGCTTGCTAACTATCCCTCCCTGACAGGCGCCTATCTGAGTGCGCTTATATATGAATAAAGTCTACATAGATATATACAGATATATCGGAATATATAAGAGTATTAATGCTAGAAAATGTGTGTGTGCGCGTGCGCTCGCGCGCGCGCGCGCGCGCGCGTGTGTGTGTGTGTGTGTGCTTACGCATAAGCGCGTGAGTTCGTTTTCTCATGGAATCTCGATAATTTTGGTGAATTTTTGAATGTGTAGGAGGAAGAGGAAAGGGTTGTTGAATGGTGCAGAAGGGTGGTGAATGAGGCCCCTCTTCCTCTGCTTGTGAATGAGGCGAATTTCACGTGAAGTTATTTGTACAGATTGCTGAATAGACATTTCCGTATTTGAGAAAAGAAGAAGAAGAAGAAGAAGAAGAAGAAGAAGAAGAAGAAGAAGAAGAAGAAGAAAGAGATATAGAGAAAGTGATAACGCAAAAAGCAATGCTGAGGCGTGGGGAAGAGAAAAATGTGAAAGAAGGTGAGAAAAACCCAAGTGAATATGAATGATGAGGAGAGAGAAATTAGGTCAAGAAGGAAGAAATAAGGGAAGAAATCGAGAAATAAGAAAAGAACAGGAGCGGAAGTCAAATAGAGAAGAGAGAAGAAAAGGATTGGGAGAAGAGATAAGCAAAAAAAAAAAAACACTCGAGATAAAATGGCGCCAATAGGAGGAAAGAAAAAAAAGGAAGGCAAAGATGAAGGCGTGAAGGAATAAAAAATATTTGGAAGAGAGGTCAGAATTGAAGTAGAGTGATAAAAAAAGTGTGAACCGGAAGTGAAGAAACAAAAGGGGCATATAAAGAACAGGCGGAGAATAAAAAGATTAAGAAGAAAAATGAAAAGAAAAAAACAGAAAAAAAAAAAAGAAGTAAAGTAGAGAGAGTGGGAGAAGAAGGAAAGATGGACAGGAAAAAGAAAAAAAAAATAAACAAATGGAGATGCAAGTGGGAAGCCTAGCATATTTACGCGCACCGAAATAGCGAGTGCTGACGTCATGTGATAAGTAACTGCTGTTATTTACTAAGTACAAGGCTGTAAGTATGGGGCGCCCAGTATGGCAGTGAATGCTGGACAATTTCCTCACAGATGAAGAAGAGACTTGAAGCGACAAAGATTTGGTTCTACCGACGAATGTTGAAAATACCAAAGACAAAGTATGTGAGAAACGAGGAATTTTTAATCTATTGATACCCGCTATAAAATCAGGGGTTCATTTTTTTAAATAAAATTTAAAATCCGGTATTATTTATAGGTTAAAATTACTACTGTAGTGAGTTTAATCCATATTAGGTGTCCAACACTCGTGGTGGCTTACAGACATATCACGACGAAACACCGGTTCTTGTACGATCACCGAAGTTAAGCAACGTCGAGCCTGGTCAGTACCTTGATGGGTAACGGTTTGGAAATATCAGGGGCTGTAAGTTTAGATATGCAGGTAGTGTAATGGATAAAAGGTCGGAATTGGAATCCGGAAAGCCTAATTCCAATTCCAGTCGGGTTCGTTATATTCACCCCACATTAAATTCGGCTTTGTGCCACATCTGACCACGTGGGGAGGTTAGTGAATATCTTCACTTAAGTGCAAATACTCTTGGGATAGGTATGAATTTACTTCTTCTCTACGCGGCAATGGGTTTATTTAGTAGGAGTTGTATCAGTAAATCATTATTTCCAAAATTGTCTTACACCCTAAATATATATTCTGGCTTTAAATAACTCGCAAAGGGTTGATAAACCGTAAATCAAATCACACTGGTGGCTTGCTGTCATACTAAGCTAAACATAACAAATGCTACATTATCAGAGCTGTTTCGACTTGAAGGCACACTGCAAAACAGTGTGATTTCTAATTTTCAGCATGGCTGATCATTTCTGATCAAGCCCATCGGATCATGTCTGTTTATGTTTCTTCAACGCCTACAGAGCTTTTTAGGTTTATATGGCAACTATGCTAAGCGGACCTTGTTACAGTGCAAAAATGTATCGCACAAGCACCATATACGGTTTTGAAATCATAGATGTCCTCTTTCTACATTGGCTACCGACTAAGACCAGAGAGTTCAATCTGCCCTGTTATTTAACCCATAGATATGGGAAGAAATGAGTGTAAAGATCTCGACCGGAATTTGTACTGTTTACTGATTTTTCGTTTCGAGCATCTAATCATTACGCCACCCGCACACCAAATAAATACATACGTACCCATTTCTCCAGCCTTTATAAATAATACACACTCTTTTGTGGCCGCATGTTTTTACACTACAATAAAACAATTCAGATAGAGACTAATATATATATATATATATATATATATATATATATATATATATAATAGATAGATAAATAGATACTTTGGTTTGGTTTGTTTTACGGCATATCAAACTCAATGGGTTATTTAATGCCGCTATGATTTTTATTGCTGGTAATATTTTTTTGTGTTAAAATCTATTTTTATACTTTTACAGTGTTTTGACACTAGTTTGTGGGTTAACTATTTGTCCATAGCTGGGACCTGGGGACACCAGCAATTAAGAGAGGGTTCCACGCTCCTCAAGACCCCCCTTATCAGAGGCCTTGCTGTTGGATGTAGCTTAGCATCTTACCCAGGACGAGATAGATAGATAGATAGATAGATAGATAGATAGATAGATAGATAGATAGAATGAAGAGTAAAATAGCGCAAAAAAAATAAATAAATAAATAAATAAATAAAAATAACAGAAGTAAAAGCGAGGGGAATATTTTTAAACGGAGAACAAAAAAACCTTCTGTCAAGCTCAACCCCAGTTCTTACAAGTTTTCAATTCATAAAATCTGTGTTTTTACCATGACGAAACCAAGCTTCATTCATAAGTCTCAACAGTTGATAGCGATGTTTGTTTATTCTTTTTTTTTATTTTTTTGATCAGACGCACAGAAAAGATTTGGAACCAAAATAAGTACAGAAGAAGATATAGAAAAATGAAAAGAGGAAAAGAAAGCATTACTAGACTGGCTTCGAGATCTCGTCAATTTACAGTCAAGCTGGCTAGATGTAGCCGTAAATTATATGCAAACAGTTTCTTTTCTCGCACATCTCGCTTGGGAAACTTCCTTCCTGCTCCTTGCTTTCCAGCCGACTTTAATCTACAAAAATTTAAATGCAATGCCAATCGCTATCTACTGACCTCCTTATTACTATTTTCTCTTCCTGCTCATTATTAATGCTTCTGTTCCAATTTTTCCGCACCCTGTAACCCTTTGTGTCTTAGTGGCTTTACTGCCTTGTCTGGGATGATACCGATAAAAAAGAGAGGAAATACGGTGCGATAGCAAAAAGAGAATAAAAGGTATAAAATGATAGACTAGAATAAGAGAGGGGGGAGGAAGAGAGTGGGGAGATAAAGGAGGGCAAGATAGAGAGATAGAGATAGAGAGAGAGAGAGAGGGAGTGTGTGTGTGTGTGTGAGAGAGAGAGAGAGGGTAAACTAGGGAAAAAGACTACTATTTATTATTTCACTAACCGTAACGACCTTCATTTTGAGACTTTTACATTCGTCACTCGTTAAAAATAAGATCGGAACAGAGATTCCGTTTCTTCAATAAAATATGTGGTAATGTCAGTGGGTGATACTAGTTCATATATACCTCAAATACTTTCAGTTTATTTTCTTACATTCAGTCGGTTCATCTTCCACAAAGTGAATAGATATCTAACTTAAAAAAAAACGGTTCTTTTGAGCCGTACTTGCAATTAACGGCATCCAAGAAAATATGTTGTTCCACCTTTTTCTACTTATATTTGGCACATTTTCAGTAGGAGAATATAGAAAGTACATTTTCTTAATAAAAGCAGTGCTTAAACTCTCTGAACTAACCGATTTTACAAGTATTTAATTTGTTTGTTTCGGTTTTAAATTACTTCCCCTATATAGGTATTCGTAATGAATTTCAATAAAATAGCGCACATGAAAGATATTAAAATCTATTCTATAATATGAAACACGTGACATTATATATTTATCGGTTACAAAGCCTTATCTCTCCAGTTTGGTAATGAGATATATCATTGTTATGGTAAAGGAAGCCAATAAGCAAATCTGTTTACAGTATCAATCGTATATGTCATTAGTAATTTGGGAAGCTTAGATTGTTAATACGCTGTCTTCCATTTCTTTGGCTTCGTGTCAGCTTATTTTGGATATTTTTGCTTTTAATGGTGATTTTCTAAGTGTATCTGATATGTGGCACAAAGCCAAAAGTATGGAGTACTCAGTGAGGATCGAGCTCACTAGTAAGTTGTAATCGTTCTAGCGAGACAAACTTGCTTAATAGTTAACTGCATATATAAAAATCCTAGATTACTTACGCAGAAAATCTAGTCAATGTAACTGCAAAATTACTTAAATACTGTCGTTGTTTTTTACGGATATAGGCAAAATCGCAGGTGCGGATAGGGTAAAGTGTTGACCTTCTTTCGGAACCATATGTACCACGACGCACCAAGCAGATTGGTAGACAGATGGACTAACTCGTAATTTAAATAATTAACCCTAAACTCGCTGTACAAACCCCAAATGATGTATAAGTTATTTCACCAACAAATTACAACCGGAAATAGCCTTTTAAAACTATCATTTGCCCAAATTATTCACATGCAAGTTAGTCACCATTTAACTCTGTTTAGTTGTTAAGTTGAGCACTTGGAATGCTCCATCCTGGATATGACGATAAACTACATCCGGCAGAAAGGCCTCTGGTTGAAAGGTTTTGGGGAGCATGGGACCACCTCTTAATTGCTGTCGTTCCCAGGCTCACAGGAAAACTAGAAACATAATCTTAAAAAAGAAATCAAGGAATAAACCTCTACTCCTGTTCAAAAGACCGGGTAGAGTTGTAAACTGGACGACAGATGAAACTATCTACTATTCGTCATTATTATAATTCCGCAGATTGTACCGATTACTATTTGTTGACTTTTATCACTATGTCTCGACCGATGCATTCTTCAGCCTTTCTTGTATATATGCTTCAATCATTAAGATGGTGTTATCGGTATTTCTGGAAAAAGACTTTAGATGGAAACTCAATCCTAAACAGGAAATAAGAGATAAACCCCTACTCCTGTTCAAAAAACCACGCAGGAGTGTAAACCGGACGATAGACGAACCTATCTACTCCTATCGAGGAAAAATATAAATCAATAAATAGTAAATAAAATTTCACTATTTAGGTGGAGACGTTAAAAGTATAGAGTTGAAGAAACCTTTAGAAGGAACCGGAAACCCATTCCCAAACAGGAAATAAATCACAACTAGTTAGGGTGATTACATAGCATATGGTAAATAACGATATCTTCGATGAAGGCACGTTAGATCAACTACAGTAGAAATACAGGAGTTATCCCAAGTTCAATTTGAACTTGAGAAACTTACATTTGGAACTGAGAGGGAAAAAGTGAGAATCGAAGCTGAAAGAGAAAAAGTGCGAAATGAAGCTGCAATAAAAAGAGTTAGAATTGAACAGGAGACACACGACCGCAAAATAGAAGCAAAATAATTAAATAGTGAAGCTAGACGAAACGAATTTGATTTATCAAAGAAGGTTAGGCAAGTAACGAACGTTAATGAAGTGGATGTAGATGGATATTTTTCGCATTTCAAAAAAGTTGCTTTGAATTTGCAAAGACCTATGACCAAATAGCTCATGTTACTACAGACTGTGCTAAAAGTTAAATCCCAAAGAGCATATGCCGCCCTGTCAGTAGAAAACTGTGCTGTTTATAATATCGTGAAGTCAGCTATCCTTAAAACATGAGTTTTTAAACTGAAGCTTACCGTCAAAGATTCAAGAAGTTACGGAAAACAGACGGACAAACTTAACGTCGAGTTTTCGAGTGAAAGAAAAGGAAACTTATTTTGACGGGTGGAGCCAGTCGAAAAATATCTAAGATGACCGTGATAGACTAAGGTAACTGATTCTTATACAAGAGTTTAAAGAATGCATTCCTGAAAACATAAAAATATACCTTGAGGAAAGAAAAATAGATATTGTATAGGAAATGGCCACTCTTGAGGACGAATATGCGTCAACGCATAAACACAACACGTCAAAATACAGCGGTCCCTTCAGACCTAGAACTGTTCCTGGTCTAAAACCCGGGGCTAGTTCGGGTCCAAGTTTTCAGTAGGACCAATCATGCGGTTCTAATCGGTAATTTACCTCGTATATAAGTGCAAGTACGAACTCAAGTGGTACAAGTCAGAAAAGATATAGTAGGTTGGTGCAAAAATAATGTCGTTTTCTCACATAGTAACATATATGAGAAAACGACAATTTGTGAATTTGTTGTTATACAGGGTGTCATTAGTGAGTTTGTTAGTGTTCCTCTACATTGAATTCATTCGAGGTCAAACTTAGCCTATTGATGTTGGTGTCGTTCCTAGTCTGGCTATGAAAGGCGTATCTATGTTGCTAGGGAAGGAGCTAGTTTGTGGGAAGGTAGCTATCCATCCCAAACTAGTATTAGAACTGGTCACTTCCGATAGAAACAGAGAAAACGAAAGAATATAAACCTAGGATATTATCTACATATGTCGTGACTCGGGCACAGGACAAGGGAAAAGATAAAGAAGAGAGATTTCGTGGGACAAGGGACGAGACCTGTCCTAAATCCTTTTTAAATCACGACATAGATTTTAAATGTCAATCTGATAGTCTCAAGAAAAACAATAGCATTGGTAATGTAGATCCCGCTATGGATGTTTCCCTATCAAGGAAATAACTCGAGATAGAACAAGGGAAAGATCTCAAAATTACTCTACCTGTAATCACACCTTGCCAAAAAAAAAGTTGGATATAGTTCCAGCAGGATATTTTGTTGAAAACAATGTGTTGATGAGACTTCCTTCATATCGCAGCTTCGGAAGACTGGGCAGTGGTTTCCTATAACATCGCGGACATTAACTTTTATCACGAGGAATCGGAAGATATTCCGGAAGACAATTTATCTTTAGGATATGGAGTGGAAGTTGGAAATTGTGTCAAATCTTTCTTTTCGGATGACAACCTTACGGCACTTCAGAAGCTGGAAAAATGTATGGATAACGACAATGCATTCAGCCAGCAGTTGATAGCAAGATGAATTCTAGAAAATCTACGTGCAGCTGGCAGCGTTGAACTGGACTGTATTGTTTTCCTACGGGCCATGGTACGCCTGCCAAAGGATGTTGAATCAACTGTTCGCGATGATCCGGTAAAACAAGTTCCTCATGGGTAATGTACTGTCAAGAGAACAGAAACTTCATTCTAATTGCTGTCGTCACATACATTCTTCCTCTTTTGAAATACCCCAGTAACAATGATAATCAGGTTAAGAAGACAAATCATACTGCCCTGGTTGTATTTCTAGAGCAGGAATTAGTTGAAAGAGGTGAAGTTGGAGACCAGGTGGTACAGGTGTTATTGGATCTTGCTGGTCCCAGAAATGCTGATGAATTCCGTACAAAAGCTGCTGCATTAATGTACAAGATAGCACCCTTACTTGGCCGGGAGATAACAGAACGTTTGTTTCTTGCCCACTCAACTCAAATGTATCATATCGATATGATAACGCACTACTATGAAAGGGGAAAGATTGGCCCTATATTAATGGTCCATAGGTCCACGCCTGCATTTGAATCGGATGATAGAGAGGTTATTTCCACCAATGCGTGGTATCCCGTTATATTTCGAAATAAGATGAAAAATAGAAGATTATGTTTGGAGTCTGGCATTGCAAGAATTTTATCTTGACATATGCTACATTGAAAGTGTTGACAATGTGTGCGGTGATGCCTTATCTCGTATCTAGTATAATTTCTGTCTTAAGAAAAATAACCATTTTTCTTTTTTTAGGTGTTGAGGTGTGATATGGCTCTCAATGGTAATTGTTAAATCAGACGTACAATAAATTTCATAAAAGACGCGCTGTGTTTGTGTTACTTCTTTTCCTTTCTATTGTTTGATTTACCACCTATCTGGTTGAGTCGTGTTTCGGCTAACAGAGGACAGGAAAGGAATTTGGGGTTGCTTGGCAACAAACAGAATGACCTCCACAGGAAGTGAGTAAGAATCGGTTACTAACGCTCACGTGGCATACATCACCAAGTGGGATTTTCGTATTGTAATGTTAGTTACCTGATGACCTCCGACAACAACAGTTCGCAAAAAAAATAGACTCTCGTCATGCGATCGTGAGGGATGAGAAATACACCCGCAAACCTTTTCCATTACTTGTGTAAGGAATAAGGAAATTTCATCTCGGAGATTATGGATGTATTTGACTTTTTAATGGGTAAATGAATATCGTACCCAAATAAATAGAAAGAATACATCTCGGTGGCAATCAAAATAACCAAGGGGAAAGAGAACACAAATATTATTCCTGAATTCCATATTTCATATTGCGCAAGAAAGAACAACCAAATTTTGTGAACAATCTACAGCAACATTATCTATCTGTCATTATTAACATTAAAATTCCAAATTCCTGAAACACAAACATTTGAACTGACATCCAATTTTAGCTAAGCGGTCTTTTATTAATTGTACGTCTGTCGTTCCATACTTTTTCCATATTTTTTATTTTGTTATATAAAATGTATTTATAAATGTTAATCTTGTGTTTGTTGTTCGTCGGTACCTTTCCGTGTGTTCCTATTTGTGCGAACGCATCTTTTTTTTTTTCTTTTTTTGAACCTGGGATTCCTATCTTTATATGTACGAATTCGTAACAACTGTCTAAAAAGATACGCGGCCTAGGGTATTAAAACGTTGGCTAAAATATCTGGTTCCCTTTCCCTCGCAGTAGTGAGTTCAATGAAAATAATCTACACAGGTGTATCAGATTAAAAATAATTTGATCCACCTTGTTAGATTATTTTCCAGTGATGCACTTTCTTTGTCAGTCAGAGGTTCCTGAAGTGTTCATCTCGTAGGAAGTTGTTAGAGCTTAATGGTCGTGAGTTCAATCCCTGATTTGCCAGTGCTGGAAAATTGATATACTCTGGTTCAGTGGAAGGAACGGTCACGGGCATTGAATCACAAAGATCTGTACGAAATAGCAGAAACCACATTACTTGAGGCCGAACGACAGCAGCAATAACTATAACAGATACTACACACGCGCACACACACATACACACACACACATACACATACACACACGTGCACACACGCGCACACGCACACACAGGCACACACACATATATTAGGTTGGTGCAAAAATAATGACGTAATAATGTCGTTTTTTGACGTTAAAAAATACGTCAAAAAACGACATTATTACGTCATTATTTTTGCACCAACCTAATATTTATATATTAGGTTGGTGCAAAAGTAATATCGTTTTTTGACGTATTTTTTAACGTCAAAAAACGATATTATTTTTGCACCAACCTAATATATTAGCTCTATCATTGATATTGAGCGCATTCCAATAAGTGCCGCGCATATATAATATATAAATAATATATATATAAAATGCATATATATATATATATATATATATATATATATATATATATATATATATATATATATATATATATATAAATAACAATTACAAAAATAAAAATGTTCGTGTTCGGATCCCTGGAGACGAGGTGTGCTGAATCAATCGGCAAAGTAATACAGTTTTAAAACCTCTTAATAATAATTTAATTCTTAACTAAGCTACATCCTTGATATTAAAACAATTACAACATGTAAAAAAAAAAAAAAAAAAATTAAAATCACCTTTTGTGATTTTGCGCATGACCGGAACGGTTAACGGTTTAACTACAAAAGCAAAAATTTACTTTGGACAAAAACAAGTATTTATCTTAAACCTGAAGATGAAATTAAAATATATCGAAAGTACTTGAAAAAATAAAAATGAATGAATACAACCATGTTACCTTCATTGCTCTCTTTAACCATGAAACAACAAAGCTTATACGTGATTAGCTCGAGAAAACATTAATGCAGACATTATATATGAGTGAGCGTAGCCATGTTTGCTACGAGTTCAATCAGAATTTAGCTACGTTATTATCTTTTTGTTTTATTTTCCATTTGTTATATCACATTCTAATCTAACATTGA
Organism: Acanthosepion lycidas; assembly: GCA_963932145.1. NCBI lineage: Eukaryota > Metazoa > Mollusca > Cephalopoda > Sepiida > Sepiidae > Acanthosepion > Acanthosepion lycidas. The sequence continues at coordinate 44,209,115 of OZ010597.1, read as the reverse complement.
ACTAAATTATTTTCGCGACCAGCTTATTCTTTTCGACATTTGCATATTTCCTTCTTTGAGCACTGTTGAAAGTTACGCAATAAAATTCCAAGACAGGCAGATCCTAATGACGAGAGTTCTGATGAATTTTCCTCTTTGGTGCGTCAATTTCACGAATTTAAACACAGTACTAGATTGGCGGCTAGGTCTCATAATGTCAGTCTTGAAACTGCTACATGTAACCGCAAATTCTAAGCTAATGGTTTCTTTTTTCGCATTTCTCCCTTTTGGAACTCTTTTCCGGCGTTTTGCTTTCCTGTCAACTACGATCTTCAAAAATAGAAATGCAGCGTCAATCGTCATCTGTCTCTTTAATTTCTGTCTTTTTATTGTCCCTCTCCTAAATAACATTTTCTCATTTTCTTTCGCACTCAGTAACCCCTGTATTTCTAGTGGCTTTTATCACCTTGCTTGGGGTGGAATGATAAAAAAAAAAAAAAACGCAACATACTCTTCTTATACTCATTTATTTTCATTTGAGATTGTTGCAGCAACACTTCTTTTATGGCGATAAAAGGTATTTGCCAATGCTGACAATATTCCCTGAATTTCACTTTTAACACCGAAGGCATAGACATTCAAACCGATAAGAAATTCAGAATATAAAATTGTCGGATAAAATCGAAGGCTTATTTTTGGTAAACTCATACAAGTGAAAAAATGTAAATATCTGCGAAGTGATTTAACAGAGGACAAAAAGTTAGTCAGTTATGTGCCATGCGTGATACACGCTTAGGCGATCATGTATATTTCGATACATGACTGACGAGGCAGATTTTTTCCCGCAGTAGTTTACCATTTATTTCTGCGGTAGACCAGTTGCCATCCAAGGCTATAGAACCCAGACTGTCCTGCTATTTACCCATAGCCTTTTGATGAGGATTCAGACCTTTCCCAAGGGTATTAGCACGTAAGTGAATGTAATGCATTTGAATTCGAAGTCGGGTCTCCGATTCCTTAATCCGAGCCGCTATCCATTACTCCACCGTGACAGAAAGCACGCTATTGAAATTTCCAAAAGATAAGCAACGTAATAAGAAACAGGAAAACTTAGAAACAAAGAAAAGAGTAGTGAACTGTTATGTGATATCTGTTCCCCATATGGAGTGGTTCTACAGAAGGATGCTGAGTATACCATGGACCGAATATTTTAAAACTGTGAATATGGGAGCAACGACGAGGTTTTAGAGGAAATAGAAACAAGAAGGAAACATTCTTAACATCAGGAAGCGACAGTTAAAATTTCTATGGCACATAATGAAGAAAGAGGGCTTGGAAAATCTGATACTCACAGAACAGATTGAAGGCAAGAGGAACAGATGAAAACAACGCATAACATATTTAGTGAACTTGAGTAAATGGATGGCGGAACAGGTTTTTGGATAAATAACAAAAATACAAAATTTATTAAGCGCTACAAAGGACAAGAAATTGTGGAGAGCCATAATCGCCTACGCCTTCTGGAGACACACCACCTGACGAAAAAGAAGAATATAGATTCTGTGTAGAAGTTTTTTAGTGTATCTGTTTAGATGTGTATAAATTGGTGTTAAAGTTTATATACTAGATATTCCAACATTGATATATATCACATAGGAATCGAGTATCAGTTACTAAGAGAAGACTAACACCAATTAGAACATGTACTATGTTTCATAGGGTATTTGTGTCATGTGTATGTGTATTTGAGTCTTGTGTCAAAACCAATCAAATCTTAGCAAACAGACACATGCGCACGCGCACACACGTGTAAACATTGACACACTCACTCATATATAATGTCTGCATTAAAGTTTTCCCGAGATTTTATCTAGTCATTTTATAGCAATTATATATATATATATATATATATATATATATATATATAAGGTCCTTGAAAAGTAACCCCCTATTTTATGTATGATGGACTCCCCCGTCTAACTATAGAAGACGGAAGAGTCTAATCATACATAAAATAGGCGGTTACTTTTTAATCACCCTGTATATATATCAGGGTTATGACTATTTGTAAAATAAGTGAGTTACTCTCTATCATAATTATATGAAGTCTTGTTAAAAAAAAAAAATGAGAAAGGATTTAATTCAGTTTTTTTTTTTTTTTTTAATGTCATCCCCCCCCCCCCAACACAAAATATTAAAAAATAATCAAATATAAGTATAGTAATATCCAATTACATCATTTGCAAATTGAAAAATAAAACTTCCGCAAGTTTGAAATTTTTGTTTATTTGTAAGGTTGTGTTATGCTATAGTTATAAATTGTTAAATGCGTTAAAAATGCATAAATACTATCCAATTTCATCATTATCAAATTGAAAAATAAAGCTTCTAAAATATTTCATTTTTTACCCTTATTGCGTATATGGTAAAATCGAATTGTTGGTTTGCGGTGGGGTCGGGGGAATGACATTTTTTTTAAGAACTAAAACAAATTAATTCCCTTTTCAATACTTTGGAACAAAAGTTCATCTATTTATGATACAGGAACATAGGGTTACAAAAAATCTCAAATTAAATAACTCTAATATTTATTTATATATATATATATATATATATATATATATATATATATATATATATATTGCTTTTTATACATACATTTTTGTTGCTCGTTTGTACTTTTTGGGAATAAGGCGTAATTTTTCATATTGAAGTTTTCAATGTTTTAAAATACGTCGATATATATATATATATATATATATATATATATATATATATATATATATATATAAATATAAAGTTGGATAAAACGTCCTTCACCAGACACGTAATTCTGTGCTGAATTTGATACGAAATTTTCCTTGTGTAATATTCGATCTGTGTGATTAATTTCACTATTGAATTAACTACGCCAACAATGAAGGAGATTATGATAAAACTAAATATTTGTTGCAAAAACTGAGCAACTCAGAAACGAAGTATTTGTGGACATATGTTTATATGAGCTTTTGTTCTTGTTTTGGTGTGAAGAAAAAGCCCCCCCCCCAAAAAAAAAATAAAGTTGTAATAGTATTTTTAATACACCATATATATATATATATATATATATATATATATATATATGTGTGTGTGTGTGTGTGTGTGTGTGTGTGTGTGTGTGTGTGTGTGTGTGTGTGTGTGTGTGTGTGTGTGTGTGTGTGTCACGCTTGCGTTCTATTGCAACGGTCTGGGTTCGATTCTCGTTAGTGATGACTCCCAGATAGGATGAAACAGCTGTCCGGTACATTCTGTTCATGATTCTTTTAGACTCGATGAATTACTACAATGATTATTCTAATTCCCCCAAATTCTATTACTTATATATATATTGTTTAAAAGACTTTTATATGTAACGCGATAAAGTGCTAAATATCGAAAAGTGCCTATATAATTCATATATCCTATATATTTAGGCAGCATATACTATTAAAAATGACAGATATTTTGTGTCAGTTAATTTTAATGATCTACTTTTCCTGGTTACAAATATTCCTTCTAAGACAAGAAGGAAATTTTGTCAGAAATTGTGCGAAAGTTAATTTCAGAAGAAAAGTACAAGAAGTATGGTTTAAGCTTTCGACTTTCTTAAATCATCATAAGTGGAGGTAGAGACAAATAAGTTTGTTTATATATCACGGATTATATATATATATATATATATATATATATATATATATATATATATATATATATATATATATATGTATGTATGTATGTATATTTGTATGTACGTGTGTGTGTATGTTTTTGTGTATGCCTGTGTGGTGCGTATGTTTGTAAAATCAGATGAAAATATGTCGGAATAGAAAATACATAAAACAATCTGGTAAATGTTTATTTAGCGTTTTACCAATGAACTGGTGTTAAAAGGAAAAAATAATTGACAATATAGACATTTTTTTCTTGTGAAATGAAATTAATTCTCCGACAATACCGATTCATCAGTGAAATATGTCAAAGTCAAAATTTACTAACTTGTCTTTCTAGGAGAAACCACCATTAAACTTTAACCTCCCACAACAGAGTATGAAGTTTAGCTATGTAAATGACACTCGTAGAGTCAACATAATATATGGTGGATTCTCCCGTCGTATTCGACGTATGAGGGTCAAGCAGCTCAGTTCCTAGGAACTGTCAGCCAGACACCAGCACATATGATTTGATTATAGTGGTGAAGGATTTGTGCAGAACCAACCACACTTTTTAAAGGGCAGAATACAGCGAACTGGTGCACCACAAGTTCCCCAAACGTGCCTCCGCAGGTTTTGAATCCAGAGTTGTCCTTCTGCTAGATAAGTTTCCATCCAAGGCTGGAATTGCTCAATCCAAGCCGCTATCCACCACTTCATTGTGCCTCCATATATATATATATATATATATATATATATATATATATATATATATATATATATATATATTATAAAAGTGAACATTGAAGTCAACACTCAGAGGCGACAGGCTGTTTCATGCTAGATGCAATCTAATATATATATAGTACACCTTAAAACTATATTTCTTCATATCAGGGCGATAAAGCATTTATAGATATGGACAGTGTAGACATCGGAATCAACACTGAATGGTGACTGTCAATATATATATATATATATATATATATATATATATATATATATATATATATATATATATGCTCATACACAGCGTGGAAATGATCTAAAGAATACTTGACAGTCACCATTCAGTGTTGATTCCGATGTCTACATTGTCCATATCTACAAATACTTTACCGCCCTGATATTCAGCACTCTCCCTCATAAATATAGTAAATTTTAAAACACACATATACGAGTTCACACACAAACACAAATATATATATATACGAGGAGGTGCTGAAAGGTCTTGACCCGAGCTATCTCCAAAAATTTGACCAAATAATCAAATTATTTAATATTCCTTGAATGGTTATCTTGATCGGCTCATTAACTTCACAGTACCACTATGTGTATTCATATTTTTAATAATAAATGTTCTCTCAATACAAGGTCAAAGAACCAATCAAAATTGAGAGTAACTGAATGAGATCGTTTAAAGTCATAAAAGAAGTAAGTAAGAAGTGTAGATTATCTGTATATGTAGGATTGATAACGGTTGTCCTCGGACTTGAAGAGGTTAATATCAGGGAAGCATCCTCTCGTGATTCTGCCCCACAAATTAAAAGTTCTTGAAAAGAGTGGATCTTCCTTTTGGAATACAAAGGAAACGAAATTGGTGTCATGGCGATTCCAAGTTGTGAAGGTCTGAACCGGTGGAACTATAGAATGTAGCTCGTCTGATCATTTGCGACGAAAATAGCGATAGGGTAGCTAGAGGCTAGGAA
>OZ010597.1:44118759-44198759 GCA_963932145.1 Acanthosepion lycidas | reverse complement strand
AAGACCAGCAAGCTGAAACCTTCAATCTCGATGACTTGTAAATTCGTGCTAGCACAACCATAAACGTTTCCCATATAGTTCTGTTCATCCAGTTTTATTCACAAGGGCATGTGTCATGCTATGGTATGGATTTCAGACACTTTCCCAAAGTTCTACACGCTGGGATCGCCTATCCTAGAACGATGACATCCTATCTAAACTCAGTATCTATGCTAATGACACAACTATTTACTCCTGTCTTAATAGTAAATCTAATCAGTTTGATAAAGTCAAATTGGTAGCCTATCTAAAAAAATGGACTACAATCTGTTGTTAACTGCGGCAAGGAATGGCATGTTAATTTTAACGTCTTCAAAATGAAACTGCACTCTTTTAATCGTCTAAGAGATCCTATTTTATCTTCCATCAGCATGGCTGATGCTAATCTCCAGGAGAAAGATTCATTGCTCCTTCTCGGACTACCGTTTTCCACGGACCTGAAGTGGAAATTTTATATTGAATCAATTGCTAGATCTGCTTTTAGGAAAGTTGGTTCACTCTGTCATGCTAGACAATTTTTCCCGAGAGAATCTATCTTACTTATTTACAACCCTACCCATTCATTCTTGCTTTGAATATTGCTACCAAATCAAGTTTGGTGCCCCTGCTATATCTTTAGAGATTCTTAATAAAATCCAAAGAATCTGCAATATTATTGGTCTTGACCTGGCATCTCGTGTTCATTCACTTCCCTACCGCCGTAACGTGGATTCCTTGTGTCTTTTCTATAAATACTTTCATGGTAATTGTTCTAATGAAATTTACTCTATGGTACCTAGACTTTATGAATTAAAGCGCAGTACTTGATTGGCGGCAACGTCTAATCCTTTTACAGTTGAAATGGCTATAAGTAACTGTAAGTTCTATGCTAACAGTTTCTTCTACCCCACTTCTTGATGGTGGAAGACTCTTCCGGCTTATTGCTTCACAGTCAACTTTGATTTTCAAAAATTTATATGCAAAGCCAATCGTAATCTTCTGTCGTCTTAAGTCCTGATCTTTTATTGTTCTCTCTCTTTAATAGTGTCTTTTTTTGTTATATTCTCTAACACTCAGTAACCCCCTTGCTTCTTAGTGGCTTTATTGCCTTGTTTGTGATGAAATGATTAGAAAAAAAATAGTGTATAATTTCTGATTAATTAGATCACTACTTAATCGAGGCATCTGATCTTGAAAAAACATGTTTCGAATAAGATTATTACTCGTTTCGTCACATATTCGTTTAACGAGGCAAACCAAAGTGGCTCTAAAATTGTAGTTGGTACAAAAAATTAGATATTTCTAATATATATATATATATATATATATATATATATATGAAAGACATTTTTATGTTTAACATTCTTTTTTATAGAAGCAGGTTCGAATCCTGTCAAAGAACGAATATTTTCTATGAAAATTTCTCGGACATTCAGGCCGGTAAATGTTATTTAATACTGTTTATTATAAACAGAGCATTTACTTAAATACTTGTATCTATAAAAAAAGAATGTTAAACATAAAAATGTCTTTAATAAATTGTTGGACTTTGTCCATTTCTTAATATATATATATATATATATATATATATATATATATATATATATATATATATATATATATATATATATATATATACATATATATATATATATATATATATACATGTATATATATATATATATATATATATATATATATATATATATATATATATATATATATATATATTTATTGATTTGTTTTCTACGGTTTATCAACTCTTTGCAGGTTATTTAAGGTCAGGAAATTATTACATTGTAAGAAATATTTTTTGAGGTAATAATGATTTACTGATACAGTCCTTACTATTTAAACCATAGCTGAGGAGAGAAAACGTGGATTCATACCTTTTCCAGGGGCATTTGCGCGCAAGTCACTATAACAAGCCCAACTAGAATTGGAACTAATTCCAGTTTCCAATTACGAGCCATTATCAATTTCACCACTCGTACATCCAAGATTACACCCCACCTGGTATTCCCAAGCGTCACACATCTACATACTGACCAGGATCGACATTGCTTAACTTCGGTGATCGTACGAGAACCGGTGTTTCAACGTGATATAACCCTAAGCCTTATATATATATATATATATATATATATATATATATATATATATATATATATATATATATATATATATATATATATATATATATATATATATATATATATATATATATATATATATATATATGGATAGAAAGGCGGTGGGTATTGACGTATTTTTTAACGTCAAAAATGACATTATTACGTCATTATTTTTGCACCAACCTAATAGATAGATAGATAGATATGAACAGACACACACACACACGCGCGCGCACACACACACACACATATATATATATATATATATATATATATATATATATATATATATATATATATAGATAGATAGATAGATAGATAGATATAGACAGAGATATAATGACTTTGATCTTAAATAACGTTATAAGATCCTTCTTTATTTGTTTATTTCTCGTGTTTGTTGTATTTAAAAAGAAAACATTATGCAAATAACATTTTCAGTTATTTTTTAATACAATATGGCATATAACTTATTTCAATGTTCATAACTCCTTTGAAATAACACAAGACCCCAGTAAAAGATATCCCGAATACGATTAGCAAGCTTCAATGACAGTCTAAACGAAATAGTGAAATATTAACTGTTTTTGATGGCTTTGCTGAAAAGTGTACATGCTCAAAGGAATAACCATAAAAACGGTCATAAAACCAAATAATCTCGCTTCCGGTTTTCCCCGTTTTTAACAGGTGGAGAACATATGCGTCCAAATGACGTCATGCTTTCGTAATCACACTGAACGTATAATCCATTCACGTGATCACTTTTTGTCACTCCTCCATTGTACATTTTGTGCATCGACAGAGAATACATATACACACGTATAAACACATTTAGCTTGTAATACACACACTTCTTTTCTTAAGTATTTAAACAAACGGACATTTTTTCTGCTAAGCGCTTAGTTTTGAGAATAAAAAACGCAAAAAGAACCAAATTTCATGGCAAATATAACAAGATATTCATTGACTCAGGTTTTGCTGTTCTGAATGTTAAATTCCTGGAAAATGTTTTTTTAATGAAATTAATTTGTTAAATTAAAAAACAAGTTTTTCTAACCTTTAAAACTTGTTCAAAATTGGTCAAAATTGGTGAGATTGAAAAGACATACATTGCTCTTTCTTAAAGTAAATAGTTCAAAATTTTTAATGACACTTGCAATCTTAGGCAATAAGAAATAGATTTTGTGCTTATTCAAATATGTATGAGCAATTCACTATAGAAGTTCTGTTTATAAGTAGTTAAACAAACTGTTTTTTTCATTGATACTTTGAAAAAAACTATAGAAAAATACGACATAAAATCAAAATTGGCGTTTAAAGAATGTAGTGGTTGTTATGAATAATCAAGAGTGGTCTTCCCTGCTTTTGTAACTCTCCTCTTTGAGATAGCTATTTCTGTTTACTGGGACTATAAAAGGACACTATACGCGAACCTTGTATTCTCAGTTGAATAAAGCTTTTTTAAAGCCTACACCTGCGTACTTTTGTCATTACAATAGGATCAAAATTGACGTTTAAAGAAGGTAGTGGTCTTCGCTGTCCTACCTGTAAATAAAGTGCAAGGGAATTTTCATTTCTTTCTCATTGCATTTATTCATTTTATTTATTTTGAAGAAAGAGAAAACTATAACGATGATTTTTTTTTAAATTGCTTATTTTATCATATCTTATAACTGGAACCGTGAAACCGGAGTGGCAAAACAAAAAGTTTCAATTTTCTTTCGTTGAAACGTATCAAGTCATTAAGTGAGGAATCGCTGTACTTTCAACTCTACTATAAATATATCGGTCTGCAAGTGCTTCAAAATATTGGCTTAGCCAAAATGTTTGTTCGGTTATTAAGTAAATTTTATACTTAAAGCGAACGAACTTTTGACTAACATATATATACCAATCATTTGTTAAAACACCTTAATTTCTATCATATCGTTTTTCTCCTGTTATGTGCCAAGTCCTTTCAGTATGTCAAGGCTCACCAAAATTTCCAATCCTTTATTGCTCTTAATAAATTTTCTCTTTTTGCTATCTCTGTTCTGCCATTCCATTTACGCAAGTTCGTTAGGTAGGTTATGAGTTGTTTTCCTCTGCCTCTCTTGCCTTCAATATGTCATGTGAATGTCAAATTTTCCAGACACTCTGGAATGCTTGTTCCAGTGTCTTTAACGAACCTGCACTGTTCTTATCCTATTTTAGGTCTAATTCTGCCGTGCTCAGAATTCCGATAAGTTTTGTTACATGGTTCATTAGGCTGGTTGTCCGATGTAGCTCGCATTCGTTTATACCTGGCTTCTTAGTCACTGCTATGAAAATGGATCTACTTAGGTCTTCCAGTATATCTCCACTGTTGTATATTTCATTTATTCTGTCTGTAATCATCTAAGGTTGGTAGCATCTCTATTATAATTATGTCTAAACGTGTTGCTTTGTTTCTCTTCAATTTGGCTAGTGCTGATTTCACTTTAGATTTGAATATTTCTGGTCCTTCCATATCTCTATGTATTGCATTATATTGTTGGTCAAGTTTAATTAAATATATCTTCTTCAAAGGCTGACACCAAAGTGTAGCAAAATTGCATTTTCTAACAATCTAATTCAATTTGTTTGTTCTGAAATTTTGCATCGAAAGGTAACAAAACATATTAATCACAAAAGATTTTCTACAAAAGAAAGAACTTGAAGTTATTTATTATATTGTAGTCATAGAAAATTAATTAAAAATAAATAATAACAAGGAGGCCAAAATTTCACAATCTCTAAAAATATCCGGATAATAAAAATTGCCAGGCAAACAAAGCCACATTCTGACCAACCAGTCAGAAAGCTTTCGCAACCAGGATATAGGCCGCGAGCCATTGAGAAACAGAGCACACATTTCGAACTGGATCTATTGATAAGTGTGTTTAACTAGATGGAAAATCAATCAAAATCAGTCATTAAATTAATTTTGTCCATTCTCCGATGTTGCTGTTATCGTAAAACACCCAGAGACGAAAAACGACATTTGCACGACTAGCTAGTAACCTTAGACTGCTCACCCTTCCTTACTACATTGAAAACAAACATACATTCCTTCACCATGTGATCAAGCCACGTCTACTACATTTATGCATACATACATATGTACGTAGATATATTCTGTGTATTTAAACAGAAAAATATTATTGAATGTTAATATTATATTAAAAACGAGATACGATTAATTTTAATTATCGACTTTACCAAATTACGAATAGTCCCTCTCAAAATACTGTCAGAAATTGTCCGAAGGTCATTTAGGAAGAAAAGTACAGGAAATATGTCATTATCTTAGTAGATCGAGACAATTGGTGAGTTTTGTAGAACTATTGAGTGTTGTAATATAGGCAAATATTAATGTGACGTAGAAAGCTTATCTGCGTCCGTGTGGATAATGAATTATTTTTCACCCTACAATTTCTTTCACACAGACAAAAATCGCAAGCCTATTGCTGTTCCATCACTATTTCTATGGAAAGTGTTCAGGCGAACCGCATTCCCTAGTTCCACCAGTTATAACCTTCTCGGCTAAGACCCCCCCCCCATGCCACTCACATTGTAGCGAACCATCCTCATTCCTTTCGTATCTCATTGGTGAGATGTAAGTTTCACTCGGGCAGCTTCTTCCTACGAACCGCTGCTCTGTGGAACCGACTCATAAGATGATGGTTCCCGGATCACTACAGTCTTAACCGGTTCAAGTTTATGGTTAACCGTTATCTTCCCCAATGTTGTGATGTGGGGTCTGGCAAGACACAACACTTAACACGACAGAGTCAGTCGTGATAGTAGTATTCAATATTTGGTCAAAGAACTCACTGCAATAGTATTATCTTCTTTTCCTAGACAATTACCCAGTACTACTTATGAATGGACAATTCCCCTCATGATAGTAAGGAGGATAACTGGTTCGTACCAAAATACCCACATAAACTGCGCGCCTTACTCTATAACCCTCTATCTCGAGTGTCTCTCGGGCCTTGTACAGAATGAATATGACTGTATAAAAATACCCGTTTAAATATTCTCGATAGACTATTTTAGTATTGTTATTTGTTTTCTGTTTCGAAAAAAATGTTTTACTCTTAGTTGCTTGCTAAACGTACAGTGGTTAACAAAACGGTGCCGCCAACCAATTTATTTATGTTTTTGAATCATTTCACCTCAAGCAAGGCAATCAAACCAATAAGATACAGGAAATTACTGAATGTGAGAGAATATAAGAAAAAAACACTATTAAGGAGAGAGAATAATAAAAGAACATGAATTAAGAAGACAAGATAATGATTGACATTGCATTTAATGTGAGAAGATCAAAGTTGAATGGAAATCGATAAGCTGAAAGAAGTGCGAGAGAATAAACTGTTAGCATAGGAGTTACGGTTACATCTAGCCATTTCACTTGTAAAATGATGAGACTTTGCCGCCAATATAGTACTGCACTTGAATTCATAAAGTCTAGGTACCACCAGAAAATTGTCTAGCACAGCACAGTGAACCAACTTTTCTAGCAGTAGACCTAGCAGTTGATTCAATATAATCTTTCCACTTCATGTCAGCGGAAAATGTTAGTCCGAGAAATCGCAATTAGTCACTTTCCTGAGGGTTAGCATCAGCCATGTTAATGGAATTCAAAAAGGAGAGAAAAGCAAAAAGGAGAGAAAAGCAAAAATTTTCGATACTTACTTTATTTTGATCTATTTCCAGTCTGGTGTTTTGGGCAACCAGTGAGAATGTAATTAATTATTCGCTACTGAATGACCAGTTATTTACTAAGTTTTGTTTAGGTTAGTACAAAGTCAGAAGAATGGGACACCCAGTGAGGACCAAACACATGGTATATGTTTGCAATGCTGGCTTTTCTAGCTATCAAGTTATTTCGTTCTTTTGATGTCGCTTGTCTTTTCTTCTGAATCAGCATATATGACTTTTTATCACTACTCAACCTAAGGATTGAACTCACGACCATTATGTAAATCGATTCGTTAAACAACACTATTTCTCCACTGTGTCACATGTCAGACCTCAGTTGGCTGAAATTAAATATTTTCTTGTAAAACTGCTATAATAGCGTCCCGTGCCCCTTCAAGATGTGGGTGATATTGATCCTCCACAACTTCCTGTCACTTGTAGCTCCAACGAAAGTTTGACTTTTTACTTTGTCCTCGCTCTGCTAACCATTCACGGAAATGCATTAGATAGTTTACTCGACGTTTGCTGCTATCGCTTCTTCCTTCAATACGCCCTGTGAGTATCAAATTCGTTCTGGCTGCCATTTTCTTTCGAACGTCCTCGTTGCTCACGTGTTTTGTTCATGGTATTCTCAGCATTCAGTTATAAAACCACATTTCTGTAGCTTTCAATCTCTTCATCATTTGTAAGAAAATTTTCCGGCATCCACTGCCATATTAGAAAATAGATATGACCTGACAATGCAGCACTTTTTTTTCTTTTGTTTCAAAAGAAATTTTCCTATCTCTTAATACTTTGTTTATTTTCTGGTATACATGTTTCAGTACTCCAAAGCAGCTCGGAATATGAAATTCGTGTTCAAATTACAGTCGAGTTCTTTACATTCGCTTAGGCTCAAATACCCTTGGGAAAGGTATGAACTCATCTCCTCCCTCCCAGCTATGGGTTAAATAATAGGACTTTTATCTGGAAAAATCATTGTTATTCTCAAAAACTTTTTAATGCAATATCTACCTGCAAAATACGAGGGATTATTCTTACAATCCCAAAATATGTTTCGGCTTTAAATCACTCAGAAAGGGTTGATAAGCCGTAAAAAACTTATTCAAATCAATCGCTATTTCGGTTTGCCTTCGGATTTTTATATCACGTTTTGTTCTTTACCACACTACCTTTATAATTAAATTTCCGTATATTTCATTCTGATGTCTCCAATTTAAAACTCATTTTGTGCTGTTTCTCTTGCGCAATACCCAACTAATTTTCCTCCAAATAACTATAAAACTTATTCCGAGTTTTATAAGCCGAGTCGAAATAGGCTAATAGTAATAGTAGGCTAATAATTTACACCATGCACCGTAGACTGTGGGTGTTTGTACCTAGCCTAATTCCATAATACATGTAATACTGTGCTGAAAAATCTCACCCACTTTCTAAAATTCAGCCAAATGGTTAAACATCAACATTTATTTTGGAACCACTTCTTGGTCGACTTGAAAATTTTTCGGTACCACCTCGTATTATTATGGCACCATATTGAAAATGGAATGGAGGGTTATCTCAAATCTGGTATTTGAAACATCTAAAAATAGTTTACGAGATAAACCATGGTCCAACTTATCAATATTTATTAACCTTCAAAAACATCAGGAAATACTAAACTTACTAACAATGTCTTGCAAATCTGTTTTCCAACCATTACTAAACAGCAAGCGTCCACGTATGTAGTTATGGTGATTTTCTAGGTGGAGCCTAGATGTGGCACTAGGTCGAAGGCATGTCGTTATGTGCTCTAAACTAGTAGAATTCAAAAGAAATTACTTTTCATAAGACTGCTTGAAATTCTTCTACAAAGATCACAGTACAAGCATTAATTTCATGTTGACCTGATCTGCACAATTAATAGTCTGAGTAACATTTATGCTACTAGCTAAATACCCGTTCTACAAACAGAGTGAAGTTGTTTTATAAGTTCTAAAATTTCTGTTTAGAACAACATTTTCAGCAAGATATCTATTTTTTGTAATATTAATAGAAAACCGAACTTTTAATTTATGTCTTTTTCTCCTCCTCCTTCTTCTTCTTCTTCTTCTTCTTCTTCTTCTTCTTCTTCTTCTTCTTCTTCTTCTAATAATAATAATAATAATAATAATAATAATAATAATAATAATTTGCTGAAACTGTTGACCAGATCCTTGCTGAGAAAGAATACGTTATAAGACATGACAAGCTGAACAATATATTCCTGACATATCTGTTCGAACTATGGGTAATGATGTTCTGGGTACATGGTACAAATACCACCCGAATTATGTCACAAATGGTGATGGAGTGAATATACTGTAGAATTTTCCAATACTTACAGATAGGAAAATTGATGCGAATAGATCAAACATAGCCATGAAAGAATTAAAAAAAAGTAACTTAGCATATAAAGATATGAATTGCCCACAGGATTCTATTGTTTTTAAAAAAAAATAATTTCAAAAACTGAAAAATTATGTTGAAACTTGAAACTACATTAATCTCTGTTGTGATTGGGGCATTTGGCATAATAAAAAGGGTACCAAAAATCATGTGTGTAAAATCCCTGGACACATCAGCACCTCAGAGCTACAAAAGATTAGTTTGTACAAAACTGTACATATCATCAGAAAAATCCTCTCAATCTAACTGAAATGTCTCACATGTACATAGATAAATCGCCGGTAGTATCCTTTTTATCCGGGGGAGGGGACTTGGCAATTAGGCACTTAAAATTACTCTCTGATGATACCACATAATAATAATAATAATAATAATAATAATAATAATAAGGTCGGCTGTGTCTGCATAATATACACCCGACTCGTTATGTTTACAGGTTTGTCTCCTTGAAAAGCATTTGTCGTTATTATTTATTAAATTCGATCACGAATTTAAGAAAAAATAACGGCAAATGCTTTTCAAGATATTAGTTGGAAAATAACAACAATACGATTTCTCACTTAGCTGTCTATGTCTTCATTTCGGCTTCATCGAAGTGGACTTCTAGCTCTTTAACTTCTGACCACAGAAATAGGTCTCTTACATTCACTAGCCGTCTTGGCGACTGCTGATTCTTCACTGCTTTCTGATCCCTTCCTGGCTACTCACTCATTCACTGCTGACTTCCTGCATCTGTCTGCTTATATGGATACTGGCTGAGACTCTCCTATTCGTCCACTTGCGTCCCGGAAAAGTAGACCACCTAAAAGCTGGATGGATGGTCAGTTTCTTCAAAGGACTCTACTTTTATGATTATCTAAAAAACATTGACAAAATTTTATGTTTGCCAATTCAAAAGCGGTCTGAAAACAAAATCCTGAAAACTCTGGCAATTAAGTTGACTCAAAGATGGACTGGAGACGAAATTCCTAAGAAACTAATTAAGGATGTGTGAGAAATCGTATTATTACATGTATATAGCAGTGGCTTTAGATATCGCGAAGACGTTTAACATGCTGGCCTTCTCTACAAGTTCAAGGGCTATGGCGTCTCTCGACAGATATTTGACTTAATTCTATCGTTCTTAACAAATCGCTTAATGAAGGTCCTGTTGAACGGATGTACATCTAGATCATTTCACATTAATGCGGAGTTCCCCAGGGCTCTATCCTTGGACTTACGTTGTTTCTTATCTTCATCAACAACCTTCCTGATGACATCAGTTCCAAACTAGGTATTTATGCTGAGGGGAGAGAGATATTTACTCATGTCGTAGTAGTAAGTCCGGTATGTTCGACAAAATAAAACTAGCATCTTCTCTCGAAACAACCTACAATCAGTTGTTAACGCAGACAAGAAATGACTCGTAAATCTTAGCGCCCCCAAAACGAAACTGCTATCCTTTAATCATCATAAAGGACCATTTTTACTATCCATCAGTGTGCCTGATGCTAACGTTCAGATCAACTCATTGAGCCTTCTTGGTTTCACGTCTCCTACTGATATGAAGTGGAGCAATTATATTTGAATCAATTGTTATGTCTACTGCTAATAAGTTTGATTCACTATGTCGTGTCAGGCAATTTTTTCATCGGAATCTATCTTGCACTGAATAAATCGTGCATTGGATATATCTGGTCTGATGTTCTATATATTTCGAGATTCTCGACAAAATACAAAGAAATGTCTGTAATGTTACTGGTATCTCGACTTCAGCCACTTTTTTTATGGCTTCCCTCTGTCTTTTTTATGTTCGTGTCAGTTGTTCTAACGAGGCTCTCCTGCTTGATACTTCGACTGTACTATTAGATTGACTACTAGTTTTACTGTTGAAATGGCTAGATATAACCATAAGTTCTTTTCTATTAGGTTGGTGCAAAAATAATGACGTAAAAATGTCGTTTGTTGACGTATTTTTTAACGTCAAAACCGACATTATTACTTCATTATTTTTGCACCAACCTAATAATAGTTTTTTTTCTCCATTTTCCCCCTCTGGAACTCACTTCCACTTTCTTGCTTCTATGCCACCTACAATTTTGAAAAATTTAAATGCAACTTTCTCTTGCTGAATACTGTTCTTTCATTGTCCTTTCTGCGTCACTAATGTCTTCTCATTCTCTTTCACTCCCAGTAACTCTTTGCGTCTTAGTGGCAATAACTCCTTGCTTGGAGTAAAATGAAAAAAAAAAAAGATTCACCCGAATAAATAATTTAAATAGTGATAACTCCTCATCTCTGGAATTTAGATAGAAAGCCGTTATTTTTATAAAACAAGAATATCTCGCCTTTGAATAGTTGTTAGTAAGCTAAACTATCAACTGATGACTACTTTGGTGAGTTTGATTTTCACTGAGTTTCCCACATATGTAAGATTATGTCAGACTAAGCTAAGGTTACGAAATATCAACAAGAATTAACGATTCTAAGGCTTTTTTTTTACAAAAATTGCTTCCACGGATTTAAGGCTTTTAATAACTTATTACTAAGCAGAACGAGATATACAAAGTGCAAGACAGAAAGAGAGAGAGAGAGAGGAGAGAGAGAGAGTGTGTGTGTGTGTGTGTGTGTGTGTGTGTGTGTGTGTGTGTGTGTGTGTGTGTGAAAGTACGTAGTCAAAACGAGTGAGGTATTATTTAAAAAGAGCGGTTAGCAATATGCTAGATAGAGAGGCAATGTAAGAAAAAGAGAGAGGTACCATATACCGAGAGATAGGCGCTATGTTGAGCGATAGAAAGAAAGAAATAGGCAATATGGCGAGAGAGAGAGAGAGAAAGAGAGAAATGAACAGTATGTAAGAGAGAGAGAGAGAGAGAGAGAAATGAGCAGTATGTAAGAGAGAGAGAGAAAGAGACAAACGGAATATTTTGAGAGAGGAAGAAATAGACAACGGTATTACGTCGAAAGGAATAGATAATGTATTTAGATGGAAAGAGTGAATAAGGCAATATGTCAAGTTAGAGGGAGAGAGAGAGAGAGAGTGGGGGGGAGAAAATGATAACATGAGTGAGAAGCAATATGTTGCGAGAGGAAGAAACAAACATAGGCAATACGTCGAGAGGAAGGGAGGCAGTATATTTAGAGAATGAAGCAATACACCGAAAGAAAGAGACAGAGAGTGAAAAAGCATTAGCAGTATGCAAGAGAGAGAGAGAGAGAGAAAGCAATATATCGAGAGAGACATAGAGAGTGGTTCTATTTAAAAGATATAATATGGGGAGAAAACGAAAATATTGGGCTGCAAACAGTTCAAATATTAGTGACGATGCAATCTCCAGACCCACACTTGTCAGTTGTTCGAGGATTTATCTGAAATGATGATGTTAAAACTCCATAGCTATAACCGCCATCTTGACTGCCCACTGCTTTATTGGCTATTCTGCTATAATAAAACATGGTACTATACTATCGTTTTAGAGGCGATTTTAACCTGCTTTATCACATTGCAAAAGGAAGTTGTGGTTCTTTTCAGTTACCACTCACCTTGCATAGGCACCTTTTTAGTGACTCAGATCACTCTGAACAAGACACTGTGATTCCATTGTATTTATTTGCGAATTGTAAGGCCATATTGTTCCATCTGGAATACTTTATTTCAATGCTCTGCCAAAAGCTGATAATGCCTATGATCCTGGAGTAAGAGGCATTGTGAAATAAATGTCCGGTTATTTTTCTGCGCTTTTATAGTAAACCGAAAAATTATCAATAAATACATCTTTCTTCAATTTCAAATATGATTCCAATAACGATGTCTATTTACTTTTTTATTTCGGTGTATAACTTTGTATTTTCACTCTCTTTAATGTCTCTTTTAATTTCATCCTTTCTCATTTTTTCTAAACTTCATCTTTTACTTATATCTTTCTTTTCTTTTACAATTTTATCATTTCTTCTTCTTCTTCTTCTTCTTCTTCTTCTTCTTCTTCTTCTTCTTCTTCTTCTTCTTCTTTACGGTGTTTTTTCAATGCTTCTGATTCTTTTTATTTTGCGCCCTACCATTTTTCTTTTTCCCGCCTTTCTTCCTGTTCTCGTTTCTTTGCTCATTCGTCCCTTCCCAACTTTTCTTTTCTTTGCTTTCTGGCTTGTTTTTGTTTTTATAAATCGTTCATATTGAATTTTCAATACACCGAACTACATAGCTCCCTACATCTTTTGCCCACATCTGTGGCAGTTTACAACTTCCGTCGCAAATGTTGGCCAATTCAAATCAGTTCAATCTGTTAATGTACTTAAGCGACCTTACCTTAACTGCATCGTAACTTAAGATGACTATTTCCCATATGGTTATCATCACTTCTAAACTTGCTAAACTAGTTTTATGGTTGGAGAAGCGTTTATGATCTGCAAATTTCTAGGTTCAATCCCTGGTGTTTGGGGCTATATTTTCCCTTTAACTCAGTAAAAACGAAACAAAAATACTTGTTAGAATAAGACCATCATTTCATATGTGGGAATATCTATGATCACGAGTCTCAGGGGTCACTGAAAGCAGACGTTCTTTCAGTTGTGCTTTTAATAATTCCTGGCCATTGATAATCCATTTATTTCTTTTTCATTTCACAACGGATAGATTGAATTTAAGGGGGGTATTTCAGGGGGGAATTTAAAGGGGGCGCTTAGTTAATTAGTCGTGATGCAGTAGCTGTCAGTAAGCAGCAGTAAGAAAAAAACTTTGAGTACCTATACAAATACAGTTACTACGAAATTAAAACCATGATTAGGGTTTCATTTTACCACAAAATTTGCTAATTTTCGAATTAGTTGTTTTATGTTATTGGTAAATTTACCAAAGTTAATATTTATTTATTTATTTTCATTTGATATTAAAAATATACCCAACAAAATAATATAAAATAAAACTAAGCATAAACTGTGGCAAATTTACCGATAACATAAAACAACTAATTTTGAAATTTAATTAAAGTTTTGATAGAACTTGTGCATATTATTTAAACAAACATATTTGAAACACACACACACACACACACATATATATATATATATATATATATATATATATATATATATATATATATATTAATAGTTTCACCCCAAGCAAAGTGGTAATAACAGTAGAAGCTTCTGGGATTAATGTTTTCAGCTGACATGAAGTGGAAAGACTATACTGAATCAATTGCTAAGCCTGCAGCTAGGAAAGTTGGTTCACTGGGTTGAACTTTTCTCACCAGAGACAATCTTACATATTTATAAGTCTACCATTCATCCTTTGGTTTGACTATTGCTGTCACATCTGGTCTGGTGCTCCCTGATAAAATCCAAAGAAGAATATGCAATGTTATTGGTCCTTACCTGGCATCTCGCATTCAGTCCCTTTCCTATCGCTGTAATGTAGCTTCTTTGTGTCTCTGTGTCTTTTCTATAAATACTTTCATAGTAATTGTTCTGTTGAACTTTCCTCTATGGTACCTAAACTTTATGAATTTAATCGTAGTATTAGATTTGCAGCAAGGTTTCATCAATTCATAGTTGAAATGGCTAAATGCAACAGTAAGTTCTATGATAACATTTTCCTCTATTGTACTTCCCGCTTGCGGAACTCTCTTTCTAGCTTCTTGCTTCCCAGTCAATTTTGAGCGTCAAAAATCCTCTCTTTTCTTAATTCTTATTCTTTTATTGTTCTTTTTCCTTAAGAGTAGTGAAAAAGTGAAGTGAACTGAAAAAGAAAAGAACACATGAGGTTACAGAAAGTGAAAGTTAAAGAAAATGAGCAAACTGAAAATGGTGGGATTGAGGAAAGGGCAAGAAAGGAACAAGGTAAATAAGACAGAAGATGTTGATTGACATTGCATTTAAATTTTTGAAGATTGTAGTTATCAAGGAAACAAGAAATCGGAGGGAGTTCCACAGGTGAGAAAAGAAACTGTTAGACTAGTGGTTGCATCAAGCTATTTCAACATTAAAACAGTGTGACCTGGTTACCAATCTAGTAGCACGCTTAAATTCATGTAGACAGGACACCAATAAAAAAAAAAAAAACTTGTCAGAGCAGATGTCATGAAAACATTTGTAGAAAAAACAATGGTGAGACAGTGACTGAAGTCGAGATCCCCGGTGAGGATCTATTACATCACAGATCACAGATTCTTTGGATTTCGCCAAGAATCTCGAGGCGCACAGCAGGAACACCAGATCAGATATGACAACTGTATGCTGTATGTGGTAGCTTTAGAAATATGCAATATATTTTCTGACGAGAAATTTCTGGCACGATACATTGAACGAACTTTCCATGCAGCAGACGAGGCAATTGATTTGATATAGTCGCTCAACTATATATATATATATATATATATATATATATATATATATATATATATATATATATTCAAATGTAAAACAACGAAGAGTAAGATTTCAGCGTTGAAAACATTAATTGAAAACAGGACTCAATACAAAAGTAATAAATAATTGATTAATTATGCAGTGTTAAATCAGAACATGCACATATCCACTACAAAACTAGCATTGTGATTTCCCACCTGATGAAAAATTCAAAAAAAATAACGTTGAAACAAGATGTACAGTTTTGTAGTGCGTATGTACAAGTTCTAATGTAACACTGCATAATATATATATATATATATATATATATATATATATATATATATATATATATATATATATGATGTGCAGGTGGAGTGATGGATAACGGTCTAGGAATGAGAAATCGGAGAGCCTAGTTCGAATTCCAGTTTGGTTTGTTCCATTCATTTACGTAAATACCCTTCGGCAATAATCGAATCAAAAAGAGACATAATCACCGGCCGTGAGAATCACATCTGCCCCTACCAACGTGCATTTCCATTCTCGCAGTCCTCCCATTGAATCTGAGGAAGACCTAAGACCAATAAAAGACTTTCACAGGCTGAGAACTGAATCGTGTTTCAGTTGACATCCCTGTTTTCTTATTTTCTTAAACAATGGAATTAATGTCAACCGGCCTAGATCAAGAAGTCCTACTAAAGAAAATAACGTTTATAGCAACAAGAAATTATGTCGGATTAAAAAATACATTAACCAAATATATATATATATATATATATATATATATATATATATATATATATATGTGTGTGTGTGTGTGTGTGTGTGTGTGTGTGTGTGTGTGTGTGTGTGTATACTTGTGACTGTTAGTGTGTGTCTCTGTGCCTGCGGGTGTGTTGTGTGTGTATTGATTAGAGTCAATGAAAGTTTTGATATAGTTAGCTGATAATGCCAATGATCCTGGAGTAAGAGGCACCCATCTTTAATAAATTTAATAAATCCTACCGGTGATATCTAGGGTTACGTAAACAGCCAGACTTATTATATAAAGAAGCATAATACGTTTTAAAATCTTATTTATTCCCTTTAAATAAATGAATTTGAAATAGTTTCATCCGATTCATTTGAAAAATGATAGATGGATAGTAATGATAATAGTAGCCGTTTTCTTATAAGGAAACATTTGACATTCGTTAACCAATGAGCCAGTACTGTTTTCAGCTAAAATTTATCAAATCTTTTTTTAAAACAATTTTTCGGGAAAATTGGTTTCTTAAGCCCAGTAGCTATTATCGCTCTTTCCAGTATTGAGGGGGGGCTTCCTGTCTGACCTTTTCTTTGAAGTCGTGTGGAACATCTTGATTATGCTATTATTTTATGTCTAAGATACATGTGATATCAATTTTAGGTTTTGTTGCTGTTGAAAGTCTTCAAGATGATGTTTTATTATTTGGTACAGTTCTTTGTGATCCTGTAGCGCCAGTCCACGATATTCGAAGACGGATAGTTCTCGTTAAGACCTAACGAGAATTAGAGATAGATAGATAGATAGAGAGAGAGAGAGAGAGAGAGAGAGAGAGAGAGAGAGAGAAATAGAGAGAGAGAGATAGATGGATTTGACTATTATAATTTCACTCCATAGAGGTCTTTTTTGAAATTACAAGATAAAACATTTATCATTATTCCGTGATTTATTCGGACTAGTATCATCGTTTTTATTGTTCTGATACTTTTCGGCTGGTAAGCTCGTTTGCCATCTTCAGCTGTAAATAGTGTTCACATCAAATTTATTTATTCACCAATTTTCGCCACCGTCTTAAACAGAACACTTCACAGATTTGAGCGTCAAAGATCTGTGCTGCACTCTAGATTATATTTCATCATACTAAGTCAACTATTAGTAATGGCTACAAACTGATCACTGTCTGGCACAAGGCTGCAAATATGGAGAAACTAGTGAGGATTAAACTCATTACACAGTAATAATTATCTATGAGACTTTTTTTACAGTAATGTTCACCCTGTACAATGTCTGGAGGACACTCGATGTAGAGAGTTACGTTAAGGGGAAGTTTATACGGATAGGAGGGAAAGATTACGATTAACTCGAAATTGAACAGGTTAAGATTGTAGTGATCGGGGAGACTTCCACTTGGAAGTCGGTTCCACAGAGTTGTAGACCTGGTGGAACCAAGGAATGTAGTTTTTCCGAGTACTTTCCATGGAAGCAACGACAGAGCAGCGAGGAGAAGGCCCCGCTTTTAAACATTGTTTATTTCGTTTAACTGTCGGCACATTCGGAAAAAAATTATAAGGATTCGAACCTGCATCCTTCTTCGTAGGAGAAAAGACTATCTGAAACTGTTTGATTTAGGCCCCACGTCGACGTAGAGCTCTCAGAAACAAATTTTCGTAGTATTCTACTAAAGTACGGAACATTTACTAAAATTTTGACGCAATAAAAAAGCATGTTGGATAAATGTAAAAATCTATTACCGTTTTAAATATATATATATATATATATATATATATATATATATATATATATATATATATATATATATATATTTTTTTAAGCATTTCACCCCAAGCAAGGCGGGAAGCCACTAGGACGCAAGGGGTTACAGAAAATTTAGAGCAAGATCAGATAGGAGTGATAGAAGAAAGGATGAGGGTAGTGGATAGATCAAGGCAACTGGAGATGTCGATTGACATTACACTTGAATAGCTGGAGATTATAGCTCACAGGGAAACAGGAATAGGGAAGGGAGTTCCACAGACGAGAGGTGCGAGACATGAAGCCATTAGAGTAGAAGAGACGGCTACATTTAAGAGTTTCCATGGGAGAGAGGTTGGATGGTGGAAAATAATTCGTCACCCACAAGGACTCGGAGAGGCATTTTACTACTATCAAGACTGGAAAATGACAACAGTACTCCATTTTCGGCCTGATATGGCTTTTCTAAAGGTAGAGGTTACCGTGAGGAGTCAGGTACTTACTGCGGCGGTATAGGGGGCCGACCATTTTACCTGCATCTTTAGCAATGGATCGTATGTACGAGTTCCAATTGAGGTCGGGTGTGAGTGTGAGACCCAACAGTCTCTCAAGGCACAGTGCTGTCTCGCGAACCAGTACTCCACGGTGATGTGGTCAATGATTACCTTAAATATCAGATAAGTGTTGCATCATAATGTGCCGTATTTCTTTATGTTATCGTTTCTACACGGCGACACTTATCTTTTCTGTAAATCATTAATATTCTTTTTAAATTCTGAAACAGTAAAGTCAGTATTGCTTTAAATCAGAAATGTTCTTATCATCACTTAAATGCAATATGTACGGCTAGAGTATCGGTTATCGTTTCTGAAATTGGAATCAGCGGTCCGAGTTCAAATTCCGGACTAACCTATTGTGTTCACTTTCACACTACTGTCCGGAAGAAAGCTTAATTAGCAGTGTAGCCGTCTAGAGAAGGATGTTGAGAATACCATGGCCAGAACATCTATGAAACTGGCAAGTTTTAAGGAAAATTTGAAACTTAGGATCTGAAAAAAGACATCTGAAATTTCTGGGACATGTAATGAGAAAAGAGAGCACTGAGAATTAGCACATATTTCAAGCAAACAAGACAGGCGGAAACAGTGAGTGTGAAAATAGATGTCAGAGCATTGGATAGTAAACAGAGCAAACATTGCTTGGCGCTACTAAAGGTAGGTAATTATGGAGACTCATGATCCCCCACAATCTGAAGGGGCATGACACACAGAAGGAGAAGAAATCAATCTAACAGAGAGAAAATTCAATAAAATATCATAGTTTAGGTAACAGGAAACCACTCCACTATCTTTCCTAAAAAGCGATGGCAATTCGCAGATAATAAAAAAGGACTGTGAGGAGAGTCATGACCGCCTACTTGGTGAAGGGACATGGCATTAAAAAATATTTAAGTAGGTGTCATATAGTACATGCTTGTTTTGATTTTAGATTTTAACCTGTTCCGTCTGATTGGACTATCACCGTTTTGTCTCCAAAATCAGTCTCTCTGTCTCTTTTTTTTTCTCTCTCTCACACACACACACACACACACACATGCACACTCCCTCTATCTTCTCTGACACACACATTCACATACGCACGCGCACACGCACACGCACATTCCCTCCCTCTCTCTCTCTTATTTCGTCATGGGAAAAACGCAATTACTATTTTCAAAATTACTTTTTAATAACGCATTTTATTAGTTTAATATAAAAATAATAAAAAATAGGTTAAAAATGTAAAATTTTCTTCTCTAAAATATACTCAAGTTTAAATATTGAAGGTTGAAACGAACTAAATGACCATTTTTGAGTGCTAAATATCTTTTGAAGTAATATCCGATTGCAACATCTTGTTGATCCCAACATTTTTCCAGGACTTTGCACCGAAGCGAAAAGGATTTACATCATTACACCACTGCACTGAAAAAGAAGTAATCTTATATATATATATATATATATATATATATATATATATATATATATATATATATATATATATACGTACAGATGATTGAGAAAAGAAGATAAATAAGAATTGGGGAAAGGACTGGGCAATACACATAAAAAAAATGAGAAAAGAACGTAAAATAAGAACGTTTGAATACAAACAAGAATTAAGGAAGCAAATGTAGAATTCACCTAAATAAGAACGGAGGAGAGAACACACTCTCTCTCTCACACAGACACAGACACACACACGCACACACACACACAGATATATATATATATATATATATATATATATATATATATATATAAACGATTTTATTTTTAATCCGACATTATTTATAATTACTTTAAACTTTATATCTTAGTGGGTACACTTGTTTGATTAGAAAACGTTATTTTTATCAGTGTGAATTACATCTACCGGCTTGTACATTCGAGAGTCTTAAGAAAGAATGTGTGCCTTCCAGCACGGTTGGGATGTGAAGCTACGGAGGTTTATAGGTTCAATTTTTTGTGCGTATTTTAAGTGTGTGCGTATGATAGACATATGATAGACAAAGAAAAACCATACACAAACTTGGTTTCTACTATAGACCTTTATTCCTTTTATCGTGACTGTAATGAAACAAAGTTCTCAATGTCTCTTTGGTATATCCGTCTTCTCTTTTGGTTCAGAAGTAAGTTAGGATAACACTGGTTCAAATGACCGAGCTCAGTTTAACTTTGCGCTGAGTTGGAACGACCAATTAACTTACTTCATGAGTAGCGCTGCCAAAACACGCCCGAACGATGTCGTTGGAAAATGGAAAAAAAGAGATTCTGTCCTTTCCAAAAGTGTAGTCATAAAATCACGCAGGTTCCCAGATACACTTTCCGGTTCTTTTATTATTTG
This sequence comes from Acanthosepion lycidas, assembly GCA_963932145.1. Classification (NCBI taxonomy): domain Eukaryota; kingdom Metazoa; phylum Mollusca; class Cephalopoda; order Sepiida; family Sepiidae; genus Acanthosepion; species Acanthosepion lycidas. Next base: position 44,177,765 of record OZ010597.1, on the reverse strand, counting down.
CATCATGGGAAAATTAATTTTTTTCAAATTATTATTAATTCTTTTTTTATTATTATTCATTATTATTATTTTATTTCATTTTTTCGTAGAGCTCTCTTTTGCCGACTGGGCTAAAGCACGTCAGATAAGAGATTGATTTCCTTTACAATGTGGAAAGCAGGTCCACTCAAACACGTGCTTACATTAAAATATAACGTATAGAGAAAGAGCCGAGTATTGTACATAAGAAATGGGTACAGATCTATGGGAGATCGGCGCATAGGAAGTAGAGAAAATATGTTAAAATAGTATATAAACAAGAACTTAGGTAAGAACTGCGTAAAATAAAGAAAAGAATGTTGATTTGTGATGTAATATCAATCCCTCTATGTGGCAATGAATGCTGGACAATTTCTTCTCAGATAAAATAGAGACTTAAGGTAAAAGATATGTGGTTCTAAAAAAAGGATGCTGAGAATACCAGGCACTAATCACGTGAGCAATAAAGAATCTTTAAGGAAAATAAAATGAAAAAGGACACTTATACTTAGAATAAGAAAGAGACAGTTAAGATTTCTAGGGCACTTGAGGAAAGAGGGCTTGGAGAATTTGACACTCAAAAGAGATATTGAAGGTAAGAGAAGCAGAAGGAAACATCGAGAAACTTAGCTAGTGAGTTTGCGTAAATGAATGACAGAACAGTGATTTTGAGGAATGGGGAGGGGGAGAAAACATATAGAAAGTTATGGAGAGCAATGACCTCCCACGTCCTGAAGGTACACGGAATAAAAAAGGGAGCTACAGTTAACATGAATAAGATAAGGGAAACAGTTTTGTAAAATAACAGCGAATGTTCATAAATAAGAATTAGGAAAATAATTGTAGGATGTATATTAATAAGAAATGACTAAAACAGTTAAAAATGTACTTAAATAAGAAATGTGCATATATATATATATATATATATATATATATATATATATATATATATATACAGGTAAGATGAGAACGAATAGAGCACAGTTCCAACGTTCGTAACATTTAATTAAAAAGAGGGCTCAATACAAAGTGGAGCAATATCATTTATTTTACGATATTACATCGAAAACATATCATCATCGCTACACAATTGCAGTTATGTTTCGATGCGTATCAACGCTTCTCATAAGGCCATTGTAAATTACTGGTGAGTGAACGATTTATTTAGATTTAAAAGCCAAAATACAACCTCTTTTTACGAAAAAAAAGTGGCTTTATAAGGTGTGTGGGCTTTACTCTGATCAACCAATCAAATATGACCTACGTTAAATTTAAACTAAGCGAAGAAGCAAGAATTAAAAAATTATTTTTATAATTTCATGACCCGTAGATTGGCAGCTAACGGTAGCACAGGCATTAAACAGGAGTGAATGTTAATGGGTACATAAATGATATATGCACTAGACAATGGCATTTCCCAAGAAATAAAAATTGGTTGGAGAGGTAATTTAACAAAATGCTAAAAAAAATGCTAAATGCTTTATGAGTTTCCTACATAAAAATTTTATAGTTGATAAATAAATAGCTTCTTTAAGAAACCAGTAAATAATTTAAACGTATACAATTACTTGGTAAATTAATATGCAACAGTTGAATAAAAATTCTTCCTATAAGATGTTAATAACAATAACCAATGAATGTAAAATGTCAAAAATACCAACCAAATACCAATCCTTCCATACATTATGTTACTAATACTACCAGGAGATTAATACAAAAGTATACATTAAATATAAATATATGGTGCAACACAGTTCAACTAAAATCAAAGTAAAAAACATTGTCAAATTGTAAGTCTAACTGAATTGTAAGGTAAAAGGTAGACTGTGTTTACAATTTACAGTTAACTCGGATCTTTGATTTAATAAAGTATTCTTATCAAAGAACCTGATTATTTTCAATTTTTCATGTAAACACAGAAAACAGGGTTCATATAAGGGTCTACATGTCCTTGCCATTTTTTAAATTTTCCATTTCAACTTAGGAGTTTTATTATCATCTTTCGAACTTCAAAAATATTTAGAAAGTGATGTATTATTTCTATAAGTATTATTAGTGAAGGACAATACACGTTGATACCACCTAGTCTTGAAAGAATTCTTAGTACTACCAATATAGGACTTTTCAGTCGTTGGGTTCTCTATTGTAGATATAGTACAAAGATAAACAAGAGATTTAGTTAAATATTTGTTTGACAATTAGGCATTGGCCAGAGTTCCTACAATTACACTGGCCAGTATCATTAATAGTATTTTTCTTGGAAAGTGTATTATGATCTAGATTATTAAATTGGTTTAGAATTTTATTATTGTGCAACTTTATGATCTTCTTAAGTTTAAATATTCCACATTGTAATAATAGAAGATGGAAAAATAAAGAAATTTTTAAAAGAATCAAAAGGAAATCGGCAAGCTTATATACTCAAAACATATTAAAAAAAAACGAAAAGAAAAAAAAAATTAAAATTTTAAATTCTCAATGTCTCCTTTCCTTCGTTCGCCCCCATCGGTACATTGAATCAAGTTTAAATTATGTGCACTACAAGCTTCCTATTATAAAAATGCCATATTTGCTATATGGAATTCTTTAAGGGGATGAACACGCCCTAATTTTCCTTCTCTTATGTAGTTTGATTTTACAACAATGTATTAGGTTGGTGCAAAAATAATTTCGTTTTCTAACATATGTTACTATGTGAGAAAACGAAATTATTTTTGCACCAACCTAATAGAATTTCAAATAACGATTTGATGTCAATTTGCTTGTGACTTATACAGATTTCCTTACGTGTTTCCCACAGAAATGTTTTGTTCTTAGCAATACGATAATATTAATACAACGTAAGAAAATCACGAACTTGATTTAGACTCTGCGTAAAGTGATATCTACAAGACTCAGGATAAATATTCATGTATTTAGGAATCTTCAAATAATTTCCCTTTATATCACTATATATTCGTTTTTTCTTTAGACCTATTCAAATAATTCCTCTTTATATTTTTCTATATAATTTCCCTTTGTATCTTTCTATATACAGGGGGATGCAAAAGTAGGGTTATAGTAACGAAGAACAAAACGTGCGCACAAAACGTAATGCATGTATGTATAGCTGGCCACTCGTATTCGAAGATACCCGTTTGCTCAGGCGCATTTGTGTTTATTCAACACCCACAGAACCCACCTGTGGTTTATACTGCAACTATGCTGAGCAGACCTTAGAGTTTCTGGGAGAGAGCGTGATCAACAATTTCAACAAGGCCAGCACGCTCAATTTCACTCACAAGGCTTCAGGCACTTTCCAAAGGTGCCGCATGCTGGGATCGACCCCTTCAGTCCGATAACATCAGGAAGTCTTCTTCCTGGTGAGATTCGAACCCGGGTATCATGGTCAGAATGCGAACTTTCTAACCACTCGGCCAATGTATTAATTATACAAACATATCAATAATAAGCATATCAATAATAAACATATCAAAATCCCTCAAATGTTCAAACTGTTTCCCCCCATCATTCACACACTCCTTTTTACCTGCAAAACATTTATTATTATCATTTATTAAAAAATAAAAATTGTAATAACTCTACTATAATAAAAATATGAAAATAAAAATATTAAAAATGATTCTAAGGAATTAAATGAATTTTAGTATGAAATGAATCTTAGAACCACTTTTTTCTCTTATTTTTTTCTTTTTTTAAAGCGATGTTCACCTTTTACAAGGCCCCGGGGCCCACTCGAGTTAGAGGGTTACGTTTGGAGTCCATTTGAGTATATAGGAGTGGAAGATAACAGTTAACCCTAGCCTTGAATAGGTTAAGATTGTAGTGATTGGGAGTCGGTTCCACAGGGCAGTGGTTCGCGGGAAAAAGTTGCTCGAGTGGAATATATTTCTCACCGATGGAATACGGAGTGAATGTGGGTGGTTTGCTACCATGTAAGTGGCATGGCGTGTTCTTATTGAGAAGGTTTACCTCAGCGGAACCAAGGAATGTAGTTCGTCCGAGCACTTTCCGTGAAAGTAGCAGTACAGTAGTGAGAGGCTTTCTACATCCCACCTGCAGGTGAGAGGTTGAAGGGTGGGGAATAATTCGTCACCCACAACTGCTCGGAGACTCTTTTGAACTCTATCAAGGCTGGAGAGTGGGGTCTGGGCAACTTCTGCAAAAAATATGACAACAGGATTACATTTTTATCCTGATCTGGCTCTTGTAAAGGTAGAGGATAGCAGGAGGAGTCAGGTACTTACTGCAGCGGTACAGAAAATCGACCATTTTACCTGCATCCTTAGCAATGGATCATATGCATGAGTTCCACTTGGGGTTGGGTTTGAGTTTGAGGCCCAACAGTCTTTCAAGGTACGGTGCTTCCCCCGAGAGGATCTCCGTTCATCCTGATTGGTGGTAGTTCTGGGTCAGATCGGCGATGATGGAATGTAACTAGCTTGGTCTTTGAGGCATTGAATGTAACCAGCCAGTTTTCACTCCATTGGGTAATTTGTGCAAGATCGGAAGGGAGATCAGTCGCCAATCTCTGACCATTGAGAGTTTTAGAGGTGAGTGTATTCTCAGGCAGATCATTTGTGTAGATCAAAAAGAGGGTTGGTCTGAGGAGTAACTACCGGAGGATGCCTGCGTTGACTTTTAGGACTGTGGAGGATTGCCATTGGATTCAGGAGGATTTAGGAAGAATTTTATGATTGAGAAGACTCTTCCGGTGATTCCATAACTGGAGAGCTTGTACATTATTTACATTATTCAGACTATTGTCCTCATCTTTGTGGCTATATTTATCACAACGTTTCGGTCGTTGTACGCTCCGGCCTTCTTCAGGTGGTTGGAATGTCGAACTGAACCCTTTATTTCGCTCACTGGGGTAGACTGTTCTAGTTCCACGTGCCATGTTTAATGGATGTCAGTTATCAGTTATCTCCTGTTAATTTCCCTCTGAAAGTCCTCCACTGCCTTAACCGGGTATTGAACTCACACTCTTTGGGTACTGTCACTGGATCTAACTAACGCTTTTATCCAGTGTGCCATGTTTATTCAAAGACCTGAAGAAGGCCGGAGCGTACAACGGCCGAAACGTTGTAATAAATATGGCAACAAAGATGAGGACAATAGTCCGAATAATGTTAATAATGTACATAATACCTCATCTCAGAAATATAGACAGGTACTAGAGAGCTTGTGTAGTAAGCCTTTATGCCACACGTTGTCGAAGGCCTTTGAAATATCTAGTGATATGGTGCTCGAAGTGTGTTTGTCATCAAGAGCCTCACTGATTCTGTGAGTGATGGTAGTTGGGACATCGGCAATGGATCGGGTCGACTGAAACCCATACTGCTCGTCGCTAAGTAGTTTGTTCTCTTCTAGGTGCTCGATGACCTTCTTATTGATTATGGTCTCAGAAAGCTTGCCGATAATACTAAGGATAATACTCGCCTTCTTGAAAGCCAGGCATACGCTTGACACTCTCCACAAGTTTGGAAAGGATTTCTCCTTCAAGCGGCGGTTGCATAATTTTGCCAGGATTGAGGATAATTCCAGGTTGATGTTCTTAAGGACAGCCACTGGAATTTTGTCTGGGCCAGTGGCTTTCTTATGGTCAAGTCCTTTGGTAAGTCTAGAGATTATTGTGCTGCGATGCTATATTTTCGTTGTCCTCTTATTACCGAGAAGTAAAAAACAAGAACAAATCTATTTCCATACCTGAGGATGTCTATAGGAACAGACGAAAGCTTGTAAAAACTAAAAAAGACCTTATGCAACTGGAATTTATAAACAGGGATCATATCATTTATATACAGGTTCGGGGTTAGTGTAACTTATTGAAATTGTTTGCGAAAATGTATTCTCGCCATTTAAATCATTAACCTCTATATTTGTTTTTTTGCATGAATGATTCATGTAATTATATATATATATATATATATATATATATATATATATATATATATATATACTAGCTGAAGTATTCTTGCTAGGGTTTATAAATACCTAGAGTTAATATAATGACGAGTTCACAAAACTTTATACCAACTTCTTTAAAAACATGCCAACAAGGTTCACATGTTTCAAACAATACAATTTACACTTACAAATCGCAATAATTACAAATTACAATATTTATTTATTTTTTAAATCTAGAACTTTAAAAAGTCCGAGAATCAAAAGGTGTCGATAAATGCTGGAGGAGAATCGAGTGAACTTTTTGGTCGGGAGGTGATAATTAAAAAAGGAGAATTATTATTATTATTATTATTATTATTATTATTATTATTATTATTATCATCATCATCATTATGATGATTAATAGGAATTTAAGGTTTCTCGTATAATAGTTGGGAAAACGATGGGGAGATGGAGAAGGCGCAGATAGGAGGAGGAGAAAGTAATAAATATAGAAATGTTGGCGTTAGAAGGCTAGTAAAAGATTAAAAAAACTGGTGAAAGAACACACACACACATATATATGAAAATATATTTATATTTATTTCTATACTTTATTCATATTGTTTTTTTACAGATATATTCTATCTGAAATTTTTACACACACGCACATATATATATATTATTTGGTCTATTTATGTTCGGACTATTGTCCCTTTGTTGTTTTTTTTTATCACAACGTTTCGTTCCTCAGGTGTATATCGCTCTGGGTAACCTACAGGGAATTTCGAACTGAACTCTTTATTTAATCTACTGGAGTAGACTGTTGTTGTTCCACTGCCCACGTCTAATTCTTATTTTGATTTATTGCTCTTCCGTTTCCCGGGATTGAACTCACAACTACTATGTCACCAAATTCACAAATCAACGTTTTTACAAATTAGGCCATTGTCCGGTGTATGTGTGTATGTATGTATGTATGTATGTGTGTGTGTGTATGTATATATATTGTTGTTACAAGTGTAATACATCTTCTGTGTGTCATTGGCAGTCATAGCTCTCCACAGTTTCCTTTCTTTTGTAGCTCTTAATAAATTCTTTTTTTTTTGTCATCTCTCCTTAAACTCCATTTACCTCATTTGTCATCCATTTACAAGGTAAATTATGCTTTGTTTTCCAGTCCCTTTTCCCGTCAGTATGTCCTGTGTGTATTCTTTTTCCTTATTATGTGCCCTTGAAATTTTAATTTTTCTTGATGTTAACTATAAGTGTCCTTTTTGTTTCCATTTACTATAAAACTTCGTCGTTGCTCACATGTTATGTCCATAGTATTCTTAGTATCCTTCTGTAGAACCAATACTACAAAGATATAAAAGAAGCAGAAATAAGACGAAAGAAATACTAGTCAAAAAATTTTCATTGCTTCGTCAAAGAAGTTTGAATAATAGTAATAGAATAAGTGAAATTAAAAGAAAAAGAAATAAGATGAAAGAAATGTTAGTTAACATTTTTAATACGTGTTAATATTTAATCTAAGAAATTTGCATATTATTGCTAATAATCCAAGAATAAGGAAAAGATATAGACGTTGATAGGAATAATCAAAATTTATAATAATTATAAAGAAATCATCAAAAAAAATTGGAATAGGGAAATATTTCAGTTTAAAAAAAAAAATACTCTAAGTTGAATCAATTTTGTAAAAATCATTTCGCCTCGTAAGGCGATAAAGTCACTAACAAGTAGGGGGTCACTGAGAGCGAAAGAAAATGAGAAGACTTTACTGAAGAGAAAGGGATACTATAATAACAGGTTTCAGGAAGACAGAAGATGGCGATTTACGTTGCATTTCAATTTTTTTGAAGATTATAGGTGGCATACACGCTAGAAATCGGAGGAGAGTTCCACAGGAAAAATACGAGAAAAGAAACTATTAGAATAGAACATCTAGCAATTTTAATAGTAGAACGATGATACCTATCAACCAATCAAGTAGTAGCTTTATTAAATTCATGCTGTCTAGACACCAATGATGAGAGCTCATTAGAACAATCATCATGAAAATATTTATAGAAAAGGCACAGGAAAATGCAACAAGAATAAAAAAGAATCAAGAACAAGATGAAATAAATACTAGAAAAATTAATAATTGTCATTGTTTTATCTAAGAAAAAATAAAATATATTACTGACGTTATTACTACAAGTGTCATAAAAAGAAAAGAGAAATAAGGTGAAAAAAAAAAAAGACAAACCAAAATTAATAATAATTAATAAATTAATAATTGGCAATCCTTGATCTAAGAATTTTGAATATTGCTACAATTAATATTATATAAAATATGACAAATGTAATAAAATAAATAAGAAATAATATAAAAGAAATACAAACCGAAAATAATAACCGTCAAGGTTTAAATGAAGAAATGTGAACATTACTATAATATAGTAAATATACTATAATATTGTAAATATTCTATAATATAGTAAATGTACTATAATATAGTAAATATACTATAATATAGTAAATGTACTATAATATAGTAAATGTACTATAATATAGTAAATATACTATAATATAGCAATATGCTATAAAACTACAAGTGCAATAAATGCTGCAAATGTAATAAAAAGGCACACGAATAAGATTAATTCTAGAAAACATTAATAAAAGTTATTGACAATGATTATTCTACAAAATTTGTTTATTAATACTCAAATTGTGTACTAATGCTAAATTTTTAGTGACAATTAATTACAATTAGTAACAATTAATGTTTATGAAATAAACACTAATCGACAATAAAGAAATTTGAAATAATATTATTTCTATTTGAATAATATCAGTTCTAATTAATATAGATATTATTAAAAAAAAACAGAAACCAGTTGAAAGGAATATTATTCAGAATTAGTAATACGTGTTAATGTTTCATCTAAGAAATTTGAATATTACCATTGTTAGTAGTGTAATAAAAAGAAATGGAACTCGGGTAAAAATATACAAGTCAAAAAATAATAATTACTATTGATTCATTTAAAATGTTTTAATAATTTTACTTTTAATGATACAAGTTTAAAAAAATATTATTTTTTATGTTCTATCCGTTTAGGATAGAACACATAATAAGGGCTTTCCACGATTTCTCATCCTCTTAACGCAAAGCAATGTGTAGTCCCTTAGTATCCATTACAAGTGCAATAAAATAAACATAAATAAAATTAAAGAAATACTCGTAGAAAATGAATAATAACTCTCAATGGCTCATCTACAAAATTTGAATACAAATAATACTAGAAGTTCAGTAGATGTTAGAAATGCAATAAAAAAGCACAAAAATACCATGAATGAAATACTAGTTAAAACTAATAGAAAAATTAATAATTGGCAATAATTATTCTACGAAATTTTGACATTAATATTAATATTACAAGTTTACTAATAAGAACAAGAAATAAAATGAAATAAATGCTAAATGTCAACAATTAATAATGTTTTTTATCCTAGAAATTTAGATAATATTTATTTTATTTGAATAATAGCAATTCTAATGCTGCTATGACAAAAATCAGATAAAAGGAATGCTAGTTATAAGTGTCAAAATTGAATCTTAAAATTTGAATAATACTAATTCTATTTGAACAATATTAGTACTAATATTCCAAGTGTTACATATAGAAACGGGAGTATTATGAAAGAAATAATAGTAAAAGAAATTCCCTAATAAATGGCAATACTAAATCCAAAACAATTGACTAATATTATAACAATTACAAGTGTAAGACGAAGAAATAAAATGAAAGAACACACATGTCAAAAATAAATAACGCATTACAAATTTTTCTACTATGAAATTTGAATAATATTACTATATTTTGTCATCCACAGACAGACTTTTTCGTTGTATCACAGCTCATCAGTTTGACTAGACATCCGATTGCCTCAATTAATATAACTGTAATACAAAGAAACGGAAATAAGATGAAAGAAATCCTTGTCAAAAATTAATAATAATTGGAAATATTTTATTAAAACATTTGATATTCAGGCTGATACTATTCGTGAAATGAAAAGAAGATAAAATTATATGAAATAAATGCTAATAAAAAATTAATAATTGCTATTGTTTTATCTCAGAAATTTGAATATTACTACTATTATAATAAATTTAATAAGGAGCCGAAATACGCTGAAAGAAATAATAATAGTAATTATAATAATTGTCAATGTCTCATCTAAGAAATTTAAATATTATTTGTGTTACTGCAAATATAATAAAAAGCAATAGAAATAAGATTAAAGAAACGTTAGTCAAACAATTAGCAATAATTCTCAATTCTTTATCTAAGATATTTGTATAATGTAACTACTAATATCGCAAATGTAATAAACAGAAAGAACAATTGGATGAAACAAATACTAGTCAAAAATTAGTATTGTCAATTGTTTCTGAAAAGATTTGAATAATATTGCTACTATTACTGCATATTTAATAAAAAGAAACAAAATTATGATGAAAAAATTACTAGTAAATATTAAAAATAATTTGGAATACTTCATCTAAAAATTTTAATATTACTATTAATACTACAAGTGTAATAAAAACCAAAAGAAATAAGATGAAATACTTGTCAAAATAAATAATAAATGCCAATACTTCATTTAAGTAATTGATTAATGTTACTACAGTTACTACAAGTTTAATAATAAAAAAAATAAACACAATATGAAAGCAAAAAATACATAATCAATTGCAATGATTCATATAAGAAATTTGAATAGTATTTCTACTCTTCCTGTAAGTGTAAAAAAGAAACAAAACGAAAGAATACAAGTTTGATATCGATAATTGCCAATGTTAAAATTTGAATAGTAAATGCTATAAGGGAAATAAGAAGAATTAGAAAAAAAATGAAATAATTGCTCGACAAAAACTAATATTGTCAAAGTTTCATCTCGGTAATTTGAATAATATTACAACTGATGCTACAAGGGTAATAAGAGAAATAAGATGAAAGAAACACTATATCCAAATAATTATCATCATCCAAGAAATTTGAATAATGTTATTAGTAATACTATAGTGGAATAAAAATTAAAAATTAGCTGTAAGAAATACTAATGATGATTATTAATTATCAATTCTTCAACTAATAAATTTGAATAATATTACAACTAATAATGCAACTGTAATAAAACGCAACAGAAATAAAATGAAAGAAATTAGAGTAAAAAAATGATAAATTTTCAATTCTTCATCAAAGAAATTTGAATAATATTGCAGCTAATAGTACAAGGGCAATCAGGAAATAAGATTAAATAAAAAATATTTGACTAGAATTTCTTTATCTTCCTTCGTTTTTTGATCGGCCTTGCACTGTTAATTGTAATATTGTTCAAATTGTTAGGATAATGGGAAAAAAGGACGCTTATACTTAGAATCAGAAAAGAACGATTGAAATTTCTAGAATGCGTAATGAGGAAAGAGTGCTTGGAGAATTTGACACACACTTGACATAATGACTGAAAGATGAACAGCGGGAAAAAGTAACTAACCTAGCAAGCCTGGATGAGAGAATAGGGAGTGGCAGGGATGGTGAAAATCAAACCCTACTAACAGCTACAAAGAATAGGAAGTTGTGGAGAGTCATTATCATCTGCGTTCTGAAAGGAATGAAAAAGAAGTCAAATATAAATAATGAATAGCGATGTTAGATCGAAAAAATGAATAATATTGCTACTAAAATTTCACGTGTAATAAAAAAGTAACAGAAATATGATAAAAGAAATACTAATAAAATAAGTCATAGTAATTGCCAATGCTTTATCAAATTTTAATAATATTGTAAATACTATTACAAGGTTAATAAAAAGAAAAAAAATAAGATTAAATATGTTCTTGTCAAAAATGAATTATAAGCAATAAAGCATTATCTAAAATGTCTCTAATAAAATATTAGTATTACAAGGTTAATAAAAAGAAACAGAAATAAGATGAAATCTTGTCAAAAATTAATTATAAACAGTAAAACTTTATCTAAAAATTGATCTAATAAAAACACTAATGTTATCAGTGTAATAAAAAGAAACAGAAATAAGATGATATATATTCTTGGCAAAAATTAATTATAATCGGGAAAGATTTATCTAAATAGGTCTCTCATAAAAACGCTAATGCTGTAAGCGTAATAAAAAGAAATAAAAATAAGATTAAATATATTCATGTCAAAATTAATTATAATCGATAAATCTTTATCTAAAAATGTCTAAAAAAGAAACAGAAATAAAATGTATAATACATTAATCAAATATTTGTAATAACTGTCTATTTTTCGTCTAAAACTTTGATAATATAACTACTAATATTCCATGTGTGAGGCAATGAAAAAGAGGTCCAGGCGGTTATGTACTGAGAGTTTTCTCTAGTCGTGATGAACGTTTGTACTCTCAACGTGGGTCCCTTTCTGAAACGTTTGTTTTCACCTAAGCTTCCTCGAGTGGGATTCGTATATACAATCCATCGCTAATAACTCTATAAAAATGACCGATTCCTTGTACCGTTCCAGGTGCTGCCATGCTCTATCTCTACAAGAGCCAGATTAGACCAAAAATGGAGTATTTCTGCCACATCTGGTTCGGATCACCCTAATTTTCATTTTCCGCCGTCAAACTAGTTCAAAGGCCTTTGCACGGATTTCTGGGTGTTGAAATGTTTTCCAACCCCTTTCCTGCAGATAAAATGTTGTTTGCCTCTCGCTATTTTCATAGTACTTGTTGCAGCATTCAGCCGGGATCGGTTGAGCCGGCTCCGTGAAACGAATGTGACATCCTGGACGAAAGCTGACTAAGCTCATAGCAGAGGTCATATTCATTTGGACGTGCAAATTCATTGCAGGAGTTTCACTGGGAATTTGGATTCACAAGCGGTCGACAGTCGCATGTACACACAGTTTATAAGATAGTGCGATCCGAGGAGTGCTTCGGGTAGTGCGCCGAAACATTCGCTTTCCACACCCAACCCAATTCGGTGGTGCCAGGATCGCGACGGAACGTATGGGAGGGAGTTTAATCAGCATAAGTGAGACACGTGTTCATGAGATGATGGTAGATGTTCGGGCGAAATACATTCCTTGGTTCCACTAGCCCAGACCTTCACAGCTGGGAGCAACTATACCACGTACACTGAGTCGATCCATGCCCATTTCCTTCATAGTCAATTGGTAAGAGTAGGTTCTACTCAGACAGCTTCTTGCCTAGAACTGTTGTGATGTAGAACAGACTCCCAAGGGGATGCTTCCCTGATCCCTACAATTTTAACCCCTAAAAGCGAAGGGACAACGGTTATCTATCCTACATATCCTCATAATATGCAATTCTTGCTCCCTCCCTGAACGACCTTACAACATCTCCATTCATTAACCCTCTAGCTTGAGGGACACTTATGCATGTATTGGGTGAATAATAATAAAAGAAAGCGTAATAAAAAGAAATAAAAATAAAATGACGGAAATACTAATAAAAAAATTCTGATAAATAGCAATGCTTCATCAAAGAAATTTGAATAATATTAACATTTTAGTGTCCGTTGTTCCACTAGGGAAACATTTTAAGACATAAGTTTTTTTATACCAGCCGAACTTTAATTGTATTTTAACACAGTGTGTAAGCATATATTGCATTTTAAACCTTTCCGTGTATATTATCGATAAAATAATAAATTTTATGATTCGTATCATAAAATACATCTTAAATTATATTCCACTGGTGGAACATTGATTCATTCTTTTCAGTTAGCGCATTTTTACGCCGTTATGGACACTACTCCCCCAGCTCACAATTGTGGTTCATGGTGACATTCAAAGCAGGATAGTACAATGACTTACCAATTCCTCTTAAACCGTTAAGGTTACCCCGTCCTTCCTCTCATAGGTGAATTTGTTTTTTGAGTTACCATCTTTCTAGCCATTGCCTAAAGAGGGAGGACCGACAAGGCAGCAGATGTCTTGAATACAGTTTACTTCTAGACTGGTTGCCACCCAACGATATAGAACCTAGTCTATCCTGCTATTTTACCCATAGATGTGGGGAGAAGAGGTGGATTCATAACTTTCACAAGGGTATCAGCCCGTAAGTGAATGTAATGAACTCGACTGGAATTCGAACTCGGCTATCCGATTCCTAGTGGAACAATGGACGCTAAACGGTTAATACTAATACTACAAGAGTATTAAAAAACAGAAATAAGATTTAATAAATAGTAGTCAAAAATGAATAATTGTTAATGCTTTCTCAAACGAATTTGAATACTATTAATGCAAATATTTTCATAGAATGTGTTCAGACGAACCACCAGTTCTAACCTTTACGGCTAAGACCGGCCATGCCTCACACATTATAACGAACCACTATCATTCCCTTTGTATTCCATTGATGAGATGTATGTTCCACTCGAACAGCTTCTTCTCACGAACGACTGCTTTGTGGAACCAACTCTCAAGAGCATGCTTCCCCGATCACTACAACTGTTCAAGTCTAGGGTCAACCGTTATCTTCTTCACTTATCCCCATAAATTGTGTCTCTTACTCTGTAAGTCTCTACCTAGAGTGTCTCTTGGGGCTTGTACAGTGTGAACCTCAATGGAAATAATTGAATTGAAAAAGACAGAAAGATGAAAGGAATTATAGTCACTAATTAATAATTTTCATCTGAGAAATTTTTACTTATTTTTACTAAATTATTACTCTTGATACAAGTGTAATCAAAGGAAATGAGATTAAACAATTACTCGTCAAAATTATTAATAATGTTCCATCTAATATTAATACTAACAAAACAAATGCAATGAAAAGAAACAGGACTAAAATGGCAGAATAAAGTCATAATTAATCATTGATCATACTTCATAAAGGGAATTTTGACAAATATTAATGCTGAAAATTACATTGACTGATTCGTTTTTTACGGTTTATCAACACTTTGCAGGTTATTTAAAGCCAGCAATTTCTTTTAGAGTGTAAGAATTCTTTTTTGGCGATAATAAGGTTTTAATGGTGCAAGTCTTACTAATTAACCCATGGATGGGGGAGATGATGTGGAATCGTACGGTTCCTAAGGGTATTTGTGCATAAGTTAATATAACGAACCAAACGGGAATTGGAACTTGGTTCTCCGATTATCAATTCTAAGTCATTATCCATTACACCAACTGCACATCCAAGCTTACAGCACCTGGTATTCCCCAAACGGTCACCTATCTAGGTACTGACCATCGTTGACGTTGCTTAACTTCAGTGATAGTACGGAAACCGATGTTTCAGCGTAATATAGCCGTTAGCCTAAAACTTGCAGGTGTAGTAAGAAGAAATAGTAATAAGATGAAAGAAATGCTATTGAAAAATATGCAATATATGTCAAAGATTTATCTAAAAAAATTGAATACTACGACTACTAATAATATTGCATATACAGAGTGCGATGGGTAAATTGCCGTCATTTTATATATTTAATTTCGCGCATGCGCGTTGTTTGCTTTTGCTTTTGTCGTCTGCAATGTATAGTAGCGTCAGTTTGGCGCCGTCTGCGAGAAAAAGAGCACCATGGCACAATTCACTCCGCCAGAAATATGGAAACGGCATGCTGCACAACTTGGCATTTTCACCGGAAGCTCCAATACGAACAATTCAGAATGTTTGGGTGTCAATCTGAGCGGATTAGATCTAATGGTGATTACGAAGATATGGCAGCTCGGAAAACTCACTCTGATCGTTCTGATAAGAAAAGAACTCCCGAATTTCTTGGTGAGAAGACCTCAGACACAACACGCAGGCCAATATATATATATATTTAGGTAAAATATTTTATAAAGGATCATATATATACATATATATATATATATGTATGTATGTGTGTGTCCGTGATTAATGCAAATAAAATGTGTCACTTATATTCAGCAGACTCCAGAGTTTCGTAGATGAATCTTTTTGTAATAGTTCAGTCCACTCGGTCAAGAGGTTTCAGCAATTAACTGCAGATTTTCTCATTATCATTATTTTTATACTAACTTAAAAATTAATTTATGCGCTAGTTATTGCTGTTAGTTTGAGTTTTTTCTCTTTTTGTGCGTGTCTCTGTGTGTACGCGCGTGTGTGCGTGTGTGTCGAATATGTGTGTGTGGGTGTATGTCGAATATGTGTGTGTACGTGTGTGTCGAATATGTGTGGGTGTGCATGTATGCGTTAATAACAGAAATGAGACGATACCAACACAAAATGCAGAAAGTGCATTCATAAACTTCCTTAAGGAACGAAACGTGTTGACATATGATAAAAGGTTTTCCTCTTGTTCTTTTTATTAATATTGTCTTTGTCGATGCATTTATTTACATCTGAATTTTACACACACACACACATACACACACACACACACATATATATATATATATATATATTCAAGCGTTTTCGTTGAATAATCTGGAATAATTATGTGTATTTATTTTATTTTAATCCCTTCAAATTCACGTATCTATTTCTGAATGTTGTTATTAAACTCATTAAGGAGGAAGCCGTAGTTATTCACTTGGAATATCCTTTTCCATTTCTCTCCCTGGTTTTCCAGTTATTTTTCATTATTTATTTGTCCGTTCCTATCGCTTACTCTTTCACACGTATTATTCATTGTGTCTCCTAGACTGGTTGCCAATCAAAGCTAGAGACCTCAGTCTACTTTGCTATTTATCCATAACCGGAGAGGAAGGCATAACAATATTGACAATTAATATAATGCTTTCATATCGAAAGGTAAGCAACAACATATCCGCTCTAATATTAATTCTTATTCATATCAATATTATAAGAACAGTATATATATATATATATATATATATATATATATATATATATATATATATATATATATATATATATATGATGAAGTCTTCCGTCGATTTCGGCGTATGAGAATCCGACGACCTCATTCAGTTTTTATGTTTGTGTCGTATTTGATACTTCAGTCCCGCTAGTGACCTGCATACAAGTCCGCATATTGTGCAACATAACATATTAGGTTAGTGCAAAAATAATGACGTAATAATGTCGTTTTTTGACGGTAAAAATACGTCAAAAACGATATTATTACGTCATTATTTTTGCACCAGCCTAATAGCAACAGGAATATTTGCAGATGCTTTTCACTGTTGTTTTTCGTCTCTTAGTCGGTCAATACGACTAATTTCGAAATTTCTGATACAACTCTGGCACAAATATCTCCACTTATTTCTATCCAGGGCAACTTGCTCAAAGTTAGTAAGAGGTACATTGACAGCTGAGAGGTTATTCTTTAGCTTGAGCCACAGCCGTCCAACAGTCCTTTATCCACTGTCATGCTGGCTATACATGAGGACCTTAGGTATTCTGTCGTCACTTATCCTTGTAACATGACAAGCCCAGTGAAATTGTGATTGCGTCAGGAAAGTCTCAATTTCACCAATATTGCATTTTGCGAGTTGTTCAGTATTGGATACCCTATCATCAAAATTATAGCCACAGATCTCTATCTTTCTTTATTTCTCTCCCTCTTTCTCTCTCTGTGTCTCTGTTTGTCTGTGTGTGTGTCTCTCTCTCTCTATATATATATATATATATATTGCGAATATATATATATATATATATATATATATATATATATTCGCTAGAGTTTTTATCAAGTTTTATTAGTTATTTTCTTTAGATTTTCACAGATGAGTTGACTAAAACAATGTTTTCTCGTCTAGAATGAGCTTCGTAGAAGCTTTTTGAAGCTACGAATAATATCCATTTCAGACAGGATTATTTCATATCGACATTCCTTAATATATGCTTAGTCGGAAGAGGAAATTGACACAGGAAGATTGTGTTTCGTCATCTTTCAAATGGGAAGAACCAACCTGCTTGGAAATTTACAACTCGAAACCCTGATTTTAGACATTTTCCAGCCTTAACTTAATTCTCCGCCATAGCATTTGCAATGCAGGCACATTATGTGGAGGCCTCACCGCATGACGAAGTCATTTCAAACGTTGTTCCTTCGAGATGGGACATAGATTGAATTGTTTTCTAACTTCATAGTTGGTTACAAAACCGTTCAACCGAACTCCTATTTATTTCTTTAGGCATTTAGTATCAAGCGCCCCCAGTTTCTTCTGTAGACGAGATTTCAGGTGACACGTTTTGTTGCCATAGACTAAACTAGAGATGACGATGGAATTGTAAAACTGGACGCGGGTATTTAAAGAGAGCTTCTCCCTTTTTTTTTTAAAGTATTTGCTAGTTTTGTGATGTTTTGCCTCTTATACAGATTTTTTTCTTAGTCTATAGCACCCCGAAACTATAAATAAGAGCGTTCTTACCTTGAAATTCATAATTCGCCATTCTGACCTTCACCCGGGCTCGAACACTAACCCCTAGTGACAGTGGGAAAGACACACCTATCTCAGCCATCAAATTCGATCTCGCTTTTAAATTAGATTCTAGTTCAGATTCGCCGTAAAAATTGCAGTAATTATTTTCGCAATGCAGCAAGTTCACTGCGCAGGCGCGCTAAAAGTAGATCTCTTACATGACAAAAAGATTACGTTTTTCACCGCACGGTGCAAAGGTAACCATATTGCGTAACATTTTATTTACAAATTCAATTAAAGAGTATAAGAAAGAAACGTTGCGCGACTTTTATACGAGATTTTTTAAAAATAGATAGACCTAAATCAAGCGAAATCGTAACACTCGCTTTACATAACTGCTGTTATAGCATATTAGAATTCGTTATTGTACATAATCCTCAATTCAATACACAGGCTACTGAAACACTTGTCGGAATGCTATGATTTAAATACCTGACAAAACCTGAAAGAAAAATAAATAATATTCCTTATACTTATCATGGGTGCATGGTCGAGTCGTAAGAGCATTTACTTTCTGAATATGAGACCCGGGTTCGAATTTCACCATAGTTGATTTGTCAGAAAGGAGACTTCTTGATGTTACCGGCCAACGTGAGGCACCTTTGGAAAGTGTCTGAAAACCATAAGTGTTGACCCAAGCGTTGTGAATGAAATTTAGCCGACGGAACTATTCAGGGGCTGTCGATTGTTGTGTTAGCACAGAGTCACAAATCATCATGACTGAAAGTTTGAACGTACCAGCTTTGTTCAAACTGTTGACCACATCAAATGATACCCCGCCTCTCTCTCTCCCTCTCTGTCTCTGTCTGTCTTTCTCTCTCTCTCTCTCTGGGAAATGTAAAAAAAACACACGAGTGAGCTCTGAATAAATGTCCATAGATTGACCAGCCGCTCTAACAGACTGGTGTGGTAGTAAACGAGTAGTCAGCGATTAAAATATTATCAGCCAAATTGCTAAAGCATTTCTGTTAAGCGTGTTGCTATTATGTCGTTGGAAGAAGTTTAAATCCAGAAATAGTTTGTATCTGAATATCTTAGATACTTATTCGGGTCATTTCGTACAGTACATCCAATAAAAATGCATTCTTCCCAAGAAGCAGTAATATTTCAGATTTTAACCAACCATATTTATGCTTGTAAATCACACTATTTTCAACTAAAAGCCATTAAATAAAAGTCTGTTATAGTTTTATTTGTAGAAAATCATAATTCGATATACGTATGTTCATTTTGGATCTACTGAACTCACTATGATTCCTATCCGTGATGTAATGGTTAACGAGCTACTTTTGTAGATTATTATACATGTGTATGGAGTTCCTGGGTTACCTACATTTCTGGGCTTGTGACATGGTAATTAATTATCTGTAACGACTATGGCCATCCTGACGGAAAGCCGGACACTTCATTATATTTCAGAGAATTTTACTAAAACTAGCGAAGCAGAAAAAGTTTATTATATAAATTATATAGGATATTTTAAAAACTACATTTAGACATTCTAGATTGGCTTTATTTTTCCATAAAGACAACTGAATAATACCACAAGCTTCTTCATTCGAAGAAAAATGATTCTGTACATCGCCATTATGAAGTGTTTTAAGTCACTTTCCCATCGCCATGACGTTGATTCTCTGTGTCTTTTCTATAAATATTTTCATGTGAATTGTTCTGAACGACCACCCCTAATAACCGTAAGGATAATACAATAAATCTTCTACCCATAATGCAGCATTGACTATCATATATAAGTAGTCGAGCCAAAACACAACACACAAAACCTGAAGATTCCATTTAAGCATGAAACAGACTGTCGCCGTTATATGTGTGTGTGTGTGTGTGTGTGTGTGCGCGCGTGTGTTTCTCTGTGTGAGTGTGTGTTTCTAGAAAACTGCAAGTCAAATGGCTACAATTGAAAGAAAAGAGGAAAAAGAGAAAAGGAGGGAAAAGGTTAAGGAGTGAATGTAAAGTGGAAAAAAAAAAAAAAAAATGACGCAAAGGACAAATAGTCCCGACATTATACACATACACACATACTCACAGATGGGTGCATGGGCACACGCGCGAACGCACACATGCACACAGACACTAAGTTAAAAAAAAAAGTTACACCAATGAGAAGTGCATATAAAAAAGAAAAATCAAGAAGTATAAGCAGTGAATTGCTGATACCCACTGATGAGTTGGCTCAGTAATTCCCGGAGGGTCCGTCGACAAAACTCTAGAGTCAAAATGCCGAAGGTAACATGAATTAGCTTAGTGACAAACCTTTTACCCGTATTAATTCTTATATATATATATATATATATATATATATATATATATATATATATATATATATATATATATATATATCATAAATAAAAAAGTACAAAGCAAGAGGTTTTATTCTGAAAAATCGAATTAAAACTCAATATTAAAAATGATTTCAAATATTCAGAAAAAAGGTTTCATTTTAGTCGCAATTTTTCTTTTAAAATAATTTAAAATCAATCTGCGTCCTTATCAATTGTTTTGTTCATATTCCAAGCAACGAATAAGACATTTACTATGATCTTTACATACGTTTCTACCATAATTATTCGGCTTTACTGTCATTTGCTTGTAATTCATTATGACTAAAACCAGAAACTCCTTCTAGTTATTTGACAGGTATTCGGTTCTGACAGAGATATAATGGAAAATACTTTGTATAAATATTTCGTTCCAAGCCTATTGCGGAAATGTTACGCGAGAGCCACGTATAAATGCGTACGGTGTTTTTGCTGAAGAAAAAAAAGAATGTATAATGTGATAATGCATTCAATTTTAATAAAATTATTAATAAATTAAAATTAATATTTCATGAGAATTAGGCTGATTTTCTATTCTTAGAAAATTAGCACCGTTCAATTGTTTTTGTTAGAATGATCTAGACAAACAAGTGTTTATTTCTAAACGTAGCGGTACGTGGCTTAAATTATATCTTTCTATGAACATTTAAAGGTGGATTTATTGGGATATTTTATTCAATTCTTTTCCATTTCTTATTGTCACGTAATAAATTCAGGCGTGAAACGTGTCTGATGTTGAAAATATCTATGCTTGATGCACATATTTCTATCTATCTATCTATCTATCTATCTATCTATCTATCTATCTATCTATCTATCTATCTAGCAAACTAGCGCTGTCATTATTTGTATATATACATACATATACTATCAACTATATATTATCAATATGTTGTAAAATTTTTGTCAATATGCTGATTTCGCAAGCCATTAATAACGAGTCCAAGATAACTATAATCTATGTTTCTCGCTTTCTGTTTCTCTTGATATATATATATATATATATATATATATATATATATATATATATATATATATATATATATATATATATATATATGTATGTGTGTGTGTTTGTGTGTGTGTGTGTTCAATCATGCTATACCATGCGTTCTTTTTCTCTCCGTCCCTCCTGCATTGTATTAGGTTGGTGTAAAAATAATTTCGTTTTCTCACATAGTAACATATGTTAGAAAACGAAATTATTTTTGCACCAACCTAATACGTCTGTACTTTTCGCTTATTTCTATTTCTTTCTTTTTCTCAAACTCAACTGATTTATTGTACTTCCTTTAGCCTCTCTCTCTCCATCTCCTTTCTTTCTCCTTTTCTCTTTCACTACATTATTTCATTTTTCTCGTCAGATTTCTGTTCATAATATACTTCCCTCTAGTCACCATATAAGGTTATGAAAAATTGTCGAAGAGAAGATATCTCGCGTGGCTTCAGTTCCAATCAAGGAAAGAAGAAGAAGAAGGGCAACCGGAAGTGATGATGACGATCACAATGGCACTGAGACAACTGTGACAATTTGCAGCCAGTATTGACGCTGAACATGCAGGCATCTTGAAAACTTACAAAACTGCTGTCGCTACTGCAGCAGACGCCTTATATGATCAGTCGTATCATGGTTGCTGCGTGGTAACCACATGGACAATTTTCTTGATCACCTAAACGAAATAGAAAGAAATTAAACAAATATTATATATTGAAAGACGTGCAACAGCAAAAGCGCCTATCACTTGCTGAAACTCATTTGCCGGGATTTTATTATGAAAAGAATATACATTCACGTTTAACTGTTGTAAACTAGACCTTTAACTGCTTTATCAAAATAACAGATTAATTCTTCTAAGTCCCTTCACTTGACGACGTTGGCAATCATGGCTCTCCACAATTTCTTGTCCTTTAATAAATTTTGTCTTTTTGCTAAATCTCCTAAATCTTGCTCCATCATCCATTTATTCAAGTTTAGATAGGTTATGCGTTGTTTTTTTCCCTCTGTCCCTCTTACCTTCAATCTGTCCTGTGGGTATAGAATTTTCCAAGCCACCTTTCCTCATTATGTGTCCTAGAAATTTCAACTGTTTCTTCCTTTTCGTTTCTATTTTTTTTTCTAAAGCTTCGTGTTCACTTCATGATATTCTCAACATCCTTTCAATAACATCTTTCTTTACGTCTTTATTTGTTCAATGTCTACAACTTTAACTTTATTCTGTACAAGTTCTGATCAGCAAAGTTTAATAGCAGTTTCTTCTGGCTTTCTTAGTGTTAATCATGATTCTGATTGTTCAACATGAAGACCATCGGTTGAAAATATTTGGAATAATGAAAATCTTAGTCTCAATTTCTGGAATGAAGAGGTATCATTATTTACATTATTAGTAATTATTATTAGTTGGACTAATGGCCTTCTATTTGGTATTATTAGGTTGGTGCAAAAATAATGTCGTTTTCTCACATAGTAACATATGTGAGAAACAACATTATTTTTGCACCAACCTAATATTATTATATTTGTTATTATCACAACGTTTCGATTGTTGTGCTCTCCAGTTTTTTTCAGGTGTCCGACGATCCAGGTTGCTTTTCGGGAATTCCGTACTGAACCCTTTATTCAATCTCGTTCTTTTTTCTTTCTTTTTTTGTATTACTCACCCTATTTTCCATTGCATCTTCATTTGTGTGGAGATTGCCCAGCATTCACTATTTGTTTTAAAATAATCTAAGTATTTTTATAGAAAGATAATAATATAAATACATTTAAAAGATATAAATACAAAATTTCCTTTCTTTCAGTAAAGCTTGTCTTTATTTCTGACAAACGACAAGACGTTTTTTCTAGATTTGCAATGTGAGCGTCAGTAAAATTATTTGCAATGCATTTCTATAGCAAAATCATGAGTACTATCTTTACATATGGAATATATTAGGTTGGTGCAAAAACAATGACGTAATAATGTCGTTTTTTGACGTTAAAAAATACGTCAAAAAACCACATTATTACGTCATTATTTTTGCACCAACCTAATAACAACACTATTCTCTCGGTTACAATGTTCAACTTAAAGTTTAGTATCTGTTCGATACTTGGTCTTTCTGAACTGGAATCATTTACGTTTTCTGACCGAGAAACCTATCTGTATTGTCATTATGCTTGTGTGAACGGCCGTTACGCTTTTCAACCTATGATCATAGTGTAGTGTTTCTTTCTTATTGGTCCTTCTATGCTCAAATCAGTTAAGTTTTCTGACCGCGAAATCTACAATTGTATTAATTATTCTACTTGTTTGCATGTACAACTGTTACGCTTATCATCCTGCGATCAGAGTGTAATATCTACTCGATCCTCGTGTTTTCTGGAATCAGCTATGTTTTCTGAACGAGAAACCTACATCTATACATCTGTTTGTTTTTATGTGCAACCGTTACGCTTTTCAACCTACAATGTGAGTGTAGTATCAACTCGATCCTCGGTCCTTCTGAGGTGACGTCAGATTTTCTGACAGAAATATATACCTGTAGTATTATTCTGCTAGATTTTATGTACGACCGCTGATGCTTCAACCGAAGACAACTGTAGAATCTACTCTTCCGTATTAACATCAGCTAGATTTTCTGACCGAGAAATCTACATATATATTATTACTGTTTGTTTTGCTTTTGAGACCAGTACGTGTTTCCACCCAGAATCCGGGTACAGAATCTACTCACGAACGAAGATGTTGCTGCGACGATCACTAACGGAAAAAAAAACAAAAAAAAACTGCCGCTATCTTAGGCTACGTACCTGGGCTGGGAAATCCCCATACAGGGCAGGTGAGGTCACTTACAACAACTGCATATCCCCTAGGAACCTTCCCAGTGCTTTCTGAAAATTTCCATTTGTAGCAAGTCATATCAGCACCTGAAAAACTTTCAGATTTTGGAGGTTTTCGGATTTTTGAATTTCTGATAAAGGATACTCAACCTATACATAGCTTGCGTTTGAAGTCAGATTTCGTAATTGACTTCTTGCAATCAATGTGTTAACTAAGAAAATTAATAATCTGTAAAACAAACATCAACATGACTTTGTAGGTACACCCCATCTTGCCAACCAATGGACTTTGCTTCACGCCGCTAGGTGGTGTAGCAATTAGCGGTGTAAAAGGAAAGGACTAACTATCTCTTCCTCGTTTTTTAGTTCTTTCTCTCTCTCTCCCCCCCTCTCTCTCCCGCTCTCCCCTCCCTCTCTCTCTCTCTCTCTCCCAACCTCATGATACAGTAGTGGCAGGAGGTGACTTCCCCTTCGGGAAAACAAGCTCTTGGACGGCAACTTTAGTTTCAACCTCTTCGTTGCAATTCTTAAACAACAGTATCCGTGAAAAGTAGCATCGCTCTGCTACAACTTCCCAGGCTATATTAAGGCACTTCAACATGGTGTAATGGTTAGCAAGCTTGCTTTGCTAGATCATTTATGACTGAGTAGTGAGTTCGATCCTCATTGGGTGCCCTATACTTCCGGGCTTGTGCTTCATCTAACCTACGCTTAGAATATCACCATTAATGCAGAAAGCTATGGTGCTTAAGCAAGTTCCATAGTTCAAAAAATGAAATTGGCGATTCGAGTTCAAGCTCCAACTGAAGCAGTTCGTATTCAATTCACCTTAGAGCCCTTGCGGCATGAAGATACCCGTTTCTTCCAAATACCTGTTAAACAATAGGGCGTGGTTGACAATCAGTCTAGTAAAGTAGTTCTTAGTCACCTAGTGTACCACGAGAGCATCTTAATTGTACCGAAAATATTGACGAAATCGCGAAAAACACCAGGTTTCACACTAAATAACCCGCACAAACTGTTGAATAGAAACATTGAAATAAAGTAAGCTCATATTTGTGTGTGCATTTAAAAAATGATTTTATTTCCTAACATTTAAATGTATATCCTTTAAAAATTTTGCTAAGTGTGCCTTGATATTTTCATTTGCTCCTAGGTATGACGTTGCTTAAAAAATGGTTGAAAAATAGTGGTCTGGTAGATGGACAACTGTGAAGCCGTGTAACAGACATCCCAGAGTCATATAACAGACAATGGCAAATCACTCCATTTTCTTCCCACAGTGTACAGTTTACTTTTAAATAAATAAAAAAATCAAGAAAAAAGAAAGCTGTGGAGAGCTATGAACAAATATGTCTTAAAGAGATGTGGAAATTAGGAAGAAAGATGCACAGTAATACACAGATATGAAAATGCATTGGCGCATACACAGTTATGCACACACAGATACAACTACGCACATCAGTTCATACTGTGTTGCTTCATTCTGTATGGTAAAAAAAAAAGCACGCCCAATATACGAGTGCTCTGTCACTATGTTTTATTCTCCGGAGCTGACTTCACAGAAACTAATCAATCGACTTCTTCATTCACGTGTACAAGACTGACGGTTGGTAGGCGGGCGCATTTCAAGTGAGTGTGGTGTGAGGAGTGACTACAGGGAACCCTGCTCTGACCCCCTTTCAACAGATAAACACTCAAGCACACATACACAAGAAGCTCGTACACATCTTTTCTGCAACCGTCTGGTGTCTCGTCTGCTCACGTGATCTCGCCTATTCAAAATCTCGCCCACGTGTTGCTGAACGTACTTTTGTGTAGTAAGCAGAACACGTCAGCGCGTGCGGGACACCTTCCTTTTTCCTCAGCGAGACATCGCTATCGTAAATATTAGTCAGTGATCGAGTACAAATCTTTTCAGTAATTACAGGTGTTTCGTCAATGCGATATACGCTGATTCGTGATTAGTTAACAGTTGTGTGTGTAAAGCGTAAACTTTAGCGGACGTGTGTTTTTTTCTCCTTTTTTTTTTCTTCTTTTTTCTTCTTTTTTTCAGTTCTTTTGACGTGATTCTTTTCTTAACTTTTAGTCCTTTTGTGCGTCTTGTTTAGTGTTCTTGCTCGGTTTTCTTCAATTTGCACTTGAATGTATGTAACTAATGTACAAAAGCAAAAGTAATTTAACTGATTAGATAGTCACTAAATTACTTTTTTTTAGTCCTCTTTTTAGTTTGCCTGTAAGATATCAATTTAATGAATGTAAGAATTATTTTGTGAACTCTTAAAGAATTTGCCAACGACTGACGAATATGCATTCAGATGATTTGTTTTAGTGTTTACTTCATTTTTTCTCGCTTTTCACTTGTTTGTAGATGTTTAATCAAATGATTTTTTTTCGTCCTTAAAATAAATTATAAACGTATCGACCGTATCAGAAAGAAAAGAAAATAACATGAAGCAAAAGAGATGAAAAAAAGAAAAGAAAAAAATGATTAGAATGATAGTGAAAGATATTTTTTAATGTCAGAGAGAGAAATGAAAAGAGACCAAATGAGAGTGAGTGAGTGAGTGAGTGAGTGAGTGAGTGAGTGAGTGAGTGAGTGAGTGAGTGAGAGAGAGAGTGAGAGAGAGAGTGAGAGTCCGTGACGAAAAAGTGAACGGTAAGTGAGATTAAAACTAGTAAAAAAGTGGTGGGATAGAAAGAAAAAGAATATGAGTTAAAATATATAGAATAAGAAAATGAGAAAATTCTGACTGATCAGGAAATAAAATTAAAAGAAATAGTACATCTGTATTTACTAAGTTTACATTAGTCTCATACATTGATACATGTGTGGAGCACTTATTGAGGCTAGAACTTACTATATCACTGGTCGTCTTGTAGGCTTGTTTGCTACCAACTACGTTCTCAGATAGATAGATAGATAGATAGATAGATAGATAATGAACAGAGATAGATAGATAGATAGATAGATAGATAGATAATGAACAGAGATAGATAGATAGATAGATAGATAGATAGATAGATAGATAATGAACAGAGATAGATAGATAGATAGATAGATAGATAGATAGATAGATAGATAGATACATACATACATACATACATACATACATACTTACTAAAGGCGTTTTGACATGGCTACATAAGGGCTGTTTATGCAGATGGCATTGTGCGAGATTACACTCATTTTCTTTCTGGCAATTCGAAAAGTTTCTATTTTTGACATGTTTCGCTGATTGATCGACTTCGTCGGAAAAAATAAACAAAATCTATTTTGGTGACACAAAATGAGATTCCCATTAAGCATAAGAACGATGCTTCGCTTTAGAAATGAGATTTGAACTCAAAGTTTAAACTCGGGTTTTTATTTTTATTTATTCATTTATACAATCATTTATTTTTATTTATGAACTTTCCTCTTTGGTCTGTAGACTTTACGAAATTTAAGCGCAGTACTAGATTGGCGGCACTGTCTTATCATTTTATGGTTTAAATGGCTAGATGTAAATGTAAGTTCGATGATAACAGTTTCTTCTATCGCACTTGTAGAATTCTCTTCCGGCTTCTTGCTTTCCAGTCAAATTTGATTTTCAAAAAATTGATTTTCAAAAAATTAAATGCTATACCAGCCCTTATATTCGGTCTTCTTAATTCCTGTTTGTTTATTGTTCTCACTCTTTAATAATGTTTTCTCATATTCTCCAACACTCCCATTGCGTCTTAGTGGCTTTATTGGCTTGCTTGTGGTGAAATGATTAAAAAACTTTTTGTATCCCATATTGTTTCAGTAATAATATTTGTAATAACCTGGAATAACCTGATTTTAATAACTTTAATTTTAATTGCAGTGAATTCTGAGATCATAGTACATTCAATTCACTTTCATCTGAGAAAATTATATTTGGCTTTCATTAAAACGGTATTTCCCAGGTCAAAATTGGGATCACAAACATGCTGAGATGGTATACTAGTTTTCTTTCTTTTGTACTTTCTTACTCCCCGACCTATATATATATATATATATATATATATATATATATATATATATATATATATATATATATATATATATATATATATTAATCCGACACATTTTATCATTTAAATGTTATTTTTAGTGTTTACTCGTATTCAGGTCGGTAGTCGAAAATAATAAATAATTTTACTGTTTAGTAAATAAACGGAGCGTCTACTTAAATACTAGTATCCATAAAAATAACGTTTAAATTGATAATATATATATATATATATATATATATATATATATATATATATATATATAGTCATCCACAGAGAGACTGTTACGCACTATCACAGCTATTCATATGCGTGTGTGTGGATTTCTATATAGAAGGTGGGACTGAAAAGTTCTAAGGCCGATCAAGAGGCTAATTCAAAATATATGAAATGTTTGATCATTTGGTCAGATTTTTAGAAACACACGCATGCACACACACATACACACATGTATATATATACACATGCAAACAGACACACACATATATATACACAAAAATACAAACACACACACACACATATACACACACGCATATATATATATATGTATATCCATGGGTTGGGTGTATATTTATATATATATATATATATATATATATATATATATATATATATATATATATATATATATATATAAAGCGAATATCGAAAATTAGACAAAATATAATAAAGCTCTGGCATTTATTATGGCATTAACTCTTTTTTTTTCTTGTGTGCAATTTTGGGCAGATTCTTTTGGGAGCTGCTTATTCTTATTTCTAATTATAAATTCTCTGGCGTGGGTGAATTTAGTGGCCCGGTATTATAGGGCACTTTTTTGCTTGAAGCTTTAAGGTCCTCCACCGTGATGATATTGTTCCCTATAACATAGAGTACTTTATTGTCGCACCGTCAATCCATTTCTGGCGTTTTTTTTTTTTTAATTTTTTAATTTTTTTTTTTATTTATTTTGATCTTGGCCGGAGAGATTACACTCCCCTGAAAGAGAGAGAGAGAGAGATAGGGTTTAAACAACTGCAAGATAACAAAAGAAGAAAAATAAAAGTGAGTGGTAAAACGAGATAGAAATTGTATCGAGGAAAAACAAATGAAAATCAAATTGAGGGTTAAAAAAGAAAGAAAAAAAAAACACTAAAGAGCTAGAGAGAGAAGAGAGGGAGAGAGAGAAGGGGAGAGAGAGAAAGCGAAACTGACAGAAAAGCGCATGAGAAAGGAAAAGACAATCGAAAATTGGTGAAAATTTTATTTAAAAAGTGACACGATAAAAGAAAAGAAACCTGATGATACTTATAATAACGGTATTTTCTATTTTACTTCTAGCCAAAGAAGAGAATACACTGCTGAGGTTAAAGGTATCTAAATTTTGCTGAAAGGTCCGAACACTGATCGACTAGTTTTATACCTTTTCTAGCGTTAGACGTGAACTCCTTACCCGATAGGCCACTAACCCCATCTTCACCGCAGCTCCACCCGGCGTTCGTATATGCGTGGGTGTCTCGTTACTATGGAGCCGACCGTGAGCGCAACTGACGAAGGCCACATTTAATCGATGTCGTTAATGAAGTGGTGTGTGCACCGAGAGAGAGAACTGACCAGGAACCAGGGTGACCGTCCGGACCGGGGAAATAGGGGGAGGAGAGAAGGACGCGAGGGTGAAAACAGCAGCCGAGGTTAGAAACAGGACTGAACAAAAAAAAAAAATGGACTAATTACTACTGCGGCATTTGTTCTTGTTTTCTTTGGCACTTGAAGTGGATTCTTGCTTTTTACAATCGTGATGTACGCATTTTCAGCGCGTAATGATTCTGTTGGTTCATTCCAGAACCTTTTACAGTTTTTCTCTTCTGTCGGTCAGAAAATTAAGCGAAACTCTCTTCTCTTCTATAGGCCGTATCCCTTCAGGAGGTAGGCGATCATGGCTCTTCAAATTTCTATCCTTTGTAGCTCGTAATAATTTTTTGTTTCCCCTAACCAGTGGCGATTCTACGGAGTGGGGGGACAGAAGGGGGCCACTGCCCCCCTCCCCATTTTGGCTGGCCCCTCGATTGCCCCCCTCTTTTTATAACTTTTGTAGAGTAAAAGAATCAGAGCAGACAAATTATGCTGTTCTGCTAATATTGACGTTAGTATTTAACCCTTTGATTTTGTTTTGAAGTTAACCCCTCTCTTGTGGCCCAACAGTTTGAGAGTGGAAAAGAGGGCAAGAATGGATTAGAACTCCACTACTATGAATGAAAAGTTATTCCGTTTAATTTAGTGAAGTAGCATACTTATACTAAAAGCCATTCCTAAGTTATGTATATGATAGTGGTGTAGTATGAAAATAAAGACGATGCTTGAATTTGACCCCACCTCCTCCGCAGAAAAATCTCGGCCTCCCCCACCACACTTTCAGAGTTCCAGAATCGCCACTACTCTTAGCCCTTGCTCCACCATCCATTTACTCAAACTCACTAAGTAGATTATTCGTTGTTTTTTTCTGTCCCTCTTACCTTCAATCTGCCCTGTGAGTATCAGATTTTCCAGTCCCTCTTTCCTCATTATGTGCCCTAGAGATTTCAACTGTCTCTTAATGTTAAGTATGTTTCTTTTTTTGGTTCCATTTTCTCTAAAACTTCGCCGTTGTTCACTTGTATGCTTCATAATATCCTCAGAATCCTCCTGAAGAAGCAGATTTTGCCGCCTCAAATTTCCTCTTCATCTGTGAAGAGATTGTCCAGCATTCACTGCCATACCGGAGGTCTGATATAACGTAACAGTTCAGTACTTTTTTTCTGTTTCTAAAGAATTTTTTCTGTTTCTTAAGACTTTGCTTAGCTTTTGGAATACATTCTTGGCCATTCCATTGGTCCTTCGGATTTCAGTGTCCCATTTTCCATCCTTTGTTAAAACACTTCCCAGATATTTAAGTTTTTGTACTTATTTCATTTTGGTATCTCCAATTTGTAAATTACATGTTGGGTTGTTTCTTTTGCTAACAACCATGTATTAAGCCTTCTTGCATTTAATGTTTAGACCTTTTTTTCGCGCTTTCCTTCACTACCTGTTGTAGAAGTTCTTGTAGCTTCCATTCCTTATCTGCTTTTAACACTGTGTATCATCTGCATATTTCATGATGTTAAGATTGTGGCTGTCAATAATGAATCAAGGTAGGAATTCTAATTCTCTCAGAATCGCCTCATTATATAAGTTGAATAAGTCCGGTGAGAATACACATCCTTGTCTTATACCCCTTTCTGTTTTTGTATATGTACTAAATTCATTTTCTATCCGGATATGCACAGTAAAACACTGAGTGTAAATTTTGAAAATGTTAAATTGGTGAAAATGGATGTTTCAAAAAGACAAAGAATACAATATGTAACATACATTATGTAACATACAATATGTAACATACATTATGTAACATACAATATGTAACATACAATATGTAACATACATTATGTAACATACATTATGTAACATACATTATGTAACATACAATATGTAACATACATTATGTAACATACAATATGTAACATACAATATGTAACATACATTATGTAACATACATTATGTAACATACAATATGTAACATACAATATGTAACATACAATATGTAACATATATTATGTAATATACAATATGTAACATACATTATGTAACATACAATATGTAACATACAATATGTAATATACATTACACTCTAATAGACTTGCCATGTAAAATCAAAAAGCAAAAAATCAAGAAAAACGAACATTTATCTTTCAAAACACTCTCATAAGCTGCCAATCATTAAATTCTAGATGTGGGCATTATGATTTCAAATATTGCGATTTTTTTAGTTTGTATTACTTGTAGTCGGTGGATTAGTGGATAGCGGCTCGGATTGAGGAATCAGAGAGCCGAGTTTGAATTCCAGTCGGATCCATTACATTCATTTACGTGCTAGTACCCTTGGGAAAGGTATGAATCCTCTTCTTCTCCCCCAGCTATGGGTTAATAGTAGAACAGACCGGGTTCTATAGCCTTGGATGGTAACTGATCTACCGCAGAAAGAAATGGCAACCTACTGCGGAAAAAAATCAGCCTAAAATCATAGGAAAATATGAAAATATTCTTCTACAAAAGCTACTACTACATGTATTAATTGAGTAATAGGAAATAAGTTACAATTGTATCAATGATTGTTTAGACTTTTGAACAGAAGAAAAAAACAAACAATTACAAGAAATCGGTTCTGAGAAGACTAAGCTCGAACATTATTCTGATTGGTACATTCTTTTAATTTATACTGAAATTCACCTAATACTAGGCCCAAGAGCCACTCAAGGTAGAAAGTTACTGTTAAAATGGTTATGGAGAATAAGGTATGTTATGAATGAAAGAGTTGGTAGTAAGATTATGAGGATAAAGACGATAGATGGTGATTTACCGTTGATTTGAAGGAGTTAAAATTGCAGTTTTCAGGGAAGTACCCACACAGGAGTCTGTTCCACATAGTTGCAATTCTTGGAGAAAAACTGTCTGTTGGGAGTTGTATATAATGTTTACTTGTAGGAAATCCCTACCACCTAAAGGTTTTGGTGGGTTCCAAAACCTTCACGTCAAATATAAACGATAAAAATGGTAATTGGTAAAAATGGTAATTGTAATGGTGAAATTGACCGTTTCCTTATAAGGAAACATTCGGTATTCATCGACCAAACCGTTAGTGTTATTGCCGGTTGAAATCTACAAAATTCTTCTCTTAAAATAGTCTTCTCAAGACATTTTTGAACGAACTGGTCGCCATGCATGACATCCATGTGTCTAGATCTGACGATGCCATTTAAGTGCATGACTCGATTAATTAAGTTAATATTTTGGTTTTGTAGCACTGTGCGGTATTGTGTGAAACTAACTCTAACGCAGCCTATCCTACGTTCAATCTCCTATAATAAATGTTATTATACACTGTGGCATTTGAAGTTTTTAGAGTTTATTAAATTCACTTTCTGAATTTTTATGATGTAGTTAGGTTATAGCAGGCACGGTGGAGTAATGGTGGATAGCGGCATATAGCGGCTCGGTGGATAGCGGCTTGGTGGATAGCGGCTCGGATTGAGGAATCGGAGAGCCAAGTTCGAATTCCAGTCGAATCCATTACATTCACTTACGTGCTAATACCTTTGGGAAAGATATGAATCCTCTTCTTCTCTCTCCCACGCCCAGCTATGGGTAAATAGCAGGACAGACCGGGTTCTATAGCTTGGATGGCAACTGGTCTACCGCAGAAAGAAATGGCAACCTACTGCGGAAAAAAAAATCTACCTTGTCTTTCATGTATCGAAAGATACATGATCGCCTAAACGTGTATCACGCATGGCACATAAGTGATTGAGTTGGGTTATGTGTCATCACCATTTTCATTCCGACTCCAGATCATAGTTTCTGTTTTATGAAAAGGTTTATCTTGAATCCTATTTCTTGTAATACTTGGTAGAAGTTGCTGACTTTTTTGTTTAAGATCATTCTTATCCCAACTTTGAATACCTATGTCATCAGTATAGTATCCCTCTCATCATCGGAACGCTGTTTTCTATTAGTAAATTCATTTGGGATGTGATATGATGTGCTTAAGTGATCAAGATCTTCATATATCTGTGTTTGTATACGCGCAGGGCACAGTCTAGAAAGAGATAAAATACTTTGGCACCCTCATTCCCGCCTTGTTGTACTTCTGACGAGGTTTGAAATGATTCAGTGTTTAGGTTTTGACTCGACGTATAAGACATTGTGGAATAATACAATTCCTCTATCAGGTCAAGGCATTCAGTGGAATCGGAGCTTAAATGACTGTTTCTAATGGATTAGAAAAGGTCTCAATTAACGTTGTCATATGGTACTACGAGGCCAACATAGCAGGTGTACTATTCGATAAGTATGCGATTTCCTGGAGTTGTTTAATGACATATAGGCCTTCATTACACTTCTTACCAGAACGAACTCCGAAATAGGTCGTTGGAAGTTGTTGTAGCATACCTACGGACGATAATGGTTATGTCCCCATTTACATAAATACAATAGTAAATACTGTATGTTGGCCTGCAGTCGGAGATTCGTCTCCAGCTGTGCTGGTCAAACTCTTTACTTCCGAACAGAGAAGATCCCCAGCTATGTCGAAGGGCAGAGTCTCGTCTTGGGAAACAGCTACCCGAACCCGTTTTATACTTAATCTACGGGGAATTTTTGGCCTAGTCTACGGGCTCGGATACCCCACATTAATTTCGGCCTTGTGCCACATCTGACTGCGTGGGGAGGTTGGCAGATATCCTGCAGTTGGAGATTCGTCTCTAGCTGTGCTGGTCAAACTCTCTACCTCCAGACAGAGAGAATCCACAGACGAGGCTATGTCAAAGGGCAGAGTCTCGTCTCGGGAAACAGCTACCCGACCCCGTTTTATACGGGGTCTACAGGGAATTTTTGGCCGAGCCTACTGGCTCGGATACCCCACATTAAATTCGGCCTTGGGCCACATCTGACTGCATGGGGCGGTTGGTAGGTATCCTGCAGTTGAAGATTTATTGTGGAATTCACTCGATTCACTTCTAGCAGTTGACTACTACTTCTACGCGCCGCTAGCGAATCTTGTATGTGTTGTTCGTGCCCTAAGTATTATCGTGCATTACGAACCTTATTCTGTTCAGTAATCTTCCCTAGGTTACAACAGAAGTTGATTTTCATAGGATAGTGAGAGTTCAGTTAGTAAAATATTATTTACTACATTCACAATAATGGATCCAATTGAGATACCTCAGTAAGTGTAAGGATCTTCAGAAGTACCTTTTTGTTTCTGCAGTGCTATAATGACTGATATACCCCACTGCTTTGAGCTATTATCTGGTTGAGTCAAGTTTCGAACGTGTCTCCTAAATCGAAAGCATGCATTTCATAAATAAGGAAGGTATAAAAAATAGACCGTTGTTCGTTATCTCGAAATAAGCTTGGTGAGTTCTGTTAAACGAAGTCATATTTTCAATATGTCTCGCTGTTTTCAACGTATACCAAAGACATAGAAACTTTTACTACACATAGAGTAACTTATACTGGGGGAGATGTTTGTTTTTATTTGAAAATCTTTTACGGAATTTTTCACTTATTTTTAAGCATGTCACACAGGAATAAATTCATTCTATGCGACATTTTAAAGGCTACAGACAAACATTTGCTTGTTATTGACTAAGCTAGGCCGAATGCCAGCATTTCTAATAGAATAGGCTTATTATCTACATAATGTAAATGTACAGCTTATGATTTTTTTACTGTACATTTACTATTTATTAAATTTGATTATATATTTAATAGGGTAAAGTTCAAAAGACCGTTCGTAAGGGTTAGATAAATCCACTGAATTAATTGACAGATATATTTATATGCGCTACGCAAAAACGCTAATTATTGCCGCCAAGCAAGTTTCAAGCATGTTCTATACTTAAAACGTTGAAAACATTTGAAATTGCTGGATCTAACCGTAAGTTCTATGCTAACAGTTTCTTCTCTTGTACTTTTTTTGCTTGTGGAACCCTCTTCCGGTCTCTTGTTTTCTAGTCAACTTTGATTTTCAAAAATTAAATGCAATGTAAATTTTTATCTTCTGTCTTCTTAATTTCTTTTTAATAATGTTTTCTTTTTCTCGTATTCTTTCACACTCAGTGTGCGTCTTAGTGGCTTTATTGCTTTTCCTTGTGTTATGGTGAAATGATTAAAAAATTCAAGTTCAGCAATATATATTCACAAAGCCCTATCATGATTTCCATATTTTATCTAGCTCTTTATTTATCAATCTTTCTACCTATTTTCTTAGTTAAATTCCTGCTAAGTGCAGAAAAAATAAAATTACCAGTTATTTTCTTTCAACTTGTCCAAAAGTACCACGCAACTACTACGTAATTGTAAAATCCTACTATAGATTTATAGCCTTCTCGAGCTAACGTTTTTTGGTGACGTGAAGTTGAACGATTAAATTGAATCAACTGCTAGGTCAGCTGCTAAACAAGTTGGTTCACTGTGTCGCTCTAGAATAATTTTGTCGCCAGAATCTTTTACACATTTATACGTCTACCATTCGTCCAGGGATTGAATATTGCCGTCACATTTGGTTTGGTGCTTCTGCTATGTATTTAGAGATTCTTGACAAGATCCAAAGAAGAATCTGCAGTGTTAACGGTCTTTACCTGGCCTCTTGGCTTCAGTCAAATTCCCATCGCCGTAACGTAGGTTCCCTGTGTGACCAAGAGCTGACTGTGAAATTCTTTTATTCCTTGTCGAAAGAATCCAGGAAAACCATTATTAAAATATAAACCATATCTTGTTGACCAGTCGATGGAATATGTCTTGTTTCGTCTTTTAACGAATATTTAGATTAAGTGGACATAATCAAAGCAAATATCTATTGTCAAAGGCGAGGAAAGGGTAAATCATTACGCAATAATTACGCTCCAATTTGATCAACAGACACTGGATCAGTCTCCTGAACATCATACTGAGTAAAATAAACACAGGAATAAATCCAATATTTGGAAATTTCGTATTCTTAGGATTTATGCCATCTGACTGGTGTCATATAGCACATAAGGCTTCTGGTGAGGTTTCTGTAATCGAACTGTCCCACTGGATAGGTTATTGCTCCCACACCCAAACTCTGCGCCCTGTGGAATGTTAGATTTTCTGTGGAAATTTTCCTACCCATATATAACCACGTGTTCCCACACTAATGCGTTCCATCTACCCGGGTTTGAGAATTCAGAATTTTTCTTCTACTAGATTGGTTGCCAACCAAAGCTGAATGGGCTTTTCAGTCTGACCTACTATTCTTAGTATTTAGTACATTTAAATTTCTATTCTCTTTGTTAGACTAGCTTACTGCTACCTCCCGTCCTGGGTATGACGATAAACTACACTCGGCAGCATGACTTCTGATCCGGAGGTTTTGAGAAGAGTAGAACCACCTCTTAATAACTTGTTCCCAAGTCAACCTGAACCTGGGGTGGTAGCACCTGTTTTGATTCCAGCTATGGACCAATAGTTAACCCTCAAACTCGCTATAAAAGTATAAAAATAATTTTTTGTAGTAGAAACGCCAGGAATGCATTTTCATAGTAAAGGAATTACCAGCAATGCATTTTTTTTTAAAAAAAGCTATTACCAATAGTACATTTTTGTAAGGAAAAATATGACTACCAATACACTTAAAAAAAGAAAAAATATTACCAGTAATAAATTTTTATAAAAGAAAAAAATATTAGCAATACATGTTTTGTAAAAGAAATTAGCAATGCTACCAAGAAAATTAAATTTTCGGTATTAAATGACCAATAAAGAGTTGATATACCATTAAACAAACGAAACAAATATCTGCTACCTCATTTTAAGGTGACTAAATAATTTCTTGTTTCATTTTCTATATTCCAGATATTGGAAACGTCTCGACAACTCGGCCATACATAATCTAATGTGTTAAGGTAAGGTAGATAATAAAGATTCTTGATAGAAACAAATGCAGCTAAAGAAATCCCGGTTAAAATTATTAGTTGTTGGTTAATATTTTTTAGTATATCTGCAATTGGACGCGGCGTCCCTGCAGCGTTTGGAGAGAAGGTCCATGCAGCAAATAGTTTATAATCATTCGACCATAAACATTAACAGTTAAAATCAAGCTCAAAAACAAAAATAGTGTCGTTTCATAATCACTTATCAAAGCCTGAATTTTCTCCAATCACGATGAACGAACGGTTGCCTTCTCAATGAGGCTTGCTATTGGATCCCACTCCAAACCTCAAGTGGAAGTCAGATAAACGATTCAATGCTAAAGAGGCTGAAAAAATTGTCGACCCATTCTATCGCTCCAGAATGTAGCTTATTCCTTCTGCCATGTTTTATCTTTACAAGAATCAATTAGATAAAAAAAAAGAAAAGAAAAAAGTTAGGTATTGCTGTCATATCTACACTGGGACTGTTCAATCATCATTTGACAGATGTCATCATTTACGCTGTCATGTGAGGCATGATTTATTTTCCACCCCGCAACCTCTTTCCTTTCAACGTCACAAGCCCATCGCTATTTCCATGGCAAGTGTTCAGATGAGCTTCGTTCTTTAGTTCTATGAGCTCAAATATTTACAGTTAGAACTCGCCAAGCTAGGACACAGAGTTGAATCACCCATATCTCATCCGTATTCCATTTCTAAGGAGGAAGTTTAATTCGGACAGCCTTTTCCCAAGAACTGCTATTTTATGGAACGAATTCCTGCATAGATTCTTTCCTGGACACATCAATCTTAACCTCTTCAAGTCACGAGTCAGTTATTATCTATCCTCTTTACGTTATCAGGTTTTTATTTATCTTACATATACATCGATTAGACAATGGCAAACGACTCAAGCGAAGATGTTTTAATTTTGATTTAACTCGATTGAAAAATCTCATTTTAGTTATATCGATTCATTATCTAATATTTAGGTTCGATTACGCCCTTTATCGGTCACTATTTTCAAAGAAACCCGATTTTTCTTCGAATGTTACCCAATAGACAATGGATTTACGAAGATAATTTAATGCTAGTTATTTATTTACTTGATTAGCAAGATAAACTTTTTGTTTCCGAAAAGTTGGCATCCAAAAGCTAAGCAAAGTATTAGGAAACAGGAAAATTCGTTACAAACAAAGAAAAGAGTACTGAACTGTTATATAATACCTATCCTCCTCTATGACACTGAATGCTGAGCAATCTCTACATAGATAAAGAAACTTGAGGCGACTGAAATGTGGTTTACAGAAGGATGTTGAGAATACCATAGACTGAACATGTGAGCAACGATGAAGTTTTAGAGAAAATTAAAAACAAAAGGGACACTTATACTTAACAGCATAAAGGGTCATTTGTAATTTCTATGGCACATAATGAAGAAAGACGGCGTGGAAAATTTAATACACACATGACAGTTTGAAGACAGATGGAAATAGAACATAACCTACCTAACGAACCTGTATAAATGGATGGCAGAACAGGGTTTAGGAGAAAAAACAAAAGGACAAAATAAGGAATTTAAGATTTACTTTGAAAAAAAAAAAAGACAAAACAAATACAATTCTAGGTTACATTGATTTTAATCTTGTATATATAGTATTTAATAAATATAGTTGATTTCCCAAGACCTTTTATACCATTGGCACCTACAATGGAATCCTTGATGGCATCCTTGATCCCACCTCAACTCCCAGGAATTTGCAAAGAATATCAATAATAATATTTTTTTAAATTTAAGCGAAGAAATTTCTTTACCCTTTTTCTTCGTTATTGTTCCTCGATAAAATTCAGTTTAACTTAACTCAATATTTCTTTTTCAATTTCTACTTTTCTTCCAATACTGAACGTGTTTGTACGAATAATGATAATAATGATGATGATGGTAAAAATTACATAAATAATAAATTAATATATCTTTTAAATGAATTGGTTAACATCAGTAATCGGAATGATGTGTTTGATTTGCTAAGAGTAAGAGTATTGATATGGGGTTGGAAATTGACGAATTTTACTCATAAGTCAAAGCAGATACATCAATTTATTTATTGAGCACCTTTTGACCCCCAGGCATTATCGAACCCCCGATTACTCCCATCGACCCCACTTTGAGATCCCTTAGTTAAGATCATCACAGTAAAGACACTAGTTTTGTAGAGACACTAGTTTTGTAAAGACACTAGTTTTGTATAGACACTAGTTTTGTATAGACACTACTTTTAGTCACTTTTATGAGATTCTTGTAATATTCTTTATGATTTTTATTTATTTTGTCTATTTATCTTCGCTCTGTTTAAAAAAAAATACTTCTTTTCCGTTTCATCTAACGTTTGTCTTGTTTGAATTGCATTAATATATTTTAGACTCTTCCACCCAAAACCCAGGAGAGAAACACGGCATATGCGTAACATTCATGGCAAAATGACTGGTGGATTCGCCGTTACTGGCAGGTGCTGATCTTTGAAAAACATAATATGACTGTACGAGTTTCGTCTCAAATAGATTATATAAAACCCTCCCCATATAACACTGATTCAATACATACATACATACACACACAGACACACAGACACACACACACACACACATATATATATATATATATATATATATATATATATATATATATATATATATATATATATACATATATATATATATACAAGTATAGGATTGGTGTATACGGAATAAATTCAAATAACCCGAAAATATTATTCTTAAAAGAGTGCTCAATACAGAGTAGAGCAAATATAATTTATTCGAAAATTATAAGATAAATATGTTATAAAATAACTACAAAAATAGCCATTTTGTTCGAAGACTTCTGGTGTCTTATCAAGTGATGGTGTTGAATATATATATATATATATATATATATATATATATATATATATATATATATATATATATATATATATATATGTATATGTGTGTTTGTGTGTGTGTGTGTGTGTGTGTGTGTGAAAAGTGTGTGTATATAAATATAAATAAATATATATATATGTATAATTATTTATATATTATATGCGCGGTACTTATTAGAAAGCGCTCAATATCAGAGATAGAGTTAACATATATGGTTGGATAGATGTGAGCTTGTGACCCTGGGTTTCACGCTGACGATCGCTAAAGCGTGAAACCCAGGGTCACAAGCTCACATCGATCCAACCATATATATATATATATATATATATATATATATATATATATATATATATATATAGGTAATAATCCGTTGGTATATAATCCAAGTGAATCCTAATAATATAAAATATTAAAACTGATCCACAAAGAGAGCTCAATGTATTTAGTCAACAGAGCATATAAATGACATACAATAGGAATTAAAATTACCTCATGTTATGATCTGTGAGCTGAAATGATCATAAGATGAGATAACCAAAGTTAAGCAACGTCAAGAATTGGCTGTACCTAGATTTGTGACAACTTGTTAATATCATGTGATGTAAGTGTCGGGATGTGCCGGTGGCTCAGGATTTGAATTCAGCTAGCCGAGTTCCAATTCTAGTCGAGTTCGTTATATTCTCTTACGTGAAAACAGCCTTGGGACAGATATGAATCCAACTCTTCTCTCCCAGCTATGTGTTAATTAGTGGGACTTGAAGCAATAAATGATTATTATCCCCCAGTCAAATTCTTACAATCTAAAAATATTTTGTTGCTTTAAATAGCATGCAAATGGTTGATAAGCCGTAAAAACATCAATCAATCGCACACACACATTAATATACATATATGTGTGTGTGTGTGTGCGCGCGCGCGCGTGTGTGTGCGTGTGTGTGTGTGTGTGTGTGTGTGTGTGTGTGTGTGTGTGTGTGTGTGTGTGTGTGTGTGTGTGTGTGTGAATTAATAACATATATTCCGCTTAGGAAAAGTTATATTAATCAATTTTGTACATGTACGGAGTATAGAATATCAGTTTATTGTCGGTAAAAGATGGCTTCGTCTCTATTACCTTATCTGCGCATGCGTATATCAGCAATGGCGTGAGGTGTAAACTTTCCGGAACTCTCTGGTGATAACATGAGATGATGTGCAGAGACGTCAAACCATTTAGTAATATTTGCTGTTTCATATATCTTTCGTTGCCCTCAGCACCGCCTTTCGGCTTTAAACATGAATTAAATATTTACATACTTGAATGTCTGAAACATTTGCTTGTATGGTTGCATCGACAATGCAGCGGACTGGTGAATATGGACACTAATGTTCGAGATAATGTTTGGTTAGACTTATCTAAATGAAAACTTATTATGCCAAAATAAAAATAACTCTTCTTTTAGTTAACCAAATATAACTCAATATTAGTAAAAATTCTGATCAATCGATGCTAGTGAGTTTTCCAGGTTTAGTGAACTACATTTGTAAAAGTTATTTTGTGAAACAGTCAGTCAGATGTGTGTCATACGTGATACACGCTTAGGCGATCATGTATCTTTCGATACATGACTG
Organism: Acanthosepion lycidas; assembly: GCA_963932145.1. Taxonomy (NCBI): domain Eukaryota; kingdom Metazoa; phylum Mollusca; class Cephalopoda; order Sepiida; family Sepiidae; genus Acanthosepion; species Acanthosepion lycidas. Next base: position 44,135,233 of record OZ010597.1, on the reverse strand, counting down.
ACGAGGCAGATTTTTTCCAGCAGTAGGATGCCATTTCATTTTGCGGTAGACCAGTTGCCATCCAAGGCTATAGAACCAAGTATGTCCTGCTATTTATCCATAGCTGGTGGGACAAGAAGAGGATTCTCACCTTTCCGTAAGTGAATGTAATGGATTCGACTGGAAGTCGAACTCGGTTCTAAGTTTTAATGGAATGTTTGCAGCCAGACCCACTTCCCAAAATCAAAATACAATAGATTTTTATAATACTTTCCAGTAGAACTAGGAAACATTTCAGCACTCTACCCTAGCATAGTAACAACTGAGTATTCAACTAATTTCCAGCAGCTGGGTCGGTAATGCCCATTACCATATTATTATTGGTTTAGCTATAAAGTTCTTTTGCTTCAGAAAGTAAAAAAATATTTTTATTTTTAATTTTAACATTAATTTTATTGAATAACATATTTGCCGTTTTATATAGCTCAATGCAGAGGCATATTGGATTTGAACATTTGTCCTCATCTTTATCGCTATATTTACGACTTTTTCGGCCGTTGTAAGCTCAGGCCTTCTTCAGGTAATTGGAATTTCGAACTGAACCCTTTATTTCATCCACCGGAGTAGATTGCAGTATCCAGCTTTTAAACTCACAAAGGGAACATGGCACAGTCAGTAACAGCGTTGGTTGGATCCAGTGATTTGGACGAAAGAGTTGTGAGTTCAATATCTGGATATTACAGTGGTGAACAAAAAAATTGGAGAGTTGAGTTAAAGGGAGATAACTGAAAGAGGCCTGGTATGTTGAACTAGAACAGTATATATATATATATATATATATATATATATATATATATATACACACACACGTGTGTGTGTCCGATTCCATTTTTTATTACTATCAGTGAATTTCTATGAGTTATTGGAAAAGATTATGAAATAGTTTCCCGTTGCCTTCTCCAAAATTCTAAATATAGATTTGCCCTTCTCCTAGACTTACTGCGACCTAACACGAGAGAAAGCCAAGTCTACTCTGCTATTTAAAATGTAGCTGAAGGAAGAATATATATTGTATATGTGTGGGGAGATTATTTATCATATCGGTATGAATATAGGACTTGAACAAAATGTTGGTTCAGTCAACTGAATATATATATATATATATATATATATATATAGTTGGATTTTAGCTCTATCACTGATACTGAGAGCTTTCCAATAAGAACTTCGCATATATAATATATAAATAATATATATAAAAATTACATATATATATATATATATATATATATATATATATATATATATATATATATATAAACCTAGTGAGCCAGTCAAACCTACCCAGGTTTCACCTAAGCGGATCGTCAGGGAAAGCTAGGTCTGCTCTACGCTTGTACTGTGCTCTTTTAGTTAGTTAGTTGTTTACTCGTGTCGGGGTTTTCTCTTTGGGCTTCAAACCTGTATCTGTGCGATTTTTTCGACAGACTTTCATGTTTCTAGCTCTTTCTTTTTTTAAAACCTTTTTTTCCCTCGAGATTGATTTGATTATTGGCAAATCAAAAATTCGAGGGTTTTTCGAAACGAGTATAGTTACATATATATATATATACCAAGTGTAAGAAACAGCAAAATTGTACAGTTGTTAGATGAAAGACCGTTGTATCTTAGAAATGATTAAAAATCTTACTGGAATTTTGTGAGTGTTTTTTTCATATCACTATTTGACTCTATTTTGAGCAATAAGAATGTATAATTACTCTCTAAGCTTAACAGAAAAATCGTGATGAAATCGATCATAAACGAAAATGACATGTTCATCATTAATTAATCATAGCTAACGACTGGAAACTTATGAAGTATTGAAATAAAGTTCAAATATGTATATATTATTCCCGGATCATTTTCCAACTTTTTCAAGATGATCTTCGCCCAATCTAACCATCTAACATTCTGTCCTGGTTGTAACAAGTTGCCTCACACGTTTCACGTACTATTTCATTTTCAAGTCTTTTTTCACTGCTCTTTGGACTGTCATAGCTGAAACTCCTCTCTCACGCGCCAAACATCTCATGGATTGAGCCAGATCTTTCCGAATTGATCTCTGTAGCTCTAATTTGAAATGACGATCCCTCTTCCTGTTGTGACCTCGCGATCCAGTTTTCCTCTATACCATTTCCTCTTTTATAAACATATTCACCATTCCCTTGATGGTTCTTGAATGGACATTGAAGATAGAAGCCAAAGTATGAATGTTGGTATCATTACTGAAGGCCTGGATGATTCTTCCCTCTCACCATTGCTCAGTTAAGAAGACAGTGGGTTTGACACAAACCAATCTTTTTAGCGCAATCACTCAAAGTGATTCTTATGAACAATGGTGTCATGATGGCTAAACATCTTATCTGAAAACCTGGAAAAAATTAATTAGTTTAGTGGTTTTTCAGATATTAAACATTTTGTGGGGTGGATAATTAGGCTGTAACACGATTTGGACAGTTTTGCTGTTACATCTGGTATATTACTTCAAAGCCTAAAATATCATATCAGATTAAAAATACGTCCATTAATTCTTTATATATATATATATATATATATATATATATATATATATATATATATATAAAGAATTAACACACACATATATATTGCGTATTTAAGCTGCAATCGTTCTTTCATGCACATTTCATTGAATACGATAGACAAGCTGCTTTTATTAATTTTTTATACAATTTTTCATGTGATCTAATAATTTTTTTCTTTTCGGATGATAAATTATATAAAAACTGTCCGAATGTTCTTTTTATCCGAGCGCTTTCGGCTATACATTTAGCCATTTTCAAGGATTAAATATTTTAACTGTTAAATAAGAAATAGTTTGTTGTATGTATGTTTTATAAAATGTCTTTATTTTTTCAAAACACGGTCAAGATATTTTGTGCATGTTCAGAGTTAATATTATTAAGTGTTGTTGTTTTTTTTTTTTGTTATTTTTTTTTGCATGTAGATGATGCTATTATATTTCTTCCAAGACCTTCCTATGCATTTAATTGCTTTAGATGCATTTTGTAAATTTCCCATAAATTTCACTTATTTTTCATCACGGCAGTTTTGTAAATGTGGTAGATGAGTAAAAACATTCCCAGTAAAAGTTTTGCTCTAGCGTTATCCTTATGAACTGTTGCCCTTTTCTCTTAACTAATTTCGTTGTTTTTACCTTCAGTAGGTCTAAGTGAAAGTCCTAATTAAGAATTTGGTTCTCCAATAAGAATCTCATAGTAGAGGACTTCCTTCTTATGTTGTTATATATACAGCACCGTCAAAATTAACGTTTGTTATGATAAGTGGTGGTTTGTTTCACCTGCACCACAATCTCTTGCATTCCACGTTGTTGTAATGTATCCAATTTTCATCACCTCTTGGAATTTGTTAAAAAAAAAAAGAAGATAAAACATTGTTGTTACTTTAAAATAAATGACGTTAGATTGAAATACGGTGCAGTAATTTTTTTCCGCTTAATTCCCGTAGAATCCAAAAGCGGCTAACATACCAAAATTGTTGTAAACGATTTCCAACTTTTGATTTATATATGTTGAATATCTCCGCAGTTGTATAGATTCGATTAATGTCTTCATCTATTCGTCAGCAACCTCATCTGGTCTATGTAGCTCTGGTGCATACTTCGATGAGAAATCTCCAGCAGGAAACTTCGCAATCCACTTTTAACACGTTCGATAATATACAGTACCTTCTCCATAAACTACATAATTTTTTGAGTGTCAATTACATGTTTACCTTTCTTAAAATAAAATAAGTATATGTTCAAAATAGTGCAAATTTTCTTTTATTGTCAATAATACAATAAATGATAAACAAAATGTTAATTTGGAAAATTTTAAGACTCCGCTGACGTAACAGCTGTCACAAGACTACAAAAAGTTATTTGTTTGAATGAAGTTCAAACGAAACGCTTCAAACGCTATATAACGAAGAAACAATTAATTTAGTGTGTGCACATGCGTGCGTATAAAACAAAACATTAATACCTTTTTTAAGCAAAGAACTAGACACTAGAAACTTCAAGAAAATTTTAAAACAAACAGTAAACGGGTAAGAATGAATAATCACTTTCCCCTGCATCTGATGAATTTATAGAATTTTGAGACCCTTAATATTCTATACGGAAGCGCCGAATACAATGTACAAATGATTTACTGACTAAGCAAATAAAACAATCAAAGACATCTCTATTTTGTAAGGGGAATAACATGGATGTAAAATAATGTAAACTCTGTTTAAATTTTCCTATCTTTTTTTTTTTTTTTTTTTTACAGTGATGTTTCCCCCTGAACAAGGCCCGGGAGCCACTCGACGTAGAGTGTTACAGAGTAAGAGGCACAGTTTATGCGGATATTTGGGGGAAGATAACGGTTAATCCTAGACTTGAGACGGTCAAGATTGTAGTGATCAAGAAAACACGCTCTTAGGGGTCGCTTCCACAGATCAGTGGTTTGCAGGAAGAATCTACACGAGTGGGACTTACATCTCGCCAGTGGAACACGAAGGGAATGAGGGTGGTTTGCTATAATGGGTGTGGGATAATGGGTCTTAGCCATGGAGGTTAAAATTGGTGGAACTACGGAATGTAGTTCGTCTTCTCCTCCTCTCTTCTTCTATGTGCCGTGTCGCTTCAGGGCGTAGGCGATCATTGCTCTCCAGAACTTTCTGTCTTTTGTAGCTCTAAGTAAGTTTTGTCTTTTTACTATCTCTCCTAATCCATGTTATGTCAGCTATTTACACAAGCTCATTTCCTCTGTCTCTTTTACCTTTCACGTGTCCTGTGAGTGTCAAATTTTCCAAACCCTCCTTCCTCATTATTGGCCCTAGAAAATTTAAATCTCTTTCTGATGTTAAGTATAAACGTCATTGTTTTTCCACTTTCTTTAATACTTCGTCTTTGCTCACATGTTCAGTTCAAGGTATTCTCAACATCCTTCTGTAGAACCATATTTCTGTTGCCTCAAGTTTCTTCTTCATCTGTAAAGAGATTCACCAACAGGAGTATATAGGTTCGCACTCCTTGCCTGTCTTTCGAACAGGCGTAGTGGTTTCTCCCTTGTTTCCTGTTTAGGATTGGGTTTCTGGTTCCTTCTAAAGTCTACTTCAACTCCATACTCCTAATGTTTGTCTTGTCTTACGTTAATATAACTCCACACAGCAACCCTCTTGGACATTTAGTGGGTGAACTGTTGTAGCATGTCTACAGGCGATAATGGGTATGTCCCCATTCACATAAATACAGTAGTAAATACTGCATATTGGTCTGGAGATTTGTCTCCAGCTGCACTGGTCAAACTTTCTGCTTCCGGGCAGAGATGATCCCTAGACGAGGCTATGTCGAAAGACAGAGTCTCGTCTCGGGAAACAGTTTTATACGGGATCTACGGGAAATTTTTGGCCGAGCCTACGGGCTCGGATACCCCACATTAAATTCGGCCTTGGACCACATCTGACCGCGTGGGGCAGTTGATAGATATCCTGCTTTTTAGAACTTCATTGTGGAATTCACTTGACTCACTTCTAGCAGTTGACTACTTCTTCTACGCGCCGCTGGCGAATATGTGTTGTTCTTGTCCTAAGTATTATCGTTCATTACCAACCTTCATTTGATTATTCTATTCAGTAACCTTTCCTAGGTTACAACATGAACATTAGCAAAAAAGAAAAAAAAAAATGGCCAGCATTCACTATACGTGGAATGATATTACGTTAGAGTTCAGAACATTTTTCTTTGTTTCTAAAGTAATGTTCCTGTTTCTTAAGACTTTGGTTAGTTTTTGGAAGTCATCTTTCGCTTTCCCAATGTTTTCTTTATTGTTAGCCTTTCTCTCCAGCTAAAGTTTTAAATTTAACTGCGGAATTTATTTTATTTAAATGTTAGCTATTATTCGTATTTTATTTAAATTCATTTGGATTTTTAAAAAGTTTACTTTGTTCATATCTAAGACTTTGTTAAGATGTTATATATATTTCTAAGGACCTTGATAAAACTATAAATGTTTTATGCTTAAGCTATAATTTGTTAGCTTTTCTTTAAAATTAAAGTTTTAAATTTAACTGCGAATTTTATTTTCATTTAAATATTAGATACTGTTCTTATTTTTATTTAAATTCATCCGGATACTTTTAATTTTAAATTTGTTAAATTTTTCGTATCGAATACTTTGTTTCTCATTCGCTATATATAAGTAGATGGTATATTTTTTTTCAGAGACCTTGAAAAATATAAATATTAAAAAAATGATCAAGTTAGAATTGAGATAAAAATATAATACAGGGTATTTAAAAACTTCAACATCATCATCATCATCATCATCATCATCATCATAATCTTATTATTATTATTATCATTATTATTATACAGTAAGAAGAATGATGATGATGCTAATGATGATGGTGGTGGTGTTGGTGATTGAGTTTCGAGACACCTCCGAATACAGCGCCAGAGGGCGGCCGCGTCGCTGCCATCAACACAGCCATGGCTAATAATATCAATACTACTAGTCGCCCTCATCTCTACCAACTTACCTACCTACCTACCCTACTTGCCAACGAGCCACACTTACGTACAATTTCTCGCCCACGCATTCACACACACACACACACACACACACACACACACACACACACACACACACACACACACACACACACACTCCTGTATATACGTGAAGGATCAATTTGTAGACATGGTTGTTGTGATTGTTGTTGTTGGCGTCAGTATTGATCTGTTGCCGTCTTTGTGCCAACGGACCGATATATGTAAAAGACCGACTGCTGGTACTGGTGGTGCTTCTCAGCCGCCTACACTTGCGACTCCGAATAATAAGCTCCATTATCAATGGACAGCACGTCTACTACTCCCTGGCCCGCCATCTTTTTTTTCTAACATTGGCACAAACAGTGGAGCAAGCATTTTGAGACACAGCCCCGATAGGAATATCAAGTAAAAACAACTATGATCATTATTTGTTCAATGAGTTTTCACACCAGTAATAACTGGTGGCTGCCACTGGAGATCATGTGACAGCAAGTCTCCTTCATACGACAGCGTTCACTTCTAGTTTTCTAGCTGGTTTGTGGAATGCTGTTGTGTGGATAGTTTTTTTTAATTCTTATTCGGATTTCAAAATTTTCCTAATTTTTAGTGAGGCTTTTCCGGACTGGTCCAAGTGCTCAAATAATAATGGCAACGATTGTTACCAGATTTTTTTTGTTTTTTCGTTTTTTTTTTTTTTAGATATGTCTCCAGTTTTTCATTTTCTTTCAATATTTTTTTCACGTATTTCATGAAAGTCATTAGCTAAGTGAGCAAATTTATTATTATTATTAATAATAATAATAATATTGATCTTTATATTGAAAACTATAATTACAAAAACTGCTTCCAGAATAAGTCTGATTTAAAGCGAAACACTATCTTTGTTATTAGTGTTTATATATATATATATATATATATATATATATATATATATATATATATATATGAAGAAATATAGTTTTAAGGTGTTCTATATTTATGGGATAAAATGCTCTATATCAGAGATTGAGTGTATGTATATACAAAAGCGAATACTCAGAGGCGACATACTGTTTCATGAAAAAAGTCTGTCGCCTCTGAGTGTTAACTTCAATGTTCACTTTTATATATATATATATATATATATATATATATATATGTGTGTGTGTGTGTGTGTGTGTGTGCGTGTGTGTCTGCGTATATGTGCATGTGTATGTATATGTATATGTGTGTGTCTATGCGTGGGTATTTTTGTATCTATGCGTGTCTATTTGGCTGTATGAGTGTGTATATGTGCGTGTGTGTGCGTGTGCGTGTGCGTGTGCGCGCGGGTGTAAGTATGTATACGCCTGTGTTTCACTGAATGTTTTTTCAAGGAAAATTTCATAACGTTTTTATTCAGTTTTCCTGATGTTCTTACAGATTTTTCTTTTATGAAATCTACACTTCTTCTTCTTCTGCGTGTCGTGACCCTTCAGGGCGTCGGCGATCGTGGTTCTCCACAATTTTCTTTTCTTTGGAGCTCTTAATAAAGTCATTCTTTTTACTATCTCTTTTAAGCCCTGTTCTACCATTCCATTTATACAAGTTCGTCAGGTAGGCTATGCGTTGTTTTCCTCTGTCCCTCTTACTTTCAATCTCGCGAGTATCAATTTTTTTTCATCTTTTCTCATTATGTACCCCAGAAATTTCGTCTCTTTCTGATGTTGCGTTCTTTTTATTTTCATTTCCTCTAAAACTTCGTAGTTTCATATGTGTTCTGTCAATGTATATTCTCAGCATCCTCCTGTAGAACAACATTTCTGTTGCTTCAAGTCTCTTCTTTATTTGTAAGGAGATTGTCCATCATTCTCTCGTATCCTTGTCTGTCACATTCAATGAAACATGTATAAAAGAAAGAATGTTTGACCATATATATATATATATATATTGGGAGATACAATTGTAGATATACAGTAGTGAAAAACAAAACGTGTTCACAAAACGTATTGCATTGATTTACCTGCTGTGTACCTACTTTTGCACCCCCACGTATCTCTCTCTCTCTCTCTCTCTCTCTCTCTATATATATATATATATATATATATATATATATATATATATATATATATATATATATATATATATATATATATATATATATATATATATATATATATATATATAATTAAGTTATTCATCGAGTCTAGAAGAAACCTCAACAGAGAGCAAAATGCACTGGACGGCCGTTTCGTCCGATATTTGGGTCTAATCAGCAGTGCTCATACTCTAACGAGAATCGAACCCGGGCCGTTTCGGTGCAAGGGTTATACCTACTGTACCAACGGTCCTCGGTGATGAAGACGTAATGAATTAGACTCGATATAGCATCGCTTTTCACACATTCCGTCGTGTAACGCATCCGAGTTTCCCTTACCCATAGAACTGTGCCCCCCCACGAGCCACGACTAATATCCGCAAGCCGCTTAGAGCATTAGAAGCCGGTTCAAGCAAGGATATACAAGTGATAGAAATTATTAGGAGGATTTGAAATAATCATAATCAAGTAATTCATCGAGTCAAGAAGAAACCTCAACAGAATGCAGAAAGCACTGGATGGCCGTTTCGTCCTATATTCGGGACTCATCAGCAGTTCGCATCCACTACCGAGAATTGAACCTGGACCGTTACGATACGACGCAAGCATCATACCAACTGTACCAAAAATTTATATATATATACGCGCATGTGTGTGTATTTCTAAGGAATTAATGGATATTTATAATCCAACGACTGTTTCTTTTTACTAATTACTGTAAACGTTATATTTAGTGAATACATGTGTCTGAGTGGAGAGCCTTGCTTTTTAAACAATATAAATGTCGTCCAGCTGCCTGAGTTTTTGAAAACCTTCGATAAAGTAGATGTGCCCTTCGCCAGGTTTCAAAACTTTTTTTTAACCATTTCACCCCAAGCAAGATGAGGATGCCACTAGTACGCAGGGGGTTACATGGCGTGAAAGTGAGAGAAAAGAATGGGTATAAGGGCAACAGAAGATAGCGATTGACGTTGCATTTAAATTTTTGAAGATTGTAGTTTTCAGGGAAGCAAGTAAACGGAACGAAGTGCGATAAAAGAAACTGTTGGAGTAGAAGTGGCGGTAACATTTAACTATTTCATCACTAAGAGAGTGGGACCTAGATGCCAATCTAGTAGCACACTTAAATTTATCAGGGATATATACTCAGAGGCGACAGACTTTTTTCATGAAACACCAGGGAAAAAGTGCGTCGCCATTATATTATTATGTATATATTGTAATGAGTAGAAACACCAAAAAGACATCAATTCTACAACATTTATATCTATTACAGAATCTAGTGTAATCTTCCTGGAGCGTTGCTACTGTCATAATTCTCATGGTTGTTGTTAATTTTACAATAACAGCAACTACTACTGCTACTACTACTAATAATAATAATAATAATAATAATAATAAAGCTTACTGACTGAAAGACTGAAAGCCAACTAGGAGCCACCCAATACCAAGTCCTGAATACTAATTCTGTCAGGAAGAACATCTATCAACAAGTGGATTCAGACAAGCGCATGTCACCCACATCATTAGCGTTTGCGGAATGCTTGCGCAGAAAGAATGCAAGCGTCACAATGATAAAGTGGTTACCCATTTGCATTGGCGCCTGTATAGGGAGTATGAACAGAAATGGTACCTTCATAATCCAGAGAGGAAAACGACCAGGTCATAATATTATGGGATTTCAACATAGGTTGCCAAACCAGATGTTCGTTTAAATTAAAAAAAACAAATAGTCATCGATGTAGCTGTTTCTAGTGACCATAACATAAAGGCCAAAAGAAATTGGAAAGCTTAAAAAGTACACGGACTCTTCGATTTAGGTTGCTAGAATGTGGGACGTTTTGGCTACTGTTGTCGCAGTTATCATTGAAACATTGGAGTCCATAACATCAAAAATTCTATATAAAAAAAAATTAGAGTAAAGCTTAGTGTCCCGCCTACATTGCTTGGCTTTGCAATTATTCTGCGAAAAGTGCTACTGTCTGAATTCGTACAACTTGATGGAGAACATTCGTAATGCAAGATCTTCGATTGAAAAAGAAAAATTGTTTTGAAGAAGAGAAGATAATAATAATCAGCGTGCTGGAAAATCAAAGAGATTTGTTGTCACTTCATCTTCAATGTAAGCTACTGGTATGAACACGCAATGGGTGAATAATAATAATAATAATAATAATAATAATAATAATAATAATAATAATAATAATAATAATAATTAGTTTCGTAGTGCAGGGTTAAAACATGAACATGTTTTACTGTTGCTGCGAAGGACCAATACTTGCTAGAAATTACCAAGCACACACACGGAAAAATTGTGTTGACTCCAAATGCAGATTCTGTGATAAATATCCAGAAACAATTGACCACCTTGTATCCGGTTGCACAGTGTTAGCACCCACTGAATATGAAACTCGGCAAGATAGAGTGGGCCAATATCTGCACTGGAAAATATAAAACTTTTATGGGAAGGAAACTGCAAAAAACTGGTATGAATATCACCCACACCCCATTTATTTTTTGTAACAATTTTATGATACTTTACCATACACACAGACAGAACAACCAAAGCTAATCTCCCAGACATCGGTCTCAAAGATCACAAGAACAGAATATGCTTTCTTATTGACATGGCAGTCCCTGCAGATTGTAATGTATGTTTGAAGATCTTGAAAAACTATCAAAATACGAGGATCTTGAAGTGGAAATCCCAAAAATGTGGCACCTGAGGACATCAATAATTCCAGTTGTAGTTAAAGCTCTCTGATTAATTGGAAAAGGTTCCGATAGACTGAATGAAGGGATTCCTGGTAGCCCATGCCTTAAAGAAATACAAAAAAAATGTACTCACAAGTACAGTTCACACATTACAAAGAGCTTCATCTATGTAAAATGTGTGTGAACTTAGTCTTTTTTTTGTTGTTATTTTTCTTTACAAAAATGATCAGTGGAAAATATCATGGAGCCATTTCTGACCTTAGGTCTCTTGTTGGGACCCGGAAGGAAATGAATATACAGCAGAAATCAAAGGAAGAAATGATAATAATGATAGCAAGAAGAGGAAAGAGGTATCGCTTATAGAAGAAGAAGAAGAAGAAGAAGAAGAAGAAGAAGAAGAAGAAGAAGAAGAAGAAGAGTTACAAAAGATTACTTTGTGCTGAGATGCACAGATCATCCACAAAACCCTCTCCATCTAAATGAAACGTCCTAAATGTGCATAGATAACTCTCCTACAGTGATTTTTTTATACTCCCGAAGAGGACTTAGCAAATAGGCATTTAAAATTACTCTCTGGCAAGATGATACTGCATATAATAATAATAATAATAATAATAATAATAATCTTAACTGAATCATACTTTGTGTTGGTGAATTAAGATGGTCCCATTCATAAGTGTCCCATTCACTACCACATATCTGTTTGCCAGTTACCTGATCTTAACCAGTTGTGTATGTTTTCTAGGGGCTGACGCACAGGGCACTTCTGCTCATAAGAAGGATTATGAAGGAACATCATGGCTGGGTGTCGAGAGTGGCGTTATTTAAGCTTAAAGGATGAGTCAGCCAAGGCGGCATGGTAGTCACATCTAGATATTTGGGAACATCCTCAACTGGAAACTGTGTTAGCAGAATGGGTCACCCGACCTGAAAGTATTTCTACCTTCTTCTTTGGATTTTTTCAAGGATCTCTAAATATATAGCAGGAGCACCGGACTATAGGCGGCAGCAATATTCTAAGCATGGACGAATAGGAGACTTATAGATATGTAAGATAGATCACAGAAAAAAAAATTATCTAATACGACATAGCGAATCAACTTTCCTGGGAACAGTTCATCAGGTTCAAAAGAGTCACGTAAAAAATGCTGTAGATTGGAAATCAGTGTAAAATAAAGAAAATGTAAATTACAGAATTACTTATATATATATATATATATATATATATATATATATATATGAAAATATATAGAAAATAGGAAAGAACTCGTTAGGTAAATAATCCAAAGTTCTTTCGTATTTTTGTTATTATTTTTAAAAATATATATATATATATGTAATATATATATACATATATATATATATATATATATATATATATATATATATATATATATATATATATATATATACGTAAAATGAGAAAGAATAGGGTACAGTTTCAACGTTCGTAACATTCAATTTAAAAGAGGCTTAAATACGAAGTAGAGCAATATTCTTTATCTTAGGATATTACATCAAAAACACGTCAAAAAACGCTACACAATTTCAGTGGAGTTTCGATGCGAATCAACGCATCTTATTGTCTATGATTCTAAATCTGAAGGTCATGGCCCTTTACGAACGATCGCTTCTCAACTTTTGCTTCTCTCCCTACTTTAATATTAGCGTAGGTCATTTCGATTTGTTGATTTGAGTAAAACCAAACAAATCAGGCAACCATCCTTTGTTCTTTCTTTCTTACCCTTTTTTCTTACTTTTCTCTAGGGGCTGATTCCCTGACATTAAGCAGTTGAACATGTCCTGTAGGGGCTGATTGCTCGAGATTACGCAGTTAGGCATGTTTTCCAGAGGCTGATTTCCTGATTTTAAGCAGTTGGACATGTCTTCTAGGAGCTGATTGTCCGACTTCAAGCAGTTGTACATGTTCTGTAGGGGCTGATTATCTGACCTCTAGTGTGTTTTGGCACGATCCCAAGAGCACTAATATCATAGGCATAATACAAACTTTCATGTTCCACGTTGTTCTCAAATCCAGTGCGAGGCCCGTATTTAATATTTATCTTTCTTTCATGTTCATCCTGTGCTCTACAGATGCAGTGACATCTATGACCTGGCGGGTCGTCTTTTTCTTGTTTAAACAAGTCAGTTCTAATTTTCTCACTTGGAAACGGTGGTTGGTCTGGATGTTAAGTTTCCAGAGTATTTTTTCCATGATAACACCTGTTTTTTTTTTTTTTGGGGGGGGGGTTGGGGGGGGTATTGTTTTTTTTTTGTTTTATTTTACTGATACCATTTTCCTGCACAGCAGATATCAATTCGCTTGCACAGTTCCCAAAGATTGTTTTTGCTTTTGTTATAATCTTTTTGAGACAACTTTCTTTGCCCAATTATGATGTGCTTTATTCGTCGAAGTATGTTAAATAAATAATATTTACTGCCGACTGAATAACCCCACAGGAGAGTATCTACTGATACAGACGTAGTATGAACATTCGCCGATTGGTTACCAAATTACATCAAGGCGCTCAAATCCTTGCCTCACAGATGGTGTATTTATTCATCTGAATGTGTGTCGGGCGTAGGGGATGATGATTGTACACGTTGTTGTTATTTGAACTCCATAAGGTCTTCAGTTTGAATATCTTCTGTCGTTTTTCCTGAAACACTCACAGACAGGAAAATCTCAGATTGCACAAAGTTGTGTGAACAACCTATATATTCACGTGTGGAAGCGATAACACACACACACAAACTCATACACACACACGCGCACAAACACACACACACACACACACACACATATATATATATATATATATATGTATATATATATATATATATATATATATATATATATATATATATATATATATATATATGTAGAGAGAGAGAGAGAAAAAAAGACTGACAGAATGAATGAATACATAAACAAAAAATTTAATGACTTACTGGTTGAAAGATTATGTTGGATCCAAACAATCTTTTTGCTGTTAGTTATCACACACACACACACACATATCTATATATATATATCAAACTGAATATTTAGTTGATACACGTGCTTGTGCAGTTATCTATTTATTTTTTAAACAGTGCAAATCTATGTCTACCGAGAATCTTTAGAAGAAAAAATGTGCCTTCTGATCTTGTGTATCCTTTGATGAGGTAGCCCCCGTTCAGCCCTGTATTCTTTTAAACCGATATATATATATATATATATATATATATATATATATATATATATATATATATATATATATAAGTACATATTTTACACCTTAAATATTGATTTTTCAACATAATCTCTTACTCTGTCAATGCAAGTTGACTTAAATCAGAGATGAATATTAATCACGTAGATCAAACATTATACAGTGATAACTTCGGATCAAAATCCAGCTAAAAACTGCGTCTCTAACTACAAAATAATTGATCCGTCCGTGCACAAACAGCAAGAGGTATATATCGTTACATGTAAATAGTAAGATTGTATAATTCATGTGCTTGTTACTAAATTAACTAAATTCAAATTGGATTGCTTGTTACTTTAGAGAAATCTTTTCTTGACAGTGAGTGAATAGAATCGACAGCTCACTTCTTCGAATATTATTTAAAAGTTTGAGACGTTGTAAGCCGACGAATATATCGACCATTCCGTGGCATTAAACTCACAGTGAAAAGATTTTCTTTTAGATGTCAAACTCTTTCGGGGTGTGGGTAGTAATGGCTCTCTATAACTTACTCTTTAGTTGCTCTCAGTAATGTTTTACTCTTTATCGTAAGGAAGGCTTGGAGAAGTTGACACTCGTAAGACATATTGAAGGCAAAAAGGACAGAGGCAATCATCAGGTCACCTACTTGTGGGAATGGCTGACGAAAAAGCGGATGGGAAGGATGGTATAAAACAAACGTTACTAAAAGGTACAAAGGATAGGAAGTTGTGGAGGGACATCATCACGCTTGTCCTAAAGGGATACGGCATATAGAAGAAGAAGGAAATCCTTTTTTGTCTCTGTTCACACATCCATTCATAAAAATTCGTTAAGTAGGTTGCTCGCTGTTTCCCTCGCTAGCCTTCAGTATGTCTTCATTATTATATGTCTCATAGATTTCAACTGTCTTTTCTAATTGTAAGAATAAGTTTCCTTGTTCTTACTATTGTTCTTAAAAACGTTCTCAATGCTCACATGTTTTGTCCATAGTATTCTAAGCATCTGTCTGTAGAACAAAATCTTTCTTACATCAAGTCTCATCTTCATCTATGGGGAAATAGTCCAGCATTCACTGTCATATACGAAATTTATACAACTGTTTAGCAGTCTTTTCTCTGCTTCTAACGATATTTTCCTATATATTAATACATTGCTTAGTCCCTGGAAGGCATCTTGCTCAATTTCTATGCACCTTCGGATTTCTGTGTCACATTTTTCGTCTTCTCTTGCAACACTACCCACATCATTAAATTTCGGTACCTGAAAAAGGAAACTAGTCCATATAACACATACCTGAATTTATCCCTTCCCTAAGTATTAAATTTCGGAAGGAAATTGATTACTCACGAATTTAGAAACACACACACACAAATATATATATAACCATCTTAAATGTTATTTTAGTTCCACCGAAAATCCTTAGAAATTTCTTTTCTTCCATCATCGAATGACTTCAGCTAATATAAAATACAAAAAAAGCACTGCTCTCTCTAAATATTTCTGGCAGTTAAAGACTGATGGTAATCCAACTTTTATCAAGTGGAATATTATAGCAAGAGCCAAATTTTATAACGGCAAAGAAAATTGATGTAACACACACACATACATATATATATATATATATATATATATAAAGAAATATAGTCTTAAGGTGTGCTATATTTATGGAATAAAGTGCTCAATATCAGAGATAGAGCGTGTGTAAATATAAAAGTGAACATAGAAGTCAACACTTAGAGGCGACAGTCTGTTTCATGCTATATGCAATCGTCAAGCCACGTGGCTTGACGATTGCATATAGCATGAAACAGACTGTCGCCTCTAAGTGTTGACTTCTATGTTCACTTTTATATTTATATATATATATATATATATATATATATATATATATATTCTTTTGCGATGACC
>OZ010597.1:43998759-44113759 GCA_963932145.1 Acanthosepion lycidas | reverse complement strand
AACACATCGAGCGGCAGAGGATCCAGTGGTTCGGACATTTCACTCGTATGCTTATCAACCAACCAGCCCTACGAGCATACACCCTCAGGTACTCTGACTGTAGAGCGAGAGGCAGACCAAGAAGACGTTGGAGCGACTCGGTGGCAGACACTCTCAGAGCCTACGAGATATCTCTCCTCCAGGCCACTCACCTTGCCGCTGACGGACGACTGTGTCTCCGCGCGACGCCTAACAGCACAAGCGGAAGGAAAAAAACTAAACTAAAATTAATGATAATGATATTAAATAATAACTAACAAAAAGTGATGACAAAAATAAGAACATGCAAATAAGGGGAATATTATCTGTGGCTATAGCGTAATAAGAATGAATATAATGATAACAATATCAAACTGTATTTATGAAAAAGTGAAAATTAGACAAACAAAAAGCCTTAAATAAGTATACAATGAATAAATATTTATATGAATGCATATAAATGATCAGAAAATAGTAGTGAAAATAGATACAAAGAAGAATATATATAAGCATGTATATTTTTTAATAGGAGTATGTAGGTTCGCTTATTGTCTGGTTCATACTCCACCCGGTCTTTTGAACAGGTGTAGAGGTTTATCTCTTGTTTCCTGTTTAGGACTAAGTTTACGGTTCTTTCTAAAGTCTACTGCAGCTGTATGCTACTAACGTCTCCACCTAAATTTTGAAATCTTATTTACTATTTATTTATTTATTTTTCCTCAATATGTCTAGATAGGTTCGCCTATCGTTCGGTTTTCACCCCTCCCCGGTCTTTTGAACAGGTGTAGAGATTTATCTCTTGTTTCATGTTTAAGGTTGGGTTTCTGGTCCCTTCTAATGTCTTTTTCATTCTCTTTCACTCCCAGTAGCCACTTACATCTTAGTGGCATTATCGCCTTGCGTGAAATGATACAAAATAAATAAAAATCAACATAATCAGCGAGTTTTTTTTTGTTGTTATTTTTGTAGAAACTATGATTTTTAAGAATTCCTAGGTCTTTATTTAATCCTAAATTTTCGATATTAAGTTTAATAATGAAAGTGCTTTCAACTTTTATACGGTTGTTCTGAAAATTAAAGGGAGAGACTAGAAGAACGTATTTGACATTATCTATACTATGATTAGATAAGTTTAAATACTGTCCTATACTAGAGTAATTAGAGTTGTCTATAATTGCATTTTTGTTTTTTGTTTTTTTCTCCTGATTTTTGAATCGAAGACGAAATTCTGAGCCAGTCTCACCAACATAATTACCTCCGTCACATACATTGCAAGCAATCATGTTCGAGTTGTCGCAAGTAAGGTGAGGGGGTGTTTTAATTTCTGTAGCAGGAGAAATGTAAGTTGTATAGGTGACAATGTGCTTACAAATTTGACATCGTAGTTTATTACATGTATAATTGCTATGGAATGCATTTGGTCGTTTCAGTGTGGAAGATGTGAATAGTGATAGTAAATTGGGTTGTCGTCTTGCGTTAAGTAGAGATTTGCTGAATGTGTTATTAATTAGGGAATCTATTTTAAGTTTTATGAAGTCTCTTTTGATGAAATGAGACAATTTGTTTTTGTTATGATTAAAATCAAATACCATTGGTATTTGTCGGCTATGTTTTTCTTTTTTCTTTTTTTTTTTTTTGTGAACTAAAAGTCTCTTTTAACTGTGTGAGGTAGCTTTATTTTCCTTGTTGACGGGTGAGCCTATATAAATATTCTGGTTCTTTGTTTATTTTTCTTTGTTTCTAACGAAATTTTCCTGTTTTTTAATACTTTGCTTAGATTTTGGAAGGCATCTTTCGCTATCTCAATGCGCTCTCGGAGTTCAGTGTCACACTTTCCGTTCCGTAGTCCCGTTATTTAAATTTTGTAGCTACCGCCAAACTGACCCAAAGAAATCCATAATCTCTAACCAATTCTTATGCATCAAAAGACCTTTGTCTTTATCCTCGTTCTTAGAACCCGAAAAAGGTCTCCCCAGCTATGGGTAAATAGCAGGACAGACCGGGTTCTATAGCCTTGGATAGCAACTGGTCTACCGCAGAAAGAAATTGCAACCTAGTACGGGAAATATCTGCCTCGTCAGTCATGTATCGAAAGATACATGATCGCCTAAGCGTGTATCACGCATGACACATAACTGACTGACAACGCTTTATGGGTCATTTAATGTCGAAATTTAATTTTCGTGGGAGCTTTGAATTAATAAAAATATGATACATGTTCTGCTTTCACAATTGAATACATGGCAGATGATACTCAACTTTCGTGCATTTGAATGTTTGTGTGGAGATAATTACTAGAGGCAGTGATATGTGTGTTTTATCTTGTAGTTTTGTTGAAGTTATACTTTGGAATACAGTTTAGTTTCTTTAAGAAATTGTAGGATATTATATGGATTAATGTCATGAAAGAGTTCTTTCATCTTGGTGTTTTGATTGATTTTGTGTAGTGGCATATGGGTTATTTGATGCCGAAATATAAATATTTTGAACAAAACTTTATGGCTTCAACTAAATATATTTTGAACACAATTGTATACCTTCAGCTACAGATAAAATGTATTATTGGTAATTTTACTATAAATATGTATTGTTGGTAATTTTTTTTATATAAAAATGAATGCATTTGTATACTTTCATAGTATTTTGTTTTTATTTGTGGGTTCACTATTTGACCATGACAGGTGATACAACCCCGGATCACGTTGGAACTGGGAACAACAGCAATTAAGAGGTGATTCCATGTCCCTCAATCTCCCGATCAGAGGCCTTGTAGTTTATCGTCATACTTAGGACTACAAATGAAGAAGAGACCTGAAGTAAAAGAAATATGTTTCTACAGAAGGATATTGAGGATACATTGGACCGAACATGTGACGAAGTTTTAGAGAAAATGGAAACAAAAAGGACACTTAATATCTGGAAGAGACAGTCAAAATTTCAAGAGCACATAATGATGAAATTGGGCTTGGAAAAATTGATATTCACAGGGCCAATTGAAGGCAATAGGGTCTGAGGAATACAACGCATAACCCACCTGGCGAGCTTGAGTAAGTGGGTGGTGGAGCAAGGTTTAGGAAAATAACAAAAAGACAACATTTATTAAGAGCTACAAAGGACAGGAAATTGTGGAGAGACATGATCTTCAACGTCCTGAAGGGACGCGGCACCCTGGAAATCATTGGTGTGGAAAAGATTTTTGCAGGCGATGACACCATCGTTGTGATGGGTATTGGAGTATAGGGAAGTTACATCCATTGTCACTAGTAGTTAATTATTGATCAACTGTTTGATATTCTGCGAAAACTTCAAAAGTATGCCTCGTGCCTTTCAAATATCTATGGGTGTTGAGTAGTAGAGGACTGAAGGTGAAGCCTCGTTAGGATAATGTTCCGATATCCGAAACAATCGGTCAACCGGGTGGTGCAATTTTGAGGAACTTGGCTCAATGGTAGATATTGGAGATGTCGCCTAACCATGATATGGGGTCATTTATGTTTTCAGGTGAAAGGGAATAATTTTATCCATTACTAATCTAGAGAGTTTGTTAAATTTAGGGAGGGTGTAAAAGATGCCCGGCTTGGGGTCTGAGTGGTTCAAATCTTGATACTGGACTGTGTTTGAATTTGATAATTAATTGAATTTTAATAGTGTTCATTTGATCTTTGAATTTGTCTATTATAAATATAGAGAGTTTGTGAAGTTTAGGGAGAGTGTAAAAGTTTAGTGGGTGTAAAAGATGCCCAGCTTAGAGTGCTCAGTAGTTCAAATCTTGATTTTTGTTAGTGTAAGTCGGTCTAAATTGTTTACTTGGGTGATTAATTCTGCCTGAAATAGTGCGATAATTTCTTTAGAGAGAAATCCTTGTTATTCAGTTGCGGTTCTATTTCACTTATATTGTCTGATGTCCATGATGGTGATTACCATCCTCTTGTCTGCAGGTTTTATGATGATGTTTTGGTCCTCTTGAAGGGATTTTATCACCCTGCGTTCGTTCTTTATAAGATTCTTATTGTTGTTTATATGTAATTTGTCCCTAGTGAATCTGTCTAGATGTTTCCTAGTCATTTTTGTATGAGAGTGATGGCTGTTATTAGGTGGTGTCCAGTGTGTTGGTTTTGTAGTTTCTTCTCTGGTAGGGCTCTTTGGTGGTGATAGCATTTTTTTTTTTGTCTTAGAAATACTTTTCCTATGTCGTAGTATAAATTTACAGGGTTTAGATTTTTGCATCGGCAGAAGGTTCTTTGTTTAGTAATGAATGTTCTTCTTCAAAGAAATTACAGTTTGATAAGTTGGCGTAATTATCGTTGGTACTTGGACGTTCATTGTTGTGTTTGTGTATCGTATTTGACGGCATATAAGCTGCATGTTTTTATAAAAAATATCTTTTAAAATTCCCCTGCGTCTTATATGTTGTATGTAGGTTTAAAATTCGCGATAGTCGGCCGAAATTAGCAACCTGGCAACTCCTGTTAGCTTAGACTTTAGAGTAACTTTCATATTCATATTGTCATTATTTAAAAGGCTATTATGCAGATTAAAAGTGTTATCATTGATAATATTTATATTAATTTCATCACGTTTAATATTAGTACTTTGTTTCACTAAAATTACATGCAATAAATCCAAATTATATATTTGTAAAATATATTTGTTTCATTAATATTTTTCTTGCGATAACTTCCGGTTGTATTAGCATAAATACAATCAGAATTTTTATATCCTACTTATTTCAATACGACGTTTACAAGACGCAGGTTTTACAGATCATATAAAAGATATAATAAAGTTTTCATAGGCTTGTTGTCTTTTTTCTTATTATTTTTCGTTTAATTGTAATCATGGATTGTTTAACCAAAATAATACCTCATAAATATAGCCTACGCTGTATCATTTACTAATATTTTTACTAATTTTACTAATTACTCATTTTTCTTGATTTGTCCTGCTGAAATTGGGGTGCGTCTTATACACCAGTGCGTCTTATGTGCCATCAAATACGGTAACTCGTTACGAATACTACATATTTTTAAAAAAGTCATTTTTTATTCGTATGTAAAGTTCGTGGTTTTTCCGGTCCAAATAATGCTTAAGATTTTTAGAGTTAATAATGTTGAATGATTTAAGCATCTCCCCAGGCTCAGTGTAAGTAAATACTTTAGGTTGGAACTTGTTTCCTCACATGACTCTGTCATTATTTTTTGTTTGGTATAAGCTTTCTTTATAATAAGGTTCTATAGCTGAATCGTATATGTGTTATGCTTCAAATTTGTAGGTTGTGTTGAACGTGCAGTGGAAGCTGCTTTTTAATCACAATGTTTTAGGTACAAAATCCATTCTTTTATAGTTGTTAAAAAATGAACACACGCAAATACACACACACACAAACACACACACACACACACTTACAAATGACAATATATATGCTCCTAAAATATTTATTTCAGTTGAGCTCTTTGGGGAGAAAGTGTGTGTTTGTAAACAGTGACTATTACGGTTAATAATTGCAAAACTCTTCGGTAAATCGAATCGAGTTCTCTCAGTCACTGTGTGTTTATCTAAAAATAAATACGCCTTCCTCTCTGCGCCAACAGCTTAGCAGTAGAATCCCCGACTGACGCCAATTCAGTCGGGTTTCGATCCTAGCTATTTGCAACCGGACATCTAGCCACACTCATGAGCTGCGAAACAGCCTGTCTGGGGATAAAAATAATAATATATATATATATAATCATAAAAATATATCTGTAAAAAGACAAAATTAACATGAGTAATTTACCTTTGGTTTTATATATATATATATATATATATATATATATATATATATATATATATATATATATATATACAAAATCCACTGAACTGTTCTCAGATTGATACCAAAACACTCTGAAATGTTCATATTGGAGCTTCCGACGCGAATGTCAAACATGCAGTTACCAGCTTTATGTGGAAGTGAATTGCGTCATGTTGGTCTTTTTTCTCACAGACTGTGCCCAACTGACCCTACTATACTGTGTAGTCGACAAAATCAAAAACAAACAACGCGCATGCAAGAAATTACAAATATAAAATGGCAACAATTTACCCACCGCACTCTGTACACACACACACACACACACACACATATATATATATATATATATATATATTCTACACGTACGCACATGTGCGCAGACGGGCGCATGGATACACGCACCTTGAACGCACAAATGCACTTTGAAAAAGAAAACTACACTACTGAAAAGTGCATATAAAAAAGAAAAATCGAGAAGTATAAGCTGTCATCCCTGATACCCTTGAGGAATGGACGGAGTAATTCCCAGTGGATTCGTCTACGAAACTTTGGAGTCGAGATGCTGAAGGCAACTTCAGTCAGCTAAGTGACAAACATTTTACTTCTAATAATTTTCTCTCTCTCTCTCTCTCTCTCTCTCTCTCTCTCTCTCTCTCCCTATATATATATATAATCATGTAGTTAGCAACTGTTTCGTTTATGAAAATGGGAATTTTATACCTTTCTTGTCTAGGTCAAGATCTTACAGCGAGAGTAGATGATGTGTACATACCAACTGATGTGTACACACCAACTAAATACAGCGAGTGGGAAAATGCCCACTCGACGGAGATGTAAATACCGAAGAATTACCATTATTGTAAAAAAAAAAACACACACACACACACCAGAAAAAATCAAACGCATGTTAATAAGTGTTCCATAGCATGGGATGTCCTCAACAACGGAGAAGAACGCTAAAACAGGATAGTGTTCGACTTTACCGTGCCCTCAAAGTAAATATATATAATGTATATACATATCTATAACATATATGTATGTATCTATATTACAGTTATAACTTTTTGTAAAATAATTGATTTCCTATATCATAATTCGACCAACGTTTGTTTCAAAATAATGAAGAAGGGTTTAATTCAGTTTATTTTTTAAATGCCACCCTCAACACGAAATTTCCAAAAATCGTATATAAGTATAGTAGCACTATAACTTTCTGGAACCTTCTAGAACTTCCTGGGGCTTTCTAGAACTTTCTGTAATCTCCTAGAGCTTTATGGAACCATCTAGAACGTTTTGGAGTTTTCTAGAAATTTCGGGAGCCTTCTAGAACTTTCTGGATGCATGTTGTAGGACTACTTAAGCATGAACTCAAGTTTGGTTGTATATATGCATGAATGTAAGCCATTAATAATTTTTTTTTAAATCAAATTAAAATAATTTAAATTTCCTCGATACCATCAAACCGAATTCTTGGATCCTGAGAAGAAAACTTCAAATCAATGAAGAAAAATGTTTCGTTTATTTTGTCTTGGGAGTGGGGGAGTTATGTCCCATCTGTCATCGAAGGAGTCTACTATATATAGTAATATACATTGCTGATTGAATAAGCATTGACATTATAATAGTCCAATTCTACATTATAATACATAATTTTTTTTTTTTTTTTGCGTTTTTTTATTGGTAGATAAAATAGTTGATTCTCTTCTTTCTAACAAAAACAAAAGTATAAAGAAACAAAATTAAATTTTAATAGCGTTTTTTAAGGTAAGGTGTCGATTTCTTTTCGGTACATATCCAAATATACATATTATAATATTTATCAAAGTTTGTTTACTTTGAAAAGGGAAGCATCGAAAAAACAAGATGCATTAAGCAAGCAAAAACGAGATCGGCATTTTATTTCTTTTCATGCTGAATCAATAAGCTTGTCCTATAGACAATATATCACACGATGAAAATCGCCTTAAAAGCTTTATTAAAATCCTCTCTGGTCTCAGTGAACATCTTCTGATAATGTGTGTATTGTATTACGCATCAGATATATTCATCCACGATAAACTGAATGACATTTACCGATGATGGAGATAAAAAGTTGAAAATAAAACCCACTTCTTAAAATGTTGGTAAACTTATAAAATAAACACTGCAACTAAAAATGATCTTTTTTTTCATACTTTTGTTCATATTACTATCGATTAAAGCACTTCAAACTGCGAATATCAATATTTTATTTTATATTAAATTTTATAAAATTTAATAGAGAGAGATCATGTTTACTTTGTAAATTCATTGAAAATAAATCTCCCTGTAGACCCCACCACCAAAGAATATGCTTATTCCATATTATTTTATTCTTTAATATCGTAATTTCGTGTGCTGACTAGATAGACAAATTGTAATATGGATTGCTTAATCGATAGTAATATTGCCATATGGAGTGCTGAATCCAAACTAATATTGTAATATGGAGTGCTTAATCAATAGTAATATTGCAATATGCAGTGCTGAATTGATAGTAATATTGCAATAAGGAGAGGTATAATGATAGTAATATTGTAATATGAAGTGCCGTATTGATAGTAATATTGTAATATAGAATGCTAAATCGAGAGTAATATACATGCAAGTCATTAATAATATTATTTTAGTCATATGGAGTGCTTAATCAATAATAATATTGTAATATGGGGTGCTGAATCGCTAGTAGTATTGTAATATGGAGTGGTGAATAGATAGTAATGTTGTAATATGCAATGCAGAATAGACAGAAATATTGTAATATGGAGTGTTAAATCAAGAGTATTATTATAATATGGAATTCTTAATCATTAATAATATTGTAATATGATGTGCTGAATTAATTATAATAGTGTAATATGCAGTGCTGAATCGCTAGTAATATTGTAAAAATATTGTGGATTGCTAAATTGATAGGAATAATGTACTATGGGGGTGCTGAATTGATTGTAATATTCTAATATACAGTGCTGAATTGGTCGTATATAAAAAATAATAAATCGAATGCTAAATCAATAGTAATATTATAACGCCACCTGCCAACAGGGTCACATCCTTGGTCACGGTCACCAATTAAAATAACGACTTTTGGTCACCGTCTACACACGGTGTTGTAACCGCGTTTATTAGTCCGGTCCTCAAGTTCTTAGGACGACGTTTTAACCACAGGGCTAACTCGGGGATGGTCAATGCTGACGCTGGTCCAAGCTGGTGGTTGGTCCCTGGCCGCTTCGATCCACACCAACTCTGCCCACGCTGTGTTTTTGATCTCAGCAGTGGAAAATCGAAGGTCGTAATCATGCAGCGTTGGTTCAAGCGGGTGCTATATACAGGATATCTTCACGACGAAAAATAAAACGAGAGATTCGTGGAGTTAATCTTCACTTGGTTTATATAGCTCTTGGTACAGCAAAAATTAACCCTCCCAACACTCCCCAAAGTAATCTACTTATATGCACTTCGGCCCAAAACTGACGTGGGGCTAAAGGGTTCTGAGAATTCGGTGATTCGCCAATTTTCATTAATTCAAAAAAAGGTTTTCTTTGTTCCCTATTTTCTGCTTTCTTAATCAACTTTCCAAATTTTGATAATTATTCACCTTCCTTAGGAGTAGTCACAAGGATTGCCCCACCCTTAACTCTGGTCTGCTACACTTCACATCTCGCACCGTTACTCCGCAGAGGCGGGGCTAAATTTTACCCTTTCCTCTTTCCTTCTCGATTTTCTATCTCTGCTCACTTCTCAGGGCTGGCACAACTGTCTTTCTGACAAATCTAATTTTTAAATTGCGTAAGAGAAAGAGCGTGATGTATGCTCCTCATTAATTTCAGTTCTCTGACTCCTTTTCCTGGAACCACCTATCCAGCGAAAACAAAAATCAGATCACTTTCTCATTTTAACCTTCCGAACGATAGATAAATATTATTTCCCAATTTGTTTACCTAAATTCTCAACAAAGAGACACGCTGTTTTCCATCCTTGGGTCGGTCGCCCTTTTAAAGAAAACATAAACTAGATCTCCTGCCTGTTATGACGGATCCATTTTCATAATCCTAACCCTCGCTGCGGGTTCATTCTCTGTTTTAATTTCTAAATTCGTTTTCGCTAACGAAAATATTATTCACGTCTGCTACTCTTTTCGACAATGACATGTGTTGTTTTTTTTTTCTAATTTCCTAAGAAAGAGATAAAGTCATTTCCCAATTTGCTTTACCCGCACGCCAGATTTTCGATACATAAAAAATAAACTCTCAGTGCATCGTTCCACTTCGTAGGGGTGAGGCAGCACAATTATCCCTTTCTTCACTTTCACATTACCAGGGAAAATATCTTCCATTGTCCCTTTCTATCTCTCTATCCTTCAGATGATATTTTATTTTGGGATTAACCCTTTTTCTGCATAGAATTAATGTTTAAGCACCGCACAGCCTCAGCATCACATCACTCCCTACTCTTTTTGTCATTTACTTGTATATGACATCCAACTCCACCTTCCCTAAGTTGAGAAAAGGAAAAAAAAATTAACCGAAAATGTTCTCAATGCATAATGTTTCTACTAAACATGCAGTAGAATTAAAAAAAAAAAAGGTTTTCCTTTTTCTTCTTTTCCGGTTCATGATCATGCATTTTCATATTGGGGCTCGTACCACCCATTACAACTTAATCATTCAGCCTGGGGTTTTCAACTCTCCTTACTTTTGTTTCAAGCGATACATTTTTGTCTCTTTCCTGGTTTGTACTTCTTAGTCAATCTACCTGTTTCCACAATAGTGGGTTTTGTTTTTCCTTCGACAGCTGTCTCCGAATTAGACCTGCTTCGGTAAAGAACACTAAATGGTATCCCTCTCTCGTTCTCATGTACACTCGTCAAAACCCGCGGATTAACTGATTTCTTCCTATGCTTTTTCAGCCTCCATATTGCCGCTATTATGGTGACAATAGCTACCAAAGTGCCTAACATGGCAGACAAATTCATTGTGGTATCTGAATTATCCCTCTAAATTGTACTCTCTTTTCCCATAGTACTTAATTTGTCTTTCAAATGATGCAGACTAATTTTCCCTACTGGCTTTAATAACTTCGGCATCACTTTTAATATAACTTCAAGGAATTTCTCTACCACTGGTACCCATAATTCTGTATAATTACTCAGACCCGTTTTGATCAACCTCACAAATTAATTTTTTTCTTTGTAATTTTCTTCAGCCTGATAATATGGAGTGGGGGGGTAGATATTCTAAATACTGAACATACCAATGGTAACTCTATCAAAGACAACGGGAGGTCTATTTTTATTATTCTAGTGGACTTTCCCCCGTATACTCTGGATAGATCAATCTGACTATGCTTATCAACTGCCCAGACTCCATCAAATATGCTGATAGCTTGTAGTAAAACTGTATTTGTCAATACTTCTACTTGACAATTCTCTTTAATTTCATCTTTATCTCCCTTAAACAATTCAAGCACAGACAACACGTGATTCCCGGTCACATAAATGGGACTTGATGAGGTGCACGCCCCCAAAGCATCAGCTTTATATTTCCTTACATTTTAGTAACATAAATTTTGTTCTCGCCGAATTCAAAGCTATATGCTCTGTCTCAATTTGCAACTGGCCCCTAGTTCTTGCTCTCCCCAGGGGTAGGGAATAGGTAAGTTTATCACCTGATATATCTGAAAATTAATATCTCTGTCTAATACGGAATGAACATCAAAACCAATAGTTTATTATCTTCTAATCAGGTAACAAAACCTAATGTATTGTAGTATTTCCATATTCTTTAATGGGATCTACTGGTAACCTTAAATGATGGGGTAACTCAGTTTGTATTTTTAATAGTAACTCCCTTAAGTGATCAGGGGTCACTGTACTCGGGGACAGATGTCCTAATGATCTAGCTGAGCTCTCACATGCTTTAACAAAATCGTCAGGGATTGGCCAGTCTGGTGCGCGTTATTAGTAGTTGTCATTAATTGAAAATACTGCTGAACAAAATTATTTAACTCATGTAATTCTGTCGTCATGGCTTCACTATATGTATATGTATATATTCACTTCATGTAATAGGGTTTTCACCTCTGATCCAATTACCCTTCCCTCAAGTGGATTTTATAGAATACATGATCTCCAACTCTAAATTCTACTTCGTTTTTTCCTTTATTCACCTTCTCTTCATTTGTACTTGTCTAATCCTCCTCCTGGCCTGTGTGAAGATCTTGTTGTTCTATTATTAGCTTACGGTGGTATTCTCCTATGTATTTCCTACGAGGCTTTAGTAGGTTAACTACCGAACATCATATAATATGGCGAGAACCTAGAAGTTTCATGCATAGAGACTCACACTGCCGCCAAGGCAGTGTAATGTAAAAGTGGGGCGGTTTCATAGGACCTTGGGGGACATACTGACTAAATTGGCGAAAGATAATACTGAAATTTGGGATTTGTATTTAACTCAATGAAAAGCCAGACTTTTCACTCTAGGAAGACTCAGACCTCTCAGTTATGCCTGACTCTAACATGTCCCTAACCGTCTTTTCCATCATTGGTCACTTATGGAAGGATGTTCTGTATGTTTAATCTTCGCATGGTTGCCGGTATCAATTTTCATCCTCACCGCGTGTGTCTGCCCCAACTCCTTACACGAGTTAGACACCACATCTCTGTTGGCTCTTAGCAGTTACCCTACTCGGGCTCTAAATTTCTCAGAAGCTATTATCACTTCCCCCACTCTATTCTGTCCCCACTTTCTCAGCTTATCATACCTTAAACGCTTAAAGGTCCTTACCGTCAGGACCCTCCCTACCTCTTCTTCCTTTGATAGTCTTGTTAGCTTAATTAGTCATTATTATAGGCACAATCTGTGTCCCCCTCCAGTACTATCTCAATAAAGGCTACTTCTTCCTCTTCAGGCCTGTATTTCTCAACAGGGGCTATCTGAAAAAGTTTACCTTCAAATTTCCTCTTCGTCCACAACCTACCTCTACCAGACACTGCCTTTCTAGGAAGCAGTTTTACGTCAGTGTCAACCATCCCTGACACTGGTACACGAGGGACATTTCCCAATGGTATCTCCACTCCAACAACCAGCATCACTGCAGGGTTGAATTTTAGCTGGGCCCTATGTTGGCCTAGTCAATCCTCCCCCAATATCATTTCTCTACAGAGATCCAGGTCTACATATAATTTGTAGACAACATTTGTCCCTCCTATCCTTATCGGGAGACACACCGTTCCCTTTATCATTATCTCTTTCCTGTCCGCCTGGCTAATCGTAATGTCAGGTTATCTCAACCACGCTCGCAATCTCAACCTCTTATACTGATCTTCCCTAATTAAGGACACAAATTCTCCCGTGTCTGTTAATGCCCTCATCGCTTTTCTTTTTATTGCTGTTTTACATGTGAGCTCTCCTTCCTGAGTCAACAACGAAAATACACTAGCTTTGTTTTACTTGGAGTAGAGTACACCTAACATTCTTCCACTGTCATCGACCCCATTCTTGACATGAGTACCTGCAGCAAAAAAAAAAAAATTCTCGTCATCTACATAGACCGGACTGTCCATCATTATTTTGCAGGCGTTTGTCCTCTCTATTTCTAAGGGGGTAATTTCTTTTCAGATAGCCTGGTTCACGACAAAACCAACACCTTCTCCGGGGATACCCGGCGGAAAAGTGACCAACCTATCCATATATCCAACATCAAATAACCCTTCTTTCACTTGTTATCACATGGGCCACCCTACCTCTTAGTCCTTGTCTTAGGGGTTCATTTTTAGGAACCCTACACTACTTGATTTCATAGCTAAACCGGCCGCACTTACTAAAATTTGGCCCCGTGCTTCCGGAAGCAACCCCCACCTTGTTGGGTAATCGATCTCTCTATGGCCCTCATACTTGCAAATCCAACAAACCAATCCATATCGTCTGACATTGGTGCAATGAACCTATGTCTCAGGGCCCACACTCTTCTACTGGGATTGGTCTCCCAATTCTCCAGAAGCGTCCTCACCACGGCAGAGGCTTTCTTCTCCTTACTCTGGTTGCCACCTTCCTGATTCCTAACCCGAACTACAGCCCTCCTCTTCTTCCACACTTTCTCACTGTCTTTGGCCAGACCTATGGCCACTTACAACCTGTTTGTGGCTTCCCAAACTACATCATGACTCCAGCGCATCAACAAACAAATCCGCCAACTGGGCCCGAATGGCGGCATTTTCTCTTACTTCCTCAGGGAAGGTCAAAGCTGACAATTTTGTCGCTCTTGCCCACTATTCTCTTTTAGTCTCATCCTTTGCCTGGGTGTGTCTCACGAAGCTTCTCATGGCTTCTATCACCTTCCCCTCATATCGTCTACTAGCAGTTTCTCTAATTTCATCCATGTTAAATCAGGGTCCCTCTCTAGGTGGCCCTCCATAAAATCGAAAACCGAGCCCTCTGCTGCATCATACGCTAATATCTCTGTCTCCACTTAGGACAGTTCGTAAATGAGCCGTTTTTGTTTTTTGTTTTTTCCAATCGTCGTTAGTTTTTAATCCCCTCTATTCGCTGGTAATCTGGCTCCACCAACAAATCTCTAAAGTTATTCGACACAAGGTCTGTTTACTTCGCCCCCATCAATAAACAAGTCAGGTTCAACATTAGACCCGTGCTCGCTCATCCCAACTTATCTAATCAACCGACAAGAGAAAAGCAAGACAATCCTACAAAATTTATTTATAACCAAAAATTTTTCTATAAGCAATCAATACGAGAGAAGAAAAAAATACAGGGAAACCAAAAAGTGTCTTACCTGTCACATGTCACTTGTGGTGGGGCCTAGAATTGATAAAACAGGAAAACACGATAATACAGTTTCAGAACCTTATAGTTAATTGACTAAAGTCCGTTGGTTAAGCCCGTAAAGAATTGTCCCTTTTTCTACATTATTCCTTTTCTTCTTTTCTTCCGGGACAGGTTGAGCCGGACACTTTGATCTAGATACCAATTAATATAACATCAGCAACCCAGAGTTAAATCTTTTGTCACGTAAATCAAATAATATAACACCACCTGCCAACAAAGTCGCATCCTTGGTCACGGTCACCAATTAATATAACGCTTTTTGGTCGCCGCCTACACACGGTGGTATAAACACGTTTATTGGTCCGGTCCGCAAGATCTTAGATCTGGTCCAAGCTTGTGGTTGGTCGCTGGCTGCTTCGATCCACGCCAATTTTGCCCACGCTGTGTCCTTGATCTCAGAGCAGTGGAAAATCGAAGGTCATAGTCACGCAGAGCTGATTCAAGCCGTTGCGGGCGCTATATACAGAAAAAAATCTTCACGACGAAAAATGAAGAGAAAGATTCGTGAGATCAATCTTCAATTGGTTTATATAGCTCTTGGTACAACAAAAATTAACCCTTCCCGCATTAATCTCTGTAGTGACATTGGGCTTTGTCTAAACTTCTGGAGGAGCTGGGTTCAAAGTCTTGAAATCTGGAAATCTGGTGGCAGCTGTCGATAGTAATATTGTCATACGGTGTGCTAAATTGATAGTAATGTTGTAATATGGAGTGCTGAATCGATAATAAATATCGAAAAAAAACCCTGAAAAATACAGGAACGCTTATTCCATTAGAAGGACGAAACGCGTCGCACAGGATTTTTATCGGGTATTTGTATTTGAGTAGGCTCTCAGTTTATTTATTAAAGAATATATTTATTTCTTTTCGTCTACCGACTTGAATGTTTGGGAAGTCTCATTAAAGAAAAATTTGCGCTCTCCGAGAAGATTTGAATCTGTGTACCTCAAGGCTGTGGGAGCTATCGTTACGCTCAGCACGCCATAACTAACCTGGACATGAAAAAATAACGTTTAAAGTGTTAAAAATATCTCTCTCTCTTTCTCTCTCTCTCTCTCTCTCTCTCTATATATATATATATATATATATATATATATATAAGGTGGTCTAAAAGTTATTTGCCGTAATACTCTTTTGTAAATACAGTTATATTTAAGCTCAAACATCGTTCTTTTTCAGTTTTCATTTGTATTTTAGCTTTAATTATTATGGCGTCCTGGGTATGACGATAAACTACATCCGGCAGCAAGGCCTTTGATCGGGAGACTGAAGGTTTTGCAGAACGTGGAACCACATCTTAATTGTTGTTGTTCCCATTCCCACCCTGATCCGGGATTGTGGCACCGGTTAGGGTCTCATCTTGAGCAAATAGTGAACCTCTAAACAAAAATCAACGATACATTTTTAAAATAAAATGACCAACAATATATTTTATAGCTAAATGACAATGAATGCAACACTAAAAAAAAAAAAAACATAAAAATATATTTTTTATATTAAAAATACCAACAATACTTTTAATAATATAGAAACTATATAACTAAAAACATACATTTACCCTGATCAAAGTTGACTGGGAAGCAAGAAGCCGGAAGAGATTTCCACAAGCCAGAAGTGCGAGAGAAGAAAAATTTAGCATAGAACTTATGGCTATATCTATTCATTTTAACTGTAAAAGAATGAGACCTTGCCGCCAATCTAGTACTGAGCTTAAATTCATAAAGTCTGGGTACCATAGAGAAAAGTTCGTCAGAATAATTACCATAAAAGTATTTATAGAAAAGTCGCAGAGAAGCAATATTACGCCGGTGGGAAAGTGAATGAAGGAAAGATTGCAGATTCTTCTTTGAATTTTATCCAGAATCTCTAAATGTATAACAGGAGCACCAGATCATATGTGGCGGCAATATTCAAAGCATGGACGAATGGTAGATTTATAAATGTGTAAGATAGATTCTGCAGAGGAACAAATGTCTAGCATGACACATTGAACCAATTTTCCTAGCAGCAAAGCTAGCAATTTATTCAATATAATCATTCCACTTCATGTCAGCGGAGAAGACGTAACGAGTCACTCTCCTGAATTTAGCATGTTGATGGAAAGTAGAAAGGGTTATTACCGATGATTGATACCGAGCAGTTGCGTTTTGATGGCGTTAACAATTTGAACTTATCGAACTCATTGATCAGACTTACTATTAAGATAGGAGTAAATAGTTCTATCATTGGCATAGTTACTGAGTTGAGAACTGATGGCAAAAGAAAGGTCGTTGATGAAAATTATGAACTGCGTAGGTGTAAAGATAGAACCCTGGGAGACACCTGCATTACTGCAGAAAGACCTAGAAGAGTGGCCGTTCAGGACTTTCATTCAGCGATTTGATAAGAAAACTGAACAATTCAAAAATTCGTCCAGAAATAACCTTTGAACTTGCGAAGAAGATTGTCATGTGTAGTGTGCGTGTGTGTGTATACGTGCGTACGTGCGTACGTGCGTGTGTGTGTATACGTGTGTGTGTGTGTCTGTATGTTTGTCTGTGTCTATGTGTATGTGCGTACGTGTGTTAGTGTGGGTGTGTGTCTGTAAATACGCGGACACATACACGCGTAATCCCAAAGAGCATGCCTTAAAAGTCGTGGCAAAAGTGAATGACTGGTCGCTATTCTGTGCCTCACTGATTGTAAGCAAACCAGCAGTCAACGTCGTTCGCCAACAACACTCGCACTTATCAGCAACAGGGTCTGCTTTCTTCCTCGGAGTTTTCGTCTCATCCGTTTTTCTGTATTTCCTTTAACGGTATCTTGTCTTTGCTGACACTCAGTAAGGACGACGTAGTTACTGAATGGGCACATAGAGACATACCATATATGGAATAAAGAACGCGTTACCACGTGATCGGCGAAGGCACGCCGCTGAGCACGCATTAATTTATCAATCACGGAGATCGAGGAAACCTACTTTCTCTCTCTCTCTATCTATCTATCTCTCTATCTCTTTCTCTCTCTCTCTCTGTCTATCTCTATCTATCTATCTATCTATCTATCTATCTATCTATCCCAGTATAGGCTATTTACCATCATATTTTCTTTGTCTTCTTTTTAATCTTTATCCAAATGATTTCTATCAATAGTAGTAATTTATCGGTTATCTCAGTATTTTTCTTATCTATATATCTATCAATATCTATCTATATATCTATCTACATATATCTAACTATACACACACACACATACATATATATATATATATATATATATATATATACATGCGGTCTATATGCTATATATATATATATATATATATATATATATATATATATATATATATATATATATATAGATATAGATGCTCTCATGCTCGTATGTCAATGCATGTGTGCATATATTTTGATTTCTATATTTTGAGTGCGAAAAAAATTTCGCCACACGCATTCTCACATATATTCACTCAGGTGTATAAAAATTAATTTTGCTGCACATATTCTTACATATATTCACTTAGGCGTGTAAAAATTAGTTTCGCTGCACACGTTCTTACGTATATTTATTCAGGCGCATAAAAAATTAGTTCCGCTGCACGCATTCTTACATACATTCACTCAGGTGTGTAAAAATTAGTTTCGCTGCACGCATTCTTATACATATTCACCTACGGGTGTAAAAATTAGTTTCGCTGCACGCGTTCTGACATACATTCATTCAGGCGTGTAAAAATTTAAACATAAAAACCAAAATAGAAACTGTTACACACACAAACACACAAATACATGCATACATATACGTATCAAAGATTCTACGTACGCATATCTCGCAGGCAATTGTTCGTAATAAATGTTCGGTCCTCAGCCTCTATTTAATACGACCCTATGAGAGTCTAGGATAAGCCTAGTAGATATCTACACATACACAGTTGAACATACCGTAACATGTATATTTCCTTAAGTCCCTCTCTCTATTTCACAAACACACACACAAACACATACACACACACACTCACATATATATATACATTGAGACATGTTTCATTGAATAATTTAGACAAGTTTTGCCTGCTTATTTTCAATTGGATCCTTTCATATTCACGGACAAGTTTTTTGGTGTCATTATTAAAGGAAGAGAGAAAAGTATCGTGTTGATACATACTATTTTATTCCGAATACATTTGACATTAACACAATGTCATCATAAGGGTGCTGTTCATTTCAAGACAAATACTGTAGCGTTTATCACACACACACACACACACACACACATATATATATATATATATATATATATATTGTCATTCACAGACAGACTGATCCACTGTTTCACAGCTCATCAGTGTGGCTAGACATCCGATTGCTTAAAACCAGGATCAAAACCCATCAGCGCACAGGTGAAAGAAAGGCGAATTTTTTACCTGATTGCTCTGTGAATAAACACGCCAATTACTCAAAAAGTAATGTTTAGATGGATTTTTTTTTATCCGAAATTATTTGTTTTTACTATAACCGTTATTTTTACACGTGTTTCAGTTGACATTGCTATTATTTTAAACATTGAAATTAGTATCAACCGGCCGAGGAACCGATAATCCTGAATAAAGGTAACTGAGTTTTGCTTCATCATCACGGCTTCTCATGGTCAAATTGGTAGGGGCACACTACCGGTAAAGAAATGGTTCCCCTGATGGAAAGGAGAAATACAAGTTCAATTCCTTTCGGGGGGTACATTTTTATTTGGTAAGGATTTGATCATTAGGCTTGTTGATACTAATTTCACTGTTTGAAACAACAGGTTTGTCAACTCAAAAAAGTCGTTTATAGTAGTAATATATATATATATATATATATATATATATATATATATATATATATATATATATATATACACACATATATATCATAAGTCAAGAACAAAACCTCAAAGATCCATCTCGGTTACAATTCGCTTCGTGAATACTTCTATACATTCATCTCTTCAGACCAAGAATTCTTAATAAATGGAGGTAATTTCTCCGGACAGATATACTAAATTAACAGGAAGAAGAGAAAGCAAGAGAGAAGAGAAGAAGGAGGGAGAGGAAGAAAGAAAAATCACAAATTTTCGAATATAAAATTTTTTTAAACTTTTTAAAACGTGAAATAGTGAGAGAGAGAGAGATAGTGGGGGGAAGTGACTGTGTAAAGGAAGGGACAGAGAAGGAAGAGATGAAAGGATAGTAGCAAAAATAAAATAGAATGACCTGGCCAAGAATTTTTTCCTTAAAGGTTGAAAGTTTGTACATCGAGTAGTGTACTTATTATTATTATTCCCTAGAGTTTACATTGAGCTCTCTCTGGGTTAATATCGTCCTTGGAATTATCCCTGCCAGTCACAAATTGATAATATTCATATATATATATATATATATGTGCGTGCGTGCGTGCGTGCGTGTTGATCACGAGTCCTGCAACCCACTAGGGTCGTAGGGACACCTCATGCACTGCAGCCGTAGCAGCAATGGTGTATCTTAGAAAAATAGTTTGACGGAGCCCAACCCTCTCCAGGCTGGTCTGAATTCAGAGTTATACTTCTAGAGTGCCCATCCACTAAGGCTTTTAGGGCCCAACTGTCTTGCTATTTACCCAGAGCAGAGGATGGAGAAGAGATGGATTCATATCTTTCCCAGGGGTTTTGCGCGTAAGTGAATGTCACGAACTCCAATGGAATTCGAACTCGGCTCTTCGATTTCTCATTACAGGCCGTTAACCGCGTGTGTATATACTTCTGGTAAAAAAAAATTAAATAAGTAAGTAAATAGAAAAAACTAGTGAAGCTGAACATGAGTCAATCTTTTAACAATCTTAGAAACAAAATACTTGGTTCTAAAATAAGAAAGAATTAAACAAATAGATAAAGTAACTTAGGTTGGAAACTGGCTTTTTCCCTTTGATTTCTGTAAATCACTAAACTTCATTGGGGGGAATTCACTTTTGTTCCAGTCAATGTTAATGGCTTCAAACGGTTGATGAGGAGTTGATAAATTTCTCCCAGTTAGTTTGTGGTCAATATGGGATAAAATATTCTCAAACGGTTTAAATCTGGACTTTGATCATACCAAAATCTGGACTCTTGCCATGCCCAAATCTAGACTCTGACCATGCCAAAATCTGAACTCTGACTATGTCAAAGCAGCAGTTTGATGGACTTGTTCCCGTCACACATTAAGCGGTCTTTTCATTGTGGACAGGTGTATTGTCTTCTTTAAAAATAACATTTGATCATTTCCCCTTTCCAATCGTGAGATGCAAGTATTTTTTACGATATTATTCTCTTTGTTTTTGTGTAGCACTAATGATTCTCAAGGAATTGCAGTTATAATTCAGCTCGTGTTAAAGACAAGTCATCGAATGTAATATTTCAAAACACTCATTCCGTTCAAGACTTGCGTAATACAAGCAGTTACTCATATATCTCCAAAATACAGCAAAGACAACGTAAATATATTTATACACAAGCTAGCTAGCTAGCTAGATAGATAGATAGTATATAAAAAGAAAACAATGTTTCGCTATCTAACTATCCACAATCAACTTTATGGTAAAAGATGTCTTTCGTGTAGGGTTGTTGTTTTTATATAATGATAGTTTCGAGTATTTTAAGTCTTCCCTTTTGATGTGTGTTTGTTATTGTCCGGTTCCTTGTACCACAGTGATAGTCCAAGGTAGAACCAATAAAGAAGAACTCGAATAGGGATATGGAATAACACAGATATATTACAAACAGGAATATATACAGAGAAGTGGAAAGTGTTAGTATGAACAATCAGGTTTAGTAGTAATTGTCTGAACGCGACTCTGTTTCTCGACTGACTTACTCGCTCGCTCTGACTGACAGACTCCTGCAGGACTTCACTCCAGACTTCAGACTGCACTCCCTGCTTCCTCTTGAGACGCAGTATTTATTACGTATGGAATAGTCCATTATGTTATTATGGGTAAAATCCCATAACAGTGTTGTATAGTATTTTGGTTTTATCTACTAATATTTGTCTTGTGTTGTTAGTTCTATTTCGTTCTTTTTTTAAAATATAACACAATAGGGAACGGCATTTTCAAATGTGTTTAGGAAATTTAACACCTTTTTCCTCAGGCGCTGTCAAATTTTCTGACCGCCATTGGATTAATTTTTGGTAAAAAGAAAAAGAAGTCCTACATTTGGTATCACTTGAATAAGGGTTGCACAGGTCCACACACACTCTTCCAATATTACCTTACGAATTCGTCAGCAAGGAGAAATCTGGTACAGCTGATGTAGGATCAGTTGCATTGAACAGCTAAACTAAACTTCGTTGCAAATTATGCCCTTCTCATGTCTCACAGCATTTTTTTGAATTAAAGTTTTCCATCTCCTGGACTAGCTTCACCCAAAGCAAATGAATCCAGTTTTCTGTGTTATTTAACTAATAAATGTGAGAACATGCATTCATACTGTTTCCAAAGGCATTTGTGCCACATAAGCGAAATATACCGGTGACCCGTTCAGAATTTGAACTCAACACGCCGATTACATTGATTCCAATTTTCGCGCCGGTAATCGTTAGACTACCCAAAAATCTTATATGAAAGTGATTAAACGTCAAAATAAGCGGGAAACATAACAAGAAAAGAGGATAACTGATGGAGCATAAGGTTGGTTGGTTGCTGCCGACTGGTAATCAAACACATTAGGGAAAAAAAGCAGATAGAAAAATGATATAGAGGGGTTTGTGGATAAGACATGGCAGAGAAGTGTGGGATATAATGACATGCTTCGCACAGAGAGGAAGTAGATGAAATTGTAGCGTGGGCATTTTGTCCCAGACTTAAACCTATTTATATGGATCTCAGAAGAGATTCTGGACACACACGCATGCGTACAAACACAGATACACACAGAGTAAGATAAACACATATGCATATATACGCATACACTTTACAGATATTTAGAAGCAGATGCTTGTGTTGTGCCAGTCTTCCGGATAGAGACAGTTTGCCTTGAAATTGAGCATTCGAATATTCTAGATACATTTTCAGTGGTTACTATCTGGAATTTATATTGGTAATTACCATGGTTAGTCTGGTATTAACGAATATAGCCTTCCTATTGGAGAAGGAGGTAGAGGAGGGAAGAATTATATATCTGTGTGTGTGTCTGTGTGCGTTTGTGTATGTGTGTGTTCCATGGTTAAAGCGAATTCAGCTTGACGCGTACTTAATTAGTCACGTAATTATGATTCATGGCGTGCACTTACATGGTGACGTCATGTACTTACATGGTGACGTCATTCAATCACAGAGATTGATAGAATTTATCGCATTTCTGGGTGAATGGAATCTTTATCAACAAAGAGCTCAGTAGAGAACTAGACCGACGATAGTCAATAGATTAATAAAATCTATCTATATTTCTGAGATGATGTATTGTAACTATTTACACTATTCACATTGTTCGAACTGCTGCCCTTATTTTTATTTCCATATTCACGACAACTATCACCTGCAGAAAGAGAGGACAAAAAAAGTGACACTGAGATCCGAAAGCGTATTGGGATAGCCAAGGAAGCATTCCAAAAGTTAATCACGGTAATGAGAAATAGGAAAACTTCGCTAGAAACAAAGAAAAGAGGACTAAGCTGCTACGTGATATCTGTTCTCCTGTAGTGCAATGAGTGCTGGATGCTCTCTTCAAAGGTGACGAGGTGATTTGAAGCAGCAGAAATGTGGTTCTACAGAAAGATTCTGAAAATACCGTGTATCGAACATGTGAGTAAAGACGAAGTTTTGGAGAAAATGAAACAAAAAGGAAATTAATACTTAACATCAGGAAGAGACAATTGAGGTTTTAGGGCATATAATAAGGAAGGAGGGCTTGGAGAATCTGATACTCACGGGACAGATAGAGGGCAAGAAGGACATATAACATACTTAATGAGCTTGAGTAACTGGACGGTGGAACAGGAGAAATAACAGAAAGACAAAGTTTATTAAGAGCTATAGGGGGCAGGAAGTTGTGGAAACCCATGATCGCCTACGTTCTGAGAGGACAGGTCATATAAAAAAGAAGAATCACCTGAAGAAGACCTGAGTGTACAACGACTGAAGCATCGTAAATGTGGCAATAAAGATGTGGACAACAATTCGACCAATCTAAATAGTGTAAATTAATAAAAGTTCAATCGAGTTAACTTGCAGCCGACTTCAAAGTTTCCGGTTACTCCGTACACCAAGGTTAGACGTTCCAATAAATGTTTGATATTTGATAGACAACGCTGTGCTAAATGTAGTATGAACACATTGTGCAATAGTCAGTGGTATTCCATTTATTGATAGTAGTAGTAGTTGTCGCCGTAGTTCTAGAAATAGAAAATAGTTAATTGTTTTATAGTATATATATCTGTCTTGTATGAGAATCTTGTCTAGCTAAAATGATTGCACGTTTTTAATGATAATCATATTGATTAAAGCAATATTAAACGGGCTCTTGGAGTTGGGGCAAAAGTTTGCAGCATAGTTTTATAAAATCTTTTATGAATACAAATTCATAGCATCATTGTTTAGTTTCTAGTTGTATTGCCTTTTCTGTTAAATGTATTTGACCAAACAAAAACAATTAAATTTTGACTTGATGAATTCTATGTTTTATATGTTGAACATTTTGAAATCACTGGTCAGATAAGGTGTTTCATGCACCTTCAAGCAAATGATAATTTAGAGCTTATATGTTTGGAGAATATAGCTGTCGTAGCGTGACATATCGGTGGCATAATTGGTAAGACGCTCAAAGAATCCATATAGTTATATTTTTTCTTTTTTCCATATCCACTAAACTGTCATAATATTATTTTATTACACGAGTAGTATTGGATAAACAGACAGTGTAATGGTTTGTGGTTACATTCACTTTTGAATTCATCTCTAATCCTCCAAGCTATAGAAGGGAGGACTGGACTCTATAGCTGTTGTTTACATCCAGTCAAGGAGAAGGAAAGCCTCTAATCTCAAAACCGTATGTAGTTTGTTCTATTTTATTTTAATATAGTTCAATTTAGTGGGCCGAGTGGTTAGAACATAAGCATTCCGACCATGAGATCTGGGTTCGAATCTCACCATGGCCGATTTGTCAGTGTGATGACTTCTTCATAATAACGGCCTGGGGGAACGATTCCAGGGAGTGGCATGACGGGGAGTGCTTGAGACTCATATCACTGCCTTGTGAGTAAAGTTGGATAGATTGAAGTGTTTAAAAGAAGTCAATGGTTGCGCTAGCACGAAGTCACCATTCAACGTGGCCTGCGGTTTGAACCTACTGACCTTGCTCAAACTGCTGATCACACCAGATGATGCGTTCTCTCCCACCAGAAACTATAGATAACGTCCATTCAGCATAGTTGCAATATAAACCACAAGGTAACTCACAAGCACATACACACGCATGCATACATATATACAAATAAATTTCAGAAACATACATTATTTACATTATTCGGACTGTTATCCTCATCTTCATTGCCATATTCACAACGTTTCAACTGCTGTACGCTCCAGCCTTCTTCATGTGATTAGCATTTCGAACCGAACCCTTTATTTCGTCCACCGGGGTAGATTGTTCAGGTTCCACGTGCCATGCCTCTTCCGGATGTCTTAGTTATTTGCCTTTAACTCAACTCTCCAAGTTTGGTTCACCACTGATGTGGCCTTGTATTGAACTCACAACTCTTTGGGTCACTGGATCTAACCAACGTCTTCATCCACTGTTCTCAAGGACACATGGCCAAGTGGATAAACTGAGACAACCGGAAGAAGCATGGCACGTGAAACCAGAGCAATCTACCCTGATGGATGAAATAAAGGGTTTGGTTCGAAATTCCAATCACCTGAAGAAGGTCGGATGGTATAGCGGCCGAAACGTTGTAAATATGGCAATGAAGATGAGGATAACAGTCCGAATAATGTATATAATGTAAGTAATCATAACACCTCATCTCAGAAATTTAGACAAATTT
Source organism: Acanthosepion lycidas (assembly GCA_963932145.1). Classification (NCBI taxonomy): domain Eukaryota; kingdom Metazoa; phylum Mollusca; class Cephalopoda; order Sepiida; family Sepiidae; genus Acanthosepion; species Acanthosepion lycidas. Next base: position 44,088,075 of record OZ010597.1, on the reverse strand, counting down.
CGGAAAGTAAGGAATCAACCAAACAAAGTAGAACTAAGGTCGAATGTTTGAAAATTGTGTTTAAAATTAGTTTATCATCTCTTCTATCCGGAAGTCTGAGGTTTTCAGAATTTAATTGGGAAAAAAACAAAGAGTTTGAGTTCTTCATGAGCTAACTGAACACAACGTTTCTGCAATCTGCAACCGATTTTTAATCCAAGAATGTCCAACTTTCATTTTGCACCTCATTGTCGCAGGCAATGAAAAATGGGTTTTGCATGTCAGCAGAAAACGGAAAAGACAATAGCCTCTCAAAATAAGAAACCAAAACCAAGACTCCATTCACATAAATCATTGTGTACAAGGGAATATGAAAATTATCTTCCATTACGAAATGAGAGGATCATCACTAAAGACGTTTATTGCAAGTAACTTGATCAAGTAAACGATACATTATGTTGATAGTTTCCTACTTTGCTAAATAGAAAAAGGTGTTATTCTCTTATATGACAATTCAAGAGTACACTATGCAAAACATACCAAAGAATAATAAGATCATTAAGACAGGGGCTTCTTCCACATTCTCCACACTTACCTGATTTAGCATTTACAGATTTTCATTTCTTTTGATCACTAGAACATCCCATAAGTGCCAGAAGATTCAAAAGCAATGAGGTTTGAAGCATTCTTTCAGAAAATGTAAGAAGGAACGCCAGATATTTTTAAAGCAGAATTGAAAATGTATCATCAGGTTGGGCCGGAGTCGTTGAAAATGAAGTTGGTTACATTTTGATAAATAATATTCTTATAGATTCGCTTGCCTTTGTTTATATATATATATATATATATATATATATATATATATATATAATAAGCTTAAAATGCAACTGGGGTCTAAGAATATTTATTTAGAGTAACTCTAAATAAATATTTTTAAAGATTCTAATTGCATTTTCGACATCTTTTTCCTATATAGTTTTACCCTTGTGGGAAATATAAAAAGATACATTTTTTCCATATATATATATATATATATATATATATATATATATATATATATATATAGATAGATAGATAGATAGATAGATAGATAGATAGATATAAGTGTGTATGTACCTGTTTTTCTGTGTATTTGATACTAAAATTTCCTTAGTGCAACCCAAAACTACAAGTTTCTTGTAGGTAGTAAGGATCGAACTCTCTTGAGTAATAATTGTGTACGAGGCTATTTTTTTTTTTAATACTATTAGCTCTGAAATGCGTTTATATATATATATTTGTCTATTTTTATATGTGCATGTGTGTGTGTGTGTGTGTATGTGTGAGCGCGTGCGCGTGTGTGTGCGTATCTCTCCATTTATTTATATGCCTATCAGTTACATTAGACATACCCCACTCACTCAATACGTTCGTATACACACGAACGTAAAATTTTTCGCGCGCTAAATTCTCTGCACGCACACCGCCTACGACGAAGATATGTTTCCCTGAGATTCTAGACTTTGTGCAATGCAAGTAAATGAAATAAACTCTGCAAGCAAGCAAATAAGCAAGCGTTTTGCCTGGTACTGTTTAAGCGCGCGTACGAGGTCTGTCAGCATTCATAGGGTGCGACTACCAGTGCATGCGCCTGCGAATTATATCCGTGCGTGGGTGGAAACACTGCGCGTGCGCACTCGCTTAATGCGTACGTGTACTGGTGTATTTGACGTGGTGTTTTATCTGCGTGTGAGAGAACGCGCGAGATTCTACGTTAAGAACTTAATCTTTTTTTTTTCTTTTTTTTTTACTGTTTCTCATTGTAGAGCTGGAATGCACAAATCAGTATACGCCATTTAATCATCATGTTTTTCTTTTGTCTTCTCTTCTTTATAATCCTTGTTTTCTTTATCCAAATTATTTGCTTTGAAAATATTAATATATCTACTTATTTCATTTATCTATCTCAATATTTCTTACGTATCCATCAGTCTGTTCCCACAACTCTCTCTCCCTCTCTCTCTCTCTCTGTCTGTCTGTCTGTCTCTCTCTCTCTCTCTCTCTCTCTATCTATCTATCTTACTCACTTGAAATATTATAAATGGTCGTCCTTTAAATCAGTCATTAATTTTCTGAATGGCTTCTTAATCATTCTCATCTTTCTCTCTCTATTTTATGTCTCTCTATATATTTTATATCTCTCTATATATTTTATGTCTGTCTGTCTGTCTGCCTCTCTCTCTCTCTCTCTCCCCCCCCCATTGCCAATCTATCACTAATGCTCTTTTACTTACATTTTCTCTTATTAAATCTGCACGTACGCAAATGGGAGAGAGAGGAAAGAGTTAGAAGGGGGATACGCTTTAACCAAATATGGTAACCCTGTCGATCGACCACGTGTATCGAGCGACACGTGTTTTCACAGGCGAATCTTTCATCCTTTGCCTATTATTTCTGATGTCGTCCCATTCATGAAATTATTTGACAAGTTGTGAATGAAAATTCGGGACGTTGTCTGAGCGTTGTCAGAAAACTGATTCTTATACATGTCTTTTCTCTTACTGTGTTACTTTTCTTAATGTCCTTTTGTGTCTTGTCGGTTTTATTGATTTATTTTTCTTATTATTATTTAATAAAATAAAACTTTTTAAGGTTTTATTTTGCAATGCAATCTTCTCTTTTTTTAGTTCTATGTTAAACATAATACATACCTACATTTAAATTGCTTGTACTTTTGAAATACAAAATACGTGATTTGTTTTTTAATTCGTGATTTACGCTGGATCTAGTCCTTCCGTTTTCGTGGTGCAAGTACGTGTCATGCCATGGATACGCACATCTTCATTTTAATCGGTTACACCCCAAGCGACCCAATAAAACCACTAAGACACAAAGGGTTACTGGGTGTGGAAGAATTAGAAGAGAAAGATTACTAATGAGCGGGAAGAGAAAAGAGTAATCAGGAGGACAGTAGATAGCAATTGACAATGTATTTAATTATTTGCAGATTAAAATTGGTTGGGAAGCATGTAGCCGGAAGGGAGTTTCACAAGTGAGAAGTGCGTGAAAAGAAACTGTTAGCATATAAGTTATGACTACATCAAGTCATTTCAGCTCAGTCATTTACAGCGCTTAAATTCAAAAAGTTTTAGGTACCATAGCGAAGAGCCCATCCCAACAATTACCATGAAAGTAAAAGATATAGGGAAGCAACCTTACGGCGTGGAAAAGTGACTGAAGCCGAGCTACCAGATCATCACCAATAATATTGCTGCTTCTTCTTTGGATTTTATCAAGGAGATCAAGGTAAATAGCAGGGGCACCGGGCCATGTGTGGCAGCAATATTTCATGTATGGACAAATGATAGACTTATAGATATGTATGATAGATTCTGGAGAGAAAAATTGTCTCGCACGACACAATGAACCAACGTCCTGCATTTTCCTTTTGTCTTGAGCCGTTTGAGGGGTGTCATATATAAATATGACACTCTTCAAGAATATGATACCACTTTCGAGAAGGTAATTTCAGAGAATTACTACGTATATTGGACATGTCGGGGGTTATTCGCAGTAAGCAACAAAGGTCAAATGAACTATCTTCTAACTGTAGACCATGTTCTGGATAAGTACGAAGTCCAGACGCTCGCTAAGATTAACGCATTGTAAGGGCAGCGGTGGCCTACCACACTGCGTCCACATCTCAGACCAGAGTAATTACTGAGAATCGTCTGCTAGCACCAAGACTGACGGTCTCTAGCCAGGCTGGCCAAAAAAGCACTCCGCTCAACCAACTTTTCCGAATCTGATGAAATTATCAAACCGCAGATTTTTAGGGAAAGGCTTTTTAGTTGGGCCGATAAATTTTCAGGACGCCATCATATATATCTACACCTCGCATCCTGTAATATATATATATATATATATATATATATATATATATATATATATATATATATGTGTGTGTGTGTGTGTGTGTGTGTGTGTGTGTGTGTGTGTGAAAAGTGTGTGTATATAAATATAAATAAATATATATATATATAATTATTTATATATTATATGCGCGGTACTTATTAGAAAGCGCTCAATATCAGAGATAGAGCTAACATATTTGGGTCACAAACTCACATCAATCTAACCAAATATATATATATATATATATATATATATATATATATATCAGTGGCGGCTCTAGGTCATCAATGTTTGTCGGGCTCATAATCTTTAACAAAATATACTATTGGTATGAATTAAATACTAGAATGATTCTTTAACTCTAACTAAAATATATAATTTTTTAAAAATCTCTGTGTATGAAATAAAAAAAAACATATGGCATTTTGATATTAATTGTAATAATTCTATAAAAATAAACATTTAATTTAAAAAAATATATTCCAGACATGTAAGAAAAAGAGTGAGGAAAAAGTCTTTGATATGTTCGTCTGTTTATTGCCCCCTCTCCATTTTTATTGTTTCATAGCCTGACTATCAAGTCACTGATGATAGGATATGTGTTTGTATATATGGCTATTTGTTAATGTGTTTATGTATCTCGCTGTTAATTTTTAGTTAATTTTTTTGTTTGTTTATAATCAGTAATGTTGACTGATATCATATTTCTTCAACACGATCCCAGTCACACTCTTCACCGCAACCCTCCAGTTTCCTTTAATTTTCGCCGAACTGAAATCGGTCTAAATTTAATTTTCCCTTTCTCAAAATAGTTACTTTCGCTTTTAATAAGTGTGGCATTCTTTAGATCAAAGTTGCGGTTGAATTTATTTCTATGTAAAGCTAATGCGTTTGATAAATTGTTGTGTATAATTTTTTGTGTTCATAGATGTGTTTTTATTTTTCCAAGTTTCCCCACTGTGAAGGGCTGTTGTGGTAGTTTATTTCCTATCTACCTGCTTCAGAATTATTATTGTTGCGGGTACTTTTGGTTCTGATCATCTCCATAATAGTTTTGGATGTGATTGTAATTATTTTGATATTGTCACGATTAAACAAATTGTTTTGGGTAGTAGATGTTAAGGAATTAGTAGGTAGGTATCAAGTAAGTATAACTTTTGAGGATCGTACTTACTGTAATAATCATACCCTACCAGACTATCGATCTATCCTGTGCTCAATAAAAAAAAAGGCAAATAAAAGAGACGAATTCGCTTGTCAATGGCTGAGTTACTATGTTTGTCCCATATGGACTCTTCCCAAAATGCTAATAGCTACCAACTTCACTGATCTTCTTCTTCAGGACGCCGTAGTGCTTCAGGACATAAGCGATCATAGCTCTCCACAACAACCTCCTATCTTGTGTGACTCTTAGCAGTTCATCTCTCTTTGTTAAAGTCCCCACCCTCTTTCCGCCATCCATTCACACAAGACTCGCTGTCTTCACTTATCTCTCTTGCCCTCGAGAGGATTTAGTTTTCTAAGCCCTCTTTCCTCATTATGTGTCCTAGGAATTTCAGCTGTTTTTGCTGATTCTAAGTATAAGCGTTTTTTTCTGTTACTATTTTCTGTAAGACTTTTTTGTTGTTAACTTGCTGAATCTATGGAATTTTCGGTATCCTTCTGTAAAACCACATTTCTGCTGCCTTTAGTTTTTTTCCTCGTCTATGGAGAGATTGATCAACATTCACTACCATATAAGAAGATTGATATCACATAGCAAATCAGCACTCTTTTCTTTGTTTCTAACAAAAAATTTCCATTTGCTTAACGTTTGGACTGTTTCTTTCGCTGGTCCTAAGCGTGTTCGCATCTCATCGTCGCATTTGCATCCTCTGTTAAAACACTTCCCAGATATGTGAACATCTGCACCTGCTCGATGTTTTATATCCCCAATTCGTAATTCGGTTTTGTTTTTTGTTTTTTGTTTTTAATGATGGCGATACTTTGTCTTATTACATTTAATGGTTACTCCTGGTTACTGATTACTCTTTTTTTCTTGCTTTCTTCTACCACCCTCTACGAGGTCTTGCAATTTTCTTTCCGAGTCGGCCATCAACACAATGCAATCTGCGTAACTTATACTGTTAAATAAATTCTGTTAATAAACCCTGGTATTATCTCCAGTTTCCTTACGATAAGTTGCGCTAATATATTTATATATTAAATATCTTACTGTCTTTTCATGGAGATTAATAGCGTGCAACAGAATTTGACCGGTAGTGTGGATGCGGACTGGAAATGTTTGCAGTGGGATGATAGTTTAATTGGTGTGCATTATAATGATTATATAACGTTTTAACTTAATTAGACTATCGCTAATCTCGATGTTAACGAAAGGAAATGGGGAATCGAAACTCGTTTCTCTTCTAAGACTTTTTCCCATTATCAGAGAATAATACAAATAATAGAAAAATACGTTTTCAGCTTATAAATGAACTGAGAATAGTTCGAATTATCATCAAGCGCTACATACCTTATTTCCAATAGTTCAGACAGTTACAGCTAAGATCCTCTGTGCTATGTACACAGGGGCGAAACTTTCTCATTTTCTTCGCGTTCCAGTGGTAAGAAGAAAATTCTTCTCAAGTGACGCTGCTTTGTGGAACATACATTTTTTTTTATTAATGTTCAGCCAATACAAGGCCCAAGAGCAACTTAATGGGTTACAAGGCCCAAGAGCAACGCAAAGGGTTACAAGGCCTAAAACCAACGCAAAGGGTTACAAGGCCCAAGAGCAACTCAAACGGTTACAAGGCCCAAGAGCAACTCAAACGGTTACAAGCCCAAGAACAACTCAAACGGTTACAAGGCCCAAGTGCAACTCAAAGGGTTACAAGGCCCAAGAGCAACTCAAAGGGTTACAAGGCCCAAGAGAAACTCAAAGGGTTACAAGGCCCAAGAGCAACTCAAAGGATTACTGTGTTATGTTGTATGAGTGCAAGGAGTGAAATTCTTGACGTTATGAAGGAAAGATAATGGTTAACTCAAGACTTGAAAACGTCGAGATTTAATTAATGTATAACATTTCAGGGTTTAATCGGAGACGTTAGAAGTATCATGAGGAAGTAGACTTTGGAAGAAACCGGAAACCCAATGCCAAACAGGAAACAAGAAACAAGCCTCTAATCTTGTTCAAAGCCCGCGAACAAGTGAGCCTATCTTCCCCTATTAGGCGAGAAAATAATTAGTGAATAAATTTTCAAAATTCTGGCGGAGTCGTCAGAAGTATAGAGTTGAAGTAAACCTTAGGAAGAACCGGAAACCCAATCCTAAACAGAGAGAAAGGATAAACCTCTACTCAAAAAACCGGGGTGGAGTGTGAACCGGACAATAGACAATGCTATCTACTTTTATCGAGAGGAAAAAGTAAATAAAATTAGAATTTTTAAAGATAATAGTGATTTACTGATTCAAGTTCTACTAATTAACACATAGCTAGGGCAGAAGATGGGAGTTCATACCTTTCCAAATGGTAGTCGCGAGTAAGTGAATTTAACGAACCTGACTGGAATTGGAACTCGGCTCTCTGATTTACAATTCTGAGCATTACACCAACTGCACATACAACTGGTATTCCCAAGCGGTCACCCATCTAAGTATTGATCAGACTCAACGTTGTTTAACTTCGGTTATCGTACGAGAATTGATATTTCAACGTGATATTGCCGTAAATTATTTCAATATATTATATTACAACGTATTATTATTATTATTATTATTATATAACATGCAATACAATATAATATTATCACTTTATAGATATTTGTTAAGCTTAACTTCATCTAATATAAAGCTAATTTGAGATGAAATGATTATGATGCGTCAACCTTTGAATTAACGAAAACCTGCCTGCCTTGAAAATGAGCATTCTAAATCTTGGCTTTTACTTGCGACTGAACATTGACGTTTGGTACTGGTAAAAAAAAAACAAAAAAAAAAAACACGCAACAAATACATCCATGAAGTAAGCCTAACATATTTACTTAGTTTAGTCCAGCCTTAGCTAAGAAGATTGTATTGCGTCAATCTTCGAAATGGTGAAAGTTTGTCTGTCTTGAAAACCAATATTCAGAATCCTGCCTTTGTTACCTGGCCTTTGTAGAATCTGATTATTTCATCTGACTTATTTAATGGGTGAAGAATGACACAAAAATATGTAGCTTCTTTGATTTTAATAACTTCAACGCTACTGTATTGCGTAATGATTGTAAGTTTAGGATCTTATCCTTTAGTTTTTAATTAAGTTAATGTTTCGTAATCTTTTCTTAGCCAATGTCCCTTTTCAGATAAAGCAACGGTCAAACCGTAAAAAAGCAACATGTGTATAGAGTTTTTGCTCCATACACATATTACTGTTCCAATTAAACGTTTAAAATACGTTTAAAAATGTTAATGTGTAGGCAAAAAGATAATATAAAATGCTGTGGCTTGTTCATGTTTTAAAGAATTGAATAATAGCCTTGTTAAAATTATAACACCACCCCACAAACTCTGGGAACACTTACTGCCCCACTTCAGAATACGTAGCGTTCCCAAGGGGCGTTACCACCTGCGTTGAGAATCATTGACAGAAATCATTGACTCGTGGGTATGCTTTTACTTTTGATTTGATACATTAGTTAAATAGGTTTCTACAGTACAGTCATCCCTTAACCAGTAGGAGTTCTTTGGAGTTTACAAAGATCTTGAATTTAGCTCCTGTTTAGTCGGCCTCATTAAGTTTCAGAAAGAAGACCTCATATATGGGGAAAATATAAGTTGATACGTTGTGATCTCTTACAGTATAAATAAAATGTGTACTTTAACGTCTGGTATGATGTGGATTGTGTTAAGCAACAGATCTCTAAATGATTGATTGATTTGTTTGTTTAATGGCATATCAATTCCTTATGGGTCATTTGATGCCGAAATTTAATTTACTTGGCAGATTTGAAGCAATAAAAATATGACATGTTATTCTGCTTTCACAATTGAATCCATGGTAGCTTTTGTGCATATACATGTTTGTATGGACATGATTACTAGAGGCGGTGATATGTGTATTCTATGTTGTAATTTTGTTGAAGTTATATTTTAGAATGCAGGTTTATTTCTTTAAGAAATTGTCGGGTATTATATGGATTAATGTCATGAAAGAGTTCTTCTGTGTTGCTTGCTTGGGTAATTTTGTTTAACGGGATATTAGCCTCTATGTGTTATTTAATAACGAAATGTAAATAATTTGAACGCAATTGTATGCCTTCAACTGCAGATAAAATGTATTGCTGGTCATCTTACTATAAATATGAAATTTTGGTAATTTTTTATATAAAAATGTATTGCTGGTAATTTTACTGTAAAAATGTATTTTGTTTTTGTGTTGTATTTTATTTGTGTTTATTGTTTTGTTTTTGCTTGGGAATTTACTGTTTGCCTATAGCTGGGACCCCCTAACAGGTGCTACCACGCCGGGTCAGGATGGACCTGGGAATAACTACAATTAAGAGGTGGTTTCACGATCCTAAAAAAAAAAAAACAATCTTCCGATCAGAGGCCTTGCTGCCGGATGTAGTTTATCGTCATACCCAGGACTATCACTAAATGTCTCATCTATCTATCTATCTATTTATCTAGTTCATGTATCGGAAGGATGGGAAGATAATGTCCTTTAATAAACCATTTAAGATATATGTCATGCTATAATACCACTACTACTACTAATAATAATAGTATCATTCTGAAACACTCATAGAAAGCCACAGGGTCACTAATCTTTGAGATTTTATAATTCATACTGACATCCACATCAAAGCCAATAGACAAGACATAGTGATTATAGAATACAAATAATGCCTCAAATATGCCAGTGACAACAGATAGAAATATATCTGTTAATCCCTATGTCAAAATCAGTAAATATAAGCACCATGAAATTGGAATTGAAAAAATGTGGCACTTTAAAACTACTGTTATACCTTTAATAGTTGGAACCCTGGATACGGTGAAAAGAGGTACATTAACAAAATCCCTGGTAGCCCCTGTCTGCAAGAGATTTAAAAAAAAATAAGTATAGTGTAGTACTGCTCATCAACTTTGAAGAGTAAAGAAAATATAAACAATATATATGTCAAGTATCACTTAAAATCAGAATTTGTGTAAACAGAACGCATATATTTACTATCTTGCCTTAATCCAGATCTTGGGCTATGACTTGGAAAGGGATTTTACTAAACAAAAAGCAAAGAAGGATAATAATAATAATAATAATAATAATAATAATAATAATAATAATAATAATAATAAAAGTGCCTCCTTATTGATATGGAAGTCCCTGAAGACTAATGTATCTTTGAAGATCTTCAAAAAGCTATCAAAATACAAGGACCTTGAAATCGAAATCTCAAAAATGTGGCACACCAACAATCCCTGTTGTAGTTGGAGCCCTTGAATTGGTTGGAAAAGATTCCCGTAGACTCATTGAAGGGATTCCTGGCCCATGCCTTAAAGAAATACAAAAAAAATTGTTCTCACAAGTACAGCCCACACCTTACGAAGGGCTTTATCTATGTAAAATATGTTTTTTTTTTATATTATTGGTCAGTGGAAAATGTCATGATGCCATTTCCAATCATAGGCCGCTGGGCGGGACCCGGAAAGAAATGTGTACACACCAGAAATCAAATGAAATAAAATAATAATAGTAGTAGTTTAAAAAAAACTTTCTCAATGCATTATGCTCAAGAACTTTCTAAAATCTGTCTTCGTGTGTTAGATGAAAGACTTGGTAAAGGATTATATTAGACAACAAAACCAGAAAATCTGGTAATAATAATACTAATACTACTACTACTACTAATAATAATAATTGATGTGCCAAAAAGTTATTGCCTCAACCAAGAAGCCTTAAAAAAGATTTTGATATTTGGTTAGACAGATTTTTAAGAAAATCTGGTTGAAAAATTTTTAAAACCCTTTTGTATATAGAAAATAGAACCTCTGCCTTCTCAGATAGAAAAATGAATAAGATAAAACATTAAATATTAGACAAATTTCAATCATATATACCCCCCCCCGAAAAAAATTAGACAAGAGTGGAAATAGATAATAGGACAGAGTATGAGATACAAACTAAAATAAATGAGATACAAAATAATGATCTCTGAGGAAATATTAGGTTGGTGCAAAAATAATGACGTAATAATGTCGTTTTTTGATGTTAAAAATACGTCAAAAAACGACATTATTACGTCATTATTTTTGCACCAACCTAATAAAATGGCAGAATCTAGCCGCAACATGAACAATTGAACTGATTCAGATTCTGTAACTGATGAAGATGAATCAAATGACATTAACGTAGAATTCCTTGGAAAAAACAAGGTTGAAATGACTGAAGCTAAAAACTACATCATTCAAATAATCAGCAAAGTAACTCGCATCAAATGTCAGAAAGAGACCGGCTTCCAAAAATTCATATGACAAGGTCCAATAAACTTTGTGCAAACATATAACGCTGCGTCGCAAACATTGTTAACGGACATACCACTACAAAAACATCAATAAGTAAATAATGTCATATATGCAACAGCTTTGATAGCTACTGAAAAACTTAATACCAAGACAAATAAGAGATTAAACAACAGACAAGTAGAGCCCACTTGGAAGGGAAGATTAAAGCGAGAAATTGGGGAAATCTGATGGGAATTATCGATACTAGATAAGATCTCAATAAATTGAAATGTTTCAAATCGGAAAAGTAAGAAGATCCAGCAGAAATATAAAATTAAATCAGTAAACGAAATTACACCAATTAAGGAAATACTTAACCAGAAACTGCAATTAAAAGCACGGAGATCAAGACGATATGAAAAGCGTTGTAGGTTTTATCTACAGAATAAGGTATTCCAAACGGACCTCAAGAAATTTTACAGGGAAATTTGAAAAGCAGTTATAGAAGTCAAAAAGCCACTATCTATTGAAGAAGTGCAAAAATTTTCGGAGGATATTTGGAACAACCCAAAGTAATATAATTCTAATGCAGAGTGAATCAAACAAGTACAAGCAAGATTGAAGAAAGAATGTGCAGGAATGGAAAAATATAACCAGGAATAATTTTAAGCAAGCTCTAACAAAATCCCCAAAATGAAAAATCCCCAAAATGGAAATGACAAGGTACACAAATTGTGGCTCTATCATCTGTTATCAATCCATAAAACTTTTGCACAAACTTTATAAATGCTAAGTAATAACTGCAATGAAATTCCAAAATGAATCACTGAAGGTATTAGGTTGGTGCAAAAATAATGACGTAATAATGTCGTTTTTTGATGTTAAAAAATACGTCAAAAAACGACATTATTACGTCATTATTTTTGCACCAACCTAATATTACATATCTTCTACAAAAAACGTATGAAACAGATGATCCAAAACATTATAGGCAAATAACATGTCTGTTCGCCACATATAAAGTTTTCACGTCTGTTCTAACGAACTGTACTTACTCTTTTCTAAAATAACATTCTTCTGGAACAGAAGGGATGTCAAAAATGTGGTAGCAAAAATAAACTACTAATAAATAAAATGATTCTGGAAAATTACTGTAAAAAAAGTAGAAATCTAAGCACAGATACCGTAAAGTCTTTGATAGTGTGCCACACTTTTGGATCCTTAACGCTTGGGAAATAGGCAAAGTCTCTTCGATTATAGTAAATTTCCTTAAATATAGCATGGAACTGTGGAAAATTGCATTATACTTAGATCAGATCAAAGGTACTGACTTCCAATTGTTTGAATATCCGACGAGGAATCTTTCAAGGAGACTCACTGTCGCCCCTTCTGTTCTGTCTGTCCTTAATATCACTTTCGCACGAACTAAACAATAATAACTATGGATACAAAGTAAAAAAGAAAGTGTTTAATCACCTATTCTACATGGATGATATCAAAGTGTTTGTCAAAAAAGACAGTGAGATGAAGGGTACCCGCAATACTGTAAAATGTTTCAGTGATGACATCGGTATGGATTTCGGATTAGAAAAATGAACAGCAATAACATTCAAGAGGGGTAGAATTACAGGACATACTCAATATATCTAGATTTTGTCACAATGAACTGTAGCTAGTTGAAGCCTATAAATCAGAAAAGGAATCAGCGAAGGAGATGAAATAAATCATACATAAATGAAGGAGAAAGTAAAAAAAGAATAGTACAGGCGCGTGCGTCTGAAGTTAAATACCGAGCTAAATTCAAAAAACAGAATATTAACCATAAACTCTTTGATTGTCTCTGTGATACAATACAGTTTCAACATCCTTAATTGGACCATAGCTGAAATTAAGCGAATGGATGTCAAAATGAGAAAGCTTCTCACTGGCCACTGCATACATCATCCTAAGGCTGATGTTAATCGTCTGTATGTCTTCAAATCCGAAGGAGGCAGAGGATTAGTTCAACTAGAACTGTCTTACAAAACCACAAAAATCGGTCTTCAAACATAACTGGAAACTAGAGGAGACTGGATAATGATATGTTAAAGAACAGGAAATAAATAAGAGATTTTATTCAGTAATAAAAGAAGCCAACAAATTCAAAAGGGAATTTCAAATGGGTGAAGAAGTGCAAATAAACTATAATATATCTACTGCAGCAGCAAAGAATCTAAAAATGATATCAAAAACAAATGCAATATACCAAATGCAGAAACGATGACAAGATAATCCTCTTCATAGTCAATACTCTACCAAACAAGCTGATGTAGACAAAACCCGTACTCATCAGTGTTTACGTAGTGTTGGGTTAAAAGCTGAAACTGACGGTTTTATTCTTGCTGCACGGGACCACTGCTTTCTAACTAGAAATTAACAAGCACACATATCGAAAATTTTTGTTAAACTGAAAAGCAGACTATGATAAATATCCAGAAACGATTGACCATCTTGTATCAGTTAGCACCCACCGAATATAAAACTCATCATGATAGAGTGGGTCAATATTTGCAGTGGAAAAACTGTAAGAAACTTATATGACCATTACTCAGAGCTGGTTCCTAAAAATAGAACCTGTAACAATTTTATGGGACACTACACACAGATAGAACAATTAAAGCTAACTGCCTAGATATCATGATCAAATATCACAAAAAACAGAATGTGATTTCCCTGCAGATTGCAATGCTTTGAAGAATTTTCAAAAAACTATTGAAATACAAGGATCTTGAAGTAGAAATCTCAAGGATTCGGCACGTGAAGACATCAATAATTTCAGTTGTAGTCGGAGCCCTCGGATTGACAGGAAAAGGTTCCGTTAGACTGAATGAAGGGATTCCTGGTAGCCCATGCCTTAAAGAAATACAAAAAAATTGTACTCACAAGTACAGCTCACACATTACGAAGAGCTTTATCTATGTAAAATGTATGTGATCCTAGTTTTTTGGTAGGGTTGCAAAAATGATCAGTGGAAAATGTCATGGAAATATTTCTGACCTTAGGTCTCTGGTTAGGACATGGATATGTGTATTCAACAGAAATCAATAATAATAATTTTTTTTTTTTTCAAAACTGCTCAGTGGAAAATGTCATGATACCATTTCTACCCCTAGGTCTCTGGGCGGGACCCGGAAAGAAATGAGTATACACCAGAAATCAAAGGAAATAATAATAATAATAATAATAATAATAATAATAATAATAATCAAATGTGCAGGGAAGGCAGCACACAACAAACAAAAATAGACCATTTAGTCTCTGAATGATCGGAATTTGCCAAAAAAGAACGATGTATTCTGTTTTCAATAAGTCACATCAAAGTAAAACTATACCTCGACTGGGCAATCGCTAAGCACTGCAACAGTAAAGGTAAATACAAATACTATGACCCTGAGTTATCAACTGTAATAGAAAATGATGAGGTTACTATTCTCTGCGATATGTCTGTCGAAACTGATAAAAGAATTTAAAGTCAGCAAACGTGTTATAATAGTGAAGAACAAGAAGGGGAAGAACTTGTCTGTTCATCGCCATGTCTACCTTCACCAAAAGAAACACTTCCCTGAAAACTACAGAGAAATTCTCCAAATAGAAAGATCTAGAAATATAAATTAAGAGAATGTGGAGCATGAAGGCCACAACATGCCCCGATGCTGATAGGTTGCCTCATTTTGGCCGGGAAAGAGATTAAAAATACAATAAAGAAAATCCATGGCTACATGAAGATATAAGAAGTGCAAAAGTTCATCTTCTTCGGACTCTATTCATAAAGATAAACTCTGAAAATGACAATAATTGGCTGTGGTACATGTACCCGGTATACGTTTATCAGTCTGGTTATCATGGTAGGTATATTGGGCTTCGTATAATTGTACATCAGTGTCATTTTGTTGGCATACGGTTCTCTCACTCAATAGTAATAATAATAATAATAATAATAATAGATAGATAGATAGATAGATAGATAGATAGATAGATAGATAGATAGATGAAACATTTTGAGATGTGTTATATAACACAAACAACGCCATAGTTGACGTTAAAATAGACACATTTGATTTATATTGCATGAGCGCCTACAAAGTGCCATCTTCCTGTCTTTCCGATATATGATGTTTTCTTTGTGACAGTTAATGAGGCCGACCAAACGGGAGTTGAATTCAAAATCTTGTAAACTCCAAAGAACTTATATCCTGCCGGTTAAGGGATCACTTTACGTAGAATCTCATTGGCGAAGGAATCAGGGCATCAAGCCAGACGTGAAAGCATAGCCATGAGTCAGAAACTAAATAACTTGGAAACTAAAGATATCTATTTTTCCACTCTTAAATTTCGGCGCTGCAGTGTAGCAAGCTATAATGTTGACACTCAACATTGATATGCCTTTACGGACAGGCGTGGGCGTTACATAAGTGATAGATGCTATTAATTAATTATATCCAGTAATGAGCAGTTGGATGATGGTACTTACCAGTCATAAATAGACCTCCCCACTGCCCAGTAATTAGATTTTTGAAATATTTCCACTCAGGTCATTCCTATTCCAGCACTTGCCACTGTTTGTTAATATTCTTAAGGAGTTCTAGCCTGAATAATTCCTTCACCTGGTTCCAACTATTCCACCCTAGCTTAATTATATTTTAGCATTTTACCAATCCTATTATTCCAGTGCCCTTGTATTTCGGAACTCAAGAATAGTTTTTAACATCATGAACTGGGTTCCTGCCGCAGAGAGGTAGTTCAAATTCGCATGCAATTATTAAGTTTACTTCTCACTGAGTGCAAACTTCTGTGACTTCAACCATCAGTTATATATGCAACTGCTTAGGGACCGAGAGAGAAAAAAAACTACAATTTTTTTTTCCTTTTCTGAAGGTGTTGTGACCAAATCATATATATTTTCGATGAAGCCTAATTGGTTAGTGCAAAAGCACTATACAATAAATAATTGAAAAATATGTTTTCCCGTTTTGTTTATTAACTGTTCTTTGAATGCCACAAACTAAGAAATTAGTTTTTTTTATGATATTTTTTAATCAATTCACCCTAAGCGAGGCGATGACGCCACAAAGACGTAAGGTTCTACGGGGAGTGAAAGAGAAGGAAAAGACTTTCTTAAACGGTAAACAAGGGATAAACCTCTATTCCTGTTCAAAAGATTAGAGTGGAATGTGAATTGGACGATAGACAAACCTATCTACTCCGATTGAGGAGGAAAAAATAAATATATAGTAAATATCAGAGTTTAGACAGAGATAGGGTAGCCATTTCAAAATGGCTTTAATTTATACGCGTTAAGAACATTCTTAATTGTCCGTAATAGTTTTTGTTCCTTCATCACCCGGGTTCTTGCAGCATCAATGCAGTGATTTTCAACTGCTGTACTGTGGCACACTAGTGCGCCGCGCGATCCTTTTAAGTGCGCCGCGCGATCCTTTTAAGTGTGCCGCGAAATATTGTTCTGGCATACATATGTGTGTGTGTGTGCGTGCGCGTGTGTGTGTGTTGTGGGTGTGGGTGTGTGGGTGTGTGTGTTAATAGTACAGTGTTAGTATTTGAATAAATGAATAAGAATTAAACTTGTTCCACTCTTCTTCGATTATACTATTTTAAATACTTTGTTTTAATATTCATTTTTTAAAAGTATTTTTTATCTTTTTAATTTAACTTTTTAAAATTTTCCTTTATTTGAATAAATGAATATTAACCTTTTTTCACATAATTGTATTCAACATTCTTTGTTTAATTCAAAATTTTTACAAAATTATATTGAATTATGAATTAATATTTATACTTTATTTAATAAAGTTCATATTTGTGTGTGTGTATCTTTTTAAAATCTATGTTTTTATTTCATAACATTTAAATGTATACCCTTTGAAAATTTTGCTAAGTGTGCCGTGATATTTTCATTTGCTCCTAGGTATGCCATTGCTTAAAAAAGTTGAGAAATACTGATCTATTCTTATCACGTATTGAATCTTTCTTTTTTTTTTTCAAATAATTCTTTTCACTTGGTTACTTCTAATATTGGACTTCAATTATGTGAAAAGAAGAAGAATTGTCCACCATTCTTATGATCGAGGGCTCAATATAAAACATTTGATGGTACCCATGGATACATTTTGGATTTTAATACAAAAGGAATATCCCACATTAGCTAAAAATTGCATTATCAGTTTTATTGCAATTTTCTAATTCTTATTCATGTAAATTGGGTTTTTCAACCCTAAATAACATAAAAAAATAACAAGCGATGAAGACTACGGCTAGCTGAATAAAAAGATGAAGGTATCGTGTATTCGACCAAACATTAAAGAAACAGCGAAAAAAAAAACAGCCCCAGGCACAGATTTCACACTGAATCACTAAATAAGCCTCACAAATAGTTGAAAAGGAACACTGAAAGTTTGTGCGTGTATTTTAAAATCTATGGTTTTATTTCATAACATTTAAATATATACCCTTTAAAAATTTTGCTAAGTGTGCTGTGTTATTTTCATTTGCTCCTAGGTCTGCCATTGATTAAAAAAGTTGAGAAATACTGTATTAATGAAATGTGTCCATTTTAACATTTGGCATGATAGAGATTTTATGAAATAACAAATCCCTGGATTTCTCATTAATGTCCACCGTAAAATCTAGTATTAATTCTTCTTATTCTTCTATGGAGCGTGTCTTTTCAGAACGTTAACGAACATGACTCTCCATAATTTCCTTTTCGCTGTAGCTCTTAATAAATGTTTTATTTTTTCTAAACCTTGTTCCACCGTCCATTTACTCATGCTCGTTAGGTAGGTTATGCGTTGTTTTCCTCATTCCCACTCGTCTTCAATTTGTCCGGTGACTATTCATTTTTCCAAGCCCTTTTTCATTATTATGTGTCGTAAAAATTTCAATTGTCTCTTCCTGATGTTAATTATAAGTGTTCGTTTTGTTTCCGTTTTCTCTAAAACTTCATCGTAGCACATGTTTGAGCCATGGTATTCTCAGCATCCTTCTGTAGAACCACATTTCAGTTGACTCTTCTTCATCAATGACGTGATTTTCAAGAATTCACTGCCATATAAAAGGACTGATATTATCTAATAGTTCAGTACTCTTTTCTTAGTTTCTAACGAAATTTTTCTATTTACAAACATCAAAATCCAGTATCAATTATTATTGTAAATACTACGTCGTTTCAGAACATATTCAAGAAATTTCTTTTCTTCATTATATGTGAACTGTCATACCTTATTAGGAAAGATAATGGTGATTTCCTGTTCCCTTCTCTACGGTTTGGAATTCAGAATTTTTCTTCTCTTAGGCCTGTTGCCCGATCCCACAAGGCTAGAGAACAGAGTCTACCCTGCTATTTAACTCATAGCTAGAGGGGAGAGTGAAAATATGAGTTCCAGTTTTTCCAAGAAATTTGTGTGAAAGTAAACACAGCTGGCCAGAATTGGATGTGAATTCAACTCACCTATACTAATCAGTGCCGATAGCTGTAACACTGTTAATAAAATTAATTATATATAATTTAATATAGGTTATTTATTATAATGATATATACGTTACACAAAAACTAGAACTAGAATATACGTAAAAAGCTGAATATATATGACAAAGAAACAAGAAGCAGTACTTAAATGACAGAGAGGCCAGAGGTAGACTTTATATGACATAGAAGCAAGAAACAGAATATAGGTGATGGAAAAACAAAAGGGAGAATATACGTGACAGAGAAGCAACAAGTGGATCATACGTGACAAAAGCAAGAATGAGTATATAGAGGATAGAGAAACAAAAAGCAGAATATACGTGACGGAGAAGCTAAAAGTGGAATGTGCGTGACAGAGAATCAAAAATCAGAATATACGCGATAAAGAAACAAAAGGTAGAATATACTTGACAGAAAAGCTAGAAATGTAATATGCGTGACAGAGAAGCAAGAAACAGAATATAGGTGATGGAAAAACAAAAGGCAGAATATACGTGACAGGGAAGCTAGAAGTGGAACATGCGTGACAGAGAACCAAGAAGTAGAATATACGAGAAACAAAAAGCAAATTTACATGGCAGTTAATCAGGAAACAGAATTTATGACAGAGAAACAAGAACCAGAATTTACGTGACAGAAACAAAAGTCAATGGTTACGAGACAGACAAAGAAGACAATTTTCTGTTTTCTCGTTAAAGCGATCTTCAGGTAGAGCTCGCATTCAAAAATAACATTTCACCTTTTTATTATTTCTATTCGAATAGGATACATTCGATAGGTATTGTATAGGTATTGTATTGCAAAATATAAATATGTACAGGCCAAAAATACGCACACTTCCGCGATAGATATTATTTAAAATTAATATTTAGTTCGTCTGTCTTTATGCTATTGGCCCCACTAAGATTTATTTATAATCATTTCACTTTAAACAAGGCGATAAAGCCACTATGATGCAAGGGATACTGAGGGTGAAATAATCTGAGAAAACGTTATTGAGTAGAAAGGACAATGAAAGACCAGGATTAGAAAAAAAAAAAAAAGAAAGAAAAACCGAAGACGACGATTAATTTAAATTTGCGATGATCGTTGTTGATAGGAGAGCAGGAATGAGTTCCACGGGCGATGAGTGTGAGAGAAGAATCTATTAGAATAAATCATCTAGCAATTTCAATAGTAAAATTATGAAACTTAGCTGCCTATCCAGTACTGTGCTTTCCTTCATGAAGTCCAAGTACCGAAGATAATCGGCATCAAAAGAATCTCTATGAAAATATTCATAGAAAAGGCACAGGGAAACTACGTTACAATAATGGTAAAGTGATTAGAGCCGAGTTGCCAGGTCATGATTAAAAGCATTTCAGATTCTTCTGTAAATTTTGTAAAGAATCTCTAGATAAATATCAGAAGCACCAAACCGGATGTGACAGCAATATTCAATAAGTTGAGAGATAGATTTTTGCTGGAAAAATTGTCTAGCACGATAGAGTAAAGCAACCTTTTCCCATTCTGACAGTCTACAGTCTTTCGATTCTGTCTCGTTGAAAAGTCGTTGTTTTACTAATTCCCGTACAAGTTTCATTCCATAAGTGCTAAATTAGATATAAAGTTGCTCATATTCAAGGCCAATCTAAGCAGAATGTTTTGGATTGTTATCATGCTGGAATATAGCTCTCATTCTTGAAGGCAACATTTTCATGTAATCTACTGCCTTCAAAATTCCGTCGATGAAATGCAGATCTATAGGGCCTTTAGGTTTCTTAGAGTTCTTAAATAAAAGCAACGGGTTTTCTTTCAACATTTTCATGTAATCTACTGCATTCTTTAAAACTCCGTCGTTGCTCCCATGTTGAGTCCATGGTATTCTCAGCATTTCTGCTAAATTACATTTCTGCTGCCTCAAGTCTCTTTTCCATCTCTGACGAGATTATCCAGTATTCACTGTCATATACGAGTTACCAATATTCCACAAGAATTGAGTATTCTTCTTTGGTTTTAATTTTATTTTCATAATACTTTGCTTATCTTTTGGAAAGCTCGGAGATCCCACGTTAAAAAGGCCTTGTGCCACATGACGCCTTCGTGGTGGAGGGTGACTGAATATCATCTTTTGGAAGGCATTTCCGTTATCGCAATCTGACTTCGGATTTCGGTGTCGCATTTTCCATTCTTGGTACTTCCAATCTATAATTTATACGTTGGGTTGTTTCTTTTGCTGACAACCATGCGTTCTGTCTTCTTACAGTTGATACTTAGTCCTTCTTCCCGTTTTGCTTTACTACCTTCTATAGAAGTTCCTCTAGTTTTCTTTCTGCGTCTGCTATCAACACTGTGTCGTTTGTATGTCTAATGCTGTTATGATTGTGACCACCAATAATAAATCCTTGTAACTCTCCTAGGATTTCTTCAGTTTTTGAATTGTTGATACTGGTTGAAAAAGACCGGTGAGAAAGCATATCCTTGTCTTAAGCCCCTTTATATTTTTGTATATTTACTGGATTCATTTTCTATCCATATGCAGGCAGTTTGCTCCCAATATGGCTTCTGTATTATTCTAATATCCTCTCCAAATCATTAAGGCTTACCTAGCAGTCCTAACAGTACTTTATCTTGTTCAAGAAAAAAAAAAAACAACAACTCCAGTCTCAAGTTTGGTTTAAAAATATACTTACAATAATGAAACTACTTTAGCAGCGGTGTACTTACTTTTAGACGGCTGCATATTAATACTTTTTGTTTCAAAGTTTAAATGCTATAGAGTTTGGTAATAAATAATTCCTGATAAAAATCGTTTTGATTCTATGATGTTTCACTAGAAATAATACAATTTTGGTATAATTAAATTAGAAGAAAATTAACTATTTATTTTAAGAAAATTGGTAAGAATGGACTTTTTATGATATATATATATATATATATATATATATATATATATATATATATATATATATATATGGTCAGAAGTAGAGAGAAACAGGAGAGTGACAAAATGGGGAAGAGGTAAAAGAGGAGGGGGGAATATTTTATCGACAATCAGGGCATGCAAAACTCGCGTGCGTAGGTGGCAAAGAGGGAATAATAGAGGGTAAGGTGGGGTAGGCGTTCTGTCAGGCGAGCAGGCGCGTCCGCGCTTGCGCCCTCTCGCAGCAAGCACGTGCCGCATGTTCACGCATGCTTACAAGTGCGTGGGCATTCAAGAACACTTGCTTCTCTCTCCAAGCCGAGAATTGCGTATGGAGAGAGAGAGAGAGAGAGAGAAGGAGAAAAAAAAGGCAAAAATAGAAAAGGAAAAGTAAGACAGAAAAGACAAACGCATAAATGAAACTACAAAATAAATAATCACATGTTGCATGCATCCCACGCGTTTTTTTGCTCCGACGACTTACAAGTTTGGACCTGTTGAGCAATAGACTTTGCCATTCCCGGCCGCCGTATCTAAGATTCCTTTCTTTGTGGCTGACTTCACTTGATGACACAGATGCCACTGATTAAGGGCGGGAGGACTACCTACAAAAAATTTAGAATAAAAAATATATAAATAAAATAAAATAAAAAGATTCAGAATTTCCCCTTACTCTATCGCTCTTAAAACTACATATAATTTCCTTAAGTTAATATTTTTTTGTCACTATTCGTGTGATTATTACTTATTGAATTAATATTTTAAATCCAATATCTCAGCAATGATGCTACTACTATTAATGAAACATATAATCTGACAAGTAATTTTATGCTACTACATTACTAGTACAGCGACTAATAGTAGTAGTAATATGATCAAAAATAACTTCTTCCATTCGTGCATTCACTTTACAATACAATATACATCTACTCCAATTTATAGTGCTTTTACTATTCCTTTTTACAACATCTAGTTCTATCAGTAACATTAATATTAGGGCCACGTCAACAGCTATACTATTGTTACTACTATGACTACTGGGTCTACCACAACGATACTGCCATTAATATGAATGTTCGTACTATTACGACAGTATTGAAGCTCTAATTCCATTAACATTACTAAAGCTACGTCCATAGCTGTATTATTGTTACTAATGACTAATATTGAGGCTGCCATGAACTGCCGTTTACACACTATGAATGTCCTTGCTATTGCTATACTATTGATACTATATACTGTTCCTACTACTAAAGGCTACGATTAAAATGTTGTTACCATTGGTATAAATGCACAACCGTTATCCTCTTCTTCAATGAGTCGTGTCCATTCTCGAAGTGGGCGGTCACGACTCTCCACAACTTTCTGTCTTTTGTTGCTCTTAGTAAGGTTTATCTTTTGGCTATTCTCCTAGTTCCTATTCTGCCAACCATTTTCATAAGCTCGTTAGGTATGTTATTCGCTGCTTTCTTTTGCTCGTCTTATCTTAAAAATATCCTGTGAGTGTCAAATTCTCCAAGCCCTCTTTCCTCAATATATGCCCTTGACTGTCTTTTTCTGATTCTATGTGTCCTTTTTGTTTCCATTTTCCTTAAAACTCCCCCATTACTCACCGTCAATGACATTCTCAGCATCCTTCTGTATAACCGCGTTTCTGTTGGTTCAAGTATCTTCATCTTCTTATCTTGTCCTGCATTCACCGCCTTATAGGATCGATATTACATAATAGTTCAGCAATCTTTTCTTTGTTCCTAACGAAATTTTGCTCTTTCTTAATACTTTGCTTAGCTTTTACAAGGCATCTTTCGCTATTCCAATGAGCCTTCGGATTTCGGCGTCACATTTTCCGTCCTCTGTTAAAAAACTTCCCAGATATTCTACTGTTTCTTAATACTTTGCTTAGCTTTTACAAGGCATTTTCGCTATTCCAATGAGTCTTCGGATTTCGGCGTCACATTTTCCTTCAGTTCACTGTTAAAGAACTACCTAGATATTTAAATTTTCATACTTGATTGGCTATAAATTCTCCATTTCGTATCTTTTTTTTTTTTTTTTTTTTTTTTTTTTTTTGACAACCATATATTCTGTCTTACAACTGTGAATAATGTTGCTATGTGTTTAGTGTTTCTAGTTACAATTGCTTTAATGTTATTAATACCACTACTATCACGATATTTGCAACACACTGTTATCCAACTCGACTCTGTTGTAGCCAGACATATGTGTGTCTCTGGCTACAACTATACAAGCTGACGGAGGCGTTGGAGGTATTTTTAGAGATTCCCAGTGTAACGTCTATCGTCTTTCTTTCTTTTTCACTGAATGGATATTTCCATATTTGGCATTGGTGTAAATAAATGCGCGTGTGTGCACGCGCAAAATGAATACTTGCAAGTATAAAGTCCCTCCGATAGAACCAACGGAAAGGATGCGTCTGTTTAGCAATTTCGTGACAAACGACTTACGTCCCCGCCCATGACTGGCTTCACAACTAAGCAACAGATCGGTGGTCGAGGGGTGGTAATTCCGCTCTCCCTCTTTGTCCCTTATTCTTCGAACTGTCGACCTGGGGGTACTTATCTAGAAGTAGCAAAAATCATAATTTAACACTTCACTTAGAACTTCTGGCTCTAAGCGCACAATATTTAATATCAACTGATTGCAAATTATATCTGTGCTCAGCATTTGTAAAAACACTCACCATATTGCTATCATTGATTGATTTGTTTTTACGATCTATCAACCTTTTGCAGATTATTTAAAGCCAGAAAATATTTTTAGATTGTAAGAATTTTATGACGATAATAATGATTTACTTATATAATTCCTATTAATTAACAAGTGGGGAAGAAGAGATAAATTCATATTTTCCCCAATGGTATTTGCGCGTTAGTAAACCTAACGAACACGACTGGAATTGGAACACAACTCCTCTATCTCCAGTTTCGAACCGTTATCCATCGTATTACCTGCACATCCACGGTTACAGCACCTGGTATTTCCAAGCGGTGACCCATCTAGGTACTGACCAGATTCAATGTTGCTTAACTTCGATGATCGTATGAGAACCGATGTTTCAACGCGATATGGCCATAAGCCGCCATGTTGCTATGATCATCAAATTAGCCTTAGAAGGCATAGCCTGTGAGTTTATTCCCCGCTTGGTACTTCATGCATGTAGGCTCATTGTCAGAGTGGAGGGAGCAGTTTAAGTCAAGTTGTCTCCGTGTAAGAATTTGCACAGTAAAATTAGTTTACATCATTTTCATAAGTGGGAGGTGACAAAGTATGGGGGTACTCCCTTACTTTTCCTATATGTATGTGATTATTGCGCTAAAGTTGGTTTAGTCCGACAATTACCTAAAGGCATTTCAGAATTGTTGACACCAAAGCCTCTCTTGAAAAATTTATCTCTTAATTGCCGGGTTCGTGAGGCTCACAGACAGCAAGAAGATGCATCATTAAGATTTGTAAGCCCTGTTTCCTTGCATCATAAGAAGTAATGAATTATTGGTCCATATTTATTTGTACCGATCATCTACAAATATTTAAAATTTTGTACCTTACGACGAGTTTAATCTTAGAATATTCCCAACTACCGTAATTACTTGGGTATAATACGAACATTTTCCCCAGATTTGTAATCTTAAAAGTTAGTTGGGCATTTTATACACAAATACTAAACTTTTTCCAGCCACGTGCGTTATCATATTCGGAACGTTATGGGTGAAAGCAATTGTATCTAGTGATTTACTAAGCGTAGTTTAGATGTGGCACAAGTCCAAAAGTTCGGAGCACCCAGTGAGGATTGAACTCACTACTCAGTCGTAATTTTCCTGGCAAGACAAGCTACTGTAACAATTATACCATGTCGAAGTGACCAATTATGTCATATTAATTAACTAAAATGTATGGCTTTTGGACATATCACGTTGTGACACCGGTTCCCCTACAATCACCGAATTTAAGCAACACCGAGCCTTATCAGTACCTGGATAGGTGACTGTTTGAGAATATCAGGTGCTGCAAGCTTGGATGTGCGAGTGGCGTAATGGATAATGGCTCGGAATTGTTAATCGGAGAGCCGAGTTCCAATTCCAATTGGATTAGTTATATTCACTTACGCACAAATACTCCTGTGAAAGGTATGTATACACCTTTTCTATCCACACCCCCAGCTACGGGTTAATTAGTAAGACTTGTATCATTATTATCTCAAAAACTATTCTTATAACCTAAAAACATTTTCTGGATTTAAATAGACTGCAAAGGGTTGATAAGCCATATAAAACGTATC
The DNA here is from genome assembly GCA_963932145.1 of Acanthosepion lycidas. Taxonomy (NCBI): domain Eukaryota; kingdom Metazoa; phylum Mollusca; class Cephalopoda; order Sepiida; family Sepiidae; genus Acanthosepion; species Acanthosepion lycidas. Next base: position 44,062,011 of record OZ010597.1, on the reverse strand, counting down.
AGTCAAATAAAATGTACCTGTGTATCAATGTATAATGTAAGATATATAAATTCTTATTTTTAATCGATACGAACCGGATATGAAATTGAACAATAGTTAAATTTAGGTTAATTTTAACTACTACAAAATTCTAAAAGTCAGTGCGTATTTTACACAGGAAATATTTTTTTTTGAATCTCGTAGCCCAGAAAGATTACTGTTATATATGAATAATTACGGTACTATTTCCATAAGGGTATTTGTAATGGTTAACGAGCTAGGCTCGTTGTACATTATTGTTAAGTAGAGAGTGCTATTGGAAGCACGGCTCGCTTTGAGGACTCTGGTAAGAGTTGGGTTACATTCACTTACGTGCTAAAACTCATGGGAAAGGTATGAATCCATCTCTTCTCCCCGCCCCCAGCTATGGGTAAGATAGGAGGATAGAAGAGGGCCTATAGCTTTGAGTGGCAGACAGTCTAGGAGAAGGAAACCTACTACCTTGTAGGTCCTGCTTCTTTAAGCAAAGGCTAGAACATGGTAACTTCAAAAACAAATTCACCTTGAAGAAAGGGACTGTCCCCTACTTCGACCCGCGACAAAAAAATAATGGATTCCTCGGACGAGAGAGGTCTATCATCATTGAGTTCTCCATACTAATGACCTTGCGCCAAACTAGTCTAAGTTTAGTTAATGGCAACTACTGCTGCCACCGATATTTCCTTTTATCCGTGTATTGTGTTTTAATAACAGAACTGGTATTCTCTCGACATTTACTGAGCAAAGTTTATCCTCGCACGGCATTATACACTGTGTAACGAAGTATTAACGAGTTGACAGTTTTCCATTTTGTCCAAAAACTACACATTGGAATTTAACAAAGTTTTCATAGTGATAGCGACAGTTATATGCGGGTACCTTGTAAAAAGTGTAATGTTCCGCAAAAATACACAGAAACTACGGTCATTTACTTAATTTACTTAAATTATAACTGTTCCAAATTATTAGATAGGTGTAATTAAAACTAATAAGAACAAGAAAATAACACTTTAATTGTTTCATATACAGATTGTTATGGATACATACAGTAACCAACATGAAATAAATAGAAATCAACAAGTACAGAGAGTTGAAAAATAATAATGGAGCTGGTTAACAAGGGATAATGTGATCCTTTTCTTGAAATGACGTGGATAAGGTGCTGGTCCATAGAACATGTCAATTTTTGGATCTCCTCTGATGTAATTCCATGTGATACATTCACTATTGCCTGTCACAAGTCCTCCTTCCTTCTAAATTGGCATCCATTCTTGTAAACACATTGCTTCAGAATGCATCACAAGTTTTTCATTGAGTTATAGTCTGGAGAATTGGCTGGCCAGTTTATTTTCCAAGGTTCACAGAAACCTACTTATTGCAGGTACTCTATAGTTTTATGCGCTGCTTGCAAGGGAGCATTATCTTGTATAAGTATGATGGTTCTCCTGGATGTGATCCTTTGCTTTTTTAACCAAGTTTCAAGGTGCTCTCTCAGGAAGGCTATATAAACAACTGCAGTTATTTTAATATTGTCAGACACTTTCCACGGACCAACCATGATACCTCGAATAATACCAGATACCAAATGATGATACACCCTCCTCTTTGTTGGCGTCTCAAGCGTTGATGACGATGTCGTCTGTTTACGATCCAAACTTTGCTCCAATCATCAGGGGCATCGATGGTAGCACGAGTTTCATCCGCGGACAAAACCTTCGAGAAGTAGACCTTTATGTTATCTTCTGCCCATTTCAGACGCTTTTGTACGAATCTTTTTGTCAATGGATGCGTTTTCACCTGTCTCAATGATTTCCCAATCTTTTTCAGAAGATGACATTGAGTAATTCTGGACACAGTTGTTTCTCCAATGCACCTGAAAAGTCCTTCACTGGTCAGTCCTGGGTTATTTACAGCTTCACGTTTAATTTGTGACAGAGAACTTCAGGAAACAACCCTCAAGTGACCCTTATCGGTCCTCTTACGTACCTTCGTAGGAGCTGCAACAAACCTTTTCACAGTTTGGTGATATCTTCCAATCATATTGGATATTTCTGATGTTGATTTACCTTTTGTAAGTTCAGATGTTGTAACAAACTTCTAAGAAGTAAATAAACATGTCTCAGTCTTAATACATGCTCCCCTACAAAAGGTTTTGTATCAGATAAACCAAAATTTAATAAAATGTTATATGCATTTACTTATAGGATCTACTTTTTATATGTCCTGAACTATACCAGTTTATAAGGTCTAGATTTTATACGTCCTGAACTATAGCGGTTTATAAGGTGTAGTTTTGTATATCTTCTCAACTATAACAATCTTGTATATGACTGCTTTTATTTTAATGTCCTGTCCCTTCAGGGAGTAGGCGATCAGCACAGACGTATTCTGTTTATTATTTGTGAATTGACGTCCATTCTTGAGAAGCATAGTGGAGTGGTTTCCTATTGCCTTTTGTACTGTTTTGTATTCAAAGTTATGATTCTCGTATACCCGGATGCCACCTAAGACTAGAGAGCTCATTCTACCCTGTAATTTAACCCACAGCTAGAAGGTAGAGAAAAAAGACCGACTCATGTCTTCTCCAATCCCTCCCCGTCTTTTGAACAGGTGTAGTGGTTTATCCCTTGTTTCTTGATTCGGATTAACTTTCCGGTTCCTCCTCCCAGTTTTCTCATTTCCTTTCACTCCCTTGCGTCTTATTATCACCTTTTACTTGCGGCAAAATGATTTTAAAAAAAATAGCATTCGTACGAAACTGAGCTATACTTAGTAAATGTTCGCATGAAGCCTCTAACGTTAAGCAATAATTATTAGGTTAGTCTCCCTGGATAATACATTTGAATACTGGTATGTATGTGATTCTTACTGTTTAAAACATTCTAATAGCCATATATTAGGTTAGTGCAAAAATAATGTCGTTTTCTCACATATGTTACTATGTGAGAAAACGACATTATTTTTGCACCTACCTAATACAATAGGCTTGTGTCCGAATAAGCTAAAATTACTAAATATTTATATTGAGGTTTTGTGTTCATTAGGTTAGTCAAACCAAATACTATTTTATGTCATTCATTATAGGAGCCTTGTATTAGAACAGGGGTCGTCAAACAAGATCGAGCGACCCCCTAGGAGTCGGTGAGGAGTTCCAGAGTGTCGATGATAGTCAAGGGGCCGAATGTAGATCGCTGCGCGAATGAAACTAAGCTACATTTTAGTTAGTGTACATGTATACTGTGTTCTAATAAAAATACCGAGTGAATCCGTTCTATTAAATAGTAAACATTGTAATGACAAAAGTACGCAGGTGTAGGCTTTAAGAAAGCTTTATTCAACTGAGAATACGAGGTTCAGGTATAGTGTCCTTTTATAGTCCCAGCAAACAAAAATAGCTATCTTAAAGAGGAGAGTAACAAAACAAGTGGAGACCACTCTTGATTATTCATAACAAATAGCCTCCGTGACTATTGCACTTAAATTTGGGCATAGTCTCGTCAACTTGCACAACAATACCAGGCCCACCTAATTTATCTCTGCTAAAATCGGTCTTTGATATTTTCTTCTTGAGATGGATTAATATATTAACTATTGTATGTTCTTTATTTATATCCAAGTTAATTTTACGCTGTATATTGACTGTCTGGTAGCATACTTCATCACCACTCTAATAATTTCTTTTAAAGAAGTGTCAAACCCATCAAAAAAAGACCCCGTTCTGATATCGCTATATTTTTTGTATTATAAGCACATACTCTTTTCATACATCTCCAAGCATACTCATCTTTGTGCTTTTTATAGGACACTAATTTCAGAGCTTCTTTGCATTTGAGACAATTCACTCTAGGTTTTAATCAACTTCTTTGCATACAATACGTTATTAATTGGATATTAGTAGTGGTTATGCAATTCTGTTCAGTAGAATCGACTATATTTAGGCTTGGTGTACTTCATATATTATTTGCTTGATTCATTGGGGTTATCTAATATATTTTCTTAAATATATTTTTGTGAAAATTTCTGAACCTAATGATGCTGGGGGGAAATTCTGAACTGATGACGCTGGGGGAGGGGGGATATTTGAACCTGATCCACATTTCTTAACATTTCATACATTTTAGTTAACATTTTAATTGCCAACATCAGTGCGAGTTTTAACGTTCAAAGATATTTTAAATGGGGGTTGCTGTAGAAGGAAGAGAAACAAAAAGGGTTCGAAAAGTTTAATGACTCCTGTATTAGACGAATGCGAACTTAGAGCTCCGTCCGTTAAACATTTTTTTTAGTTATCTTCCCTGACGTTTCAATGACATGATAATTAGAATAACAGTTTTTTTGTTTTTTTTTCTGATTATTTTGTTCCTTCAATTTTTTACTTTTGTGACAACGCCGAACTGTTGACCACGGGGTTTTTTCTCTCAGCTCATTTACTGGATTCTCCCTACAACAGATTCTGAGGTATCTGATGATATATAACACCCCTTATTTGTATTTAATATTACAGCATTATGGAGTTTGTCTATGTACTGGTAGACTACGATGTCTGTGTAAACATTAGTATATCAGACACTACAACTTCGCATAGAAGATCCAGGAGCAACTGGTTTTGTAATTTCCCAGGAGTGGAGAATATTTTTTATGACATTTTAATATTTTGTTATGTAAAATCTATTAAAGTCTCATTACACTCCATTATACGATGATTTGTTTTAATCATTTTATTTGTTTCATACTGTTTCTCGAATGTTTTTTTTTATCTCCGTTTAGCAGACAATAACAATATCATCTTTCGAATGTAACAGGATTTTATTTAACATACAAATTGAATGGAACCTGTACCATGAAATAAAAACTTGGAAGCAAATAGATGCAATTGTTAAAAAAGTTTTATATTGTTAACTTAATATCCAGATATCAAATACTGGGAGAAATGAAAGTATAACGATTGTGAATATTAAATTGATTCTGTAAATTCTTTGTAAAATCAAAGTAAAACAGTGTTTCATTGTAAAGCAATCACTCCAGATATTTTAGCGGTTTCCTTTTCTTACATAGCTATTGATATCGATGGTGAAAATCGGCAAAATACTGACTTCGAATATAAGCTTATCCGCTATTTTATCATCGTTTTTTGATCACACATTTATCGGCTTATAACACGAGTATATCCGTCACTTTTTAACCATTTTTTGTCGGGAAAAGTAGTGCCTAATATACAATCAAATCCGGTAGATTGTATTATATTTTCAAAGATGTGAACTTTTTTCTATTGCTGACGGTGTTGTTAGTGCTAAAAATGCGGCATGGGTCGCAATTTGATCACCTGAAAAACAATCGTTTGTATAATGTAACTATATTATACAAACGATTGTTTTTCAGGTGATCAAATTTCATACATCTCCAAGCATACCCATCTTTGTGCTTTTTATAGGACACTAATTTCAGAGCTTCTTTGCATGTGAGACAATTCATTCTAGATTTTAATGAACTTTTTTGCATACAATACGTTATTAATTGGATATTAGTAGTGGTTAAGTGGCGATTTTTGTTAATTATAATTGATTAGCATGTGATTGTCATCGATCAACAATTTAGATTACTATTATAAGTATCGTATATACACGTGTATAAATTAATATCTCGTATTATCAGTCAACCCTTGACTTTCCGTTAATTTATTAGATAATAGGTTTATATGTTAATCTAAGTTCATAAAACATCAAGGATAACCACGACTTTCTCCCATATTGCAACGTGTAAATTCTGTTTTAAAGCTGGAATGTCTAGAAACCAGACACATCTGCTTTTACGCAGGTTTTCGCAACCTACACGAAGTGGCTACTGATCCCATCCGCAAAAGGCCAGGCGAGTTACAAGAAATTATGTTTGGTGGACGGTAACGGATGTAATAATAAAAATGTAATATTTGATAAGAATACGTGATTAAATTTTAAATATCTAAGATAATTGATTATTCAATTCTGGACTCCGTCAAATTAACGTTAGACGAATTGAGGGTTTATGATTTCGGGCCTTTCTTCGTGCGTTCGATCTTGCGAGGGCGTGATGGGTTCTCTGCCTTCCTTCGTACTTCAGGGGTTCATATAACTTCCTTTCATTCGTGGTGTCTTGAGACAGCTCGGTTCACTTCCTTGTTATGTTGTTGCACCTACCGATATCATTCGGGGTCCGATTCTGCACTTGGTGTCTATGAGACTACTTTCTAGCTAAGACTCAGGGTTCTTGGGTCTTTTGTCTTTCGGGGGTTACACATACACGCACACACACACGCGTGTGCGCACAGACACAAACACACATAGAACCCCCCCATATATATATATATATATAAAAGTCAACATAGAAGTCAACACTTAGAGGCGACAGTGTTTCATGCTAGATACAATCGTCAGGCCTGACGATTGCATCTAGTATGAAACAGATTGTCGCCTCTAAGTGTTGACTTCTATGTCCACTTTTATATGTACACACGCTCTATCTCTTATATTGAGCACTTTATCGCATAAATATAGCACATCTTAAGACTATATTTCTTCATATATATATATATATATATATATATATATTGATAATATTAGTGGGAAATATACACATATATATGCAATTATATATCTAAAATGTATAAATATATATACATACATACATACACATACATATATATTTGTTTAAAAAATAATTCCAAGAGGATAGAATCCTGGTAGAACTCAATGTTCAGGACAGAGTAAGGATATAATAAAAAGGCTTAAACACTAATATTAGTGTTTAAGCCTTTTATTTTATATATATATATATATATATATATATATATATATATATATATATATATATATATATATATATATATGGTATATATGGTATATTTAGTGGGTACATGTGCTTAAGTAGACATATTTTTATATTAACAGTAAAATAATATCTACCGGCCTAGATGTCGAACGTCTTACGAAAGAAAATGTGCCTTTTAATAAAAATCAAAATATTATTACTATTTTATCTGGTTAGATTCCTTCCCGGAGGCACATTTTCTTTAAATATATATTAAGATAATATAAGTATATCTAAAATGTGTGTGTGTGTGTGTATAAAATTGTATTTCACAAAAAAATGGTCGAAATAAAAAATTGAAAATTATAATTAATCTATTTATTTATTTATTGAATCGTTTCACCCCAAGCAATGTGAATGCCACTAGGATGCAGCGGGACTACATGGATTGAAAGAGAATGATAAGAATTTAATGAGGAGGATTGAGGAAAGGGCCATTTACTTACTTAACGTAAACTAATTATACTTACATCAAATTAATTATGTTTTTAAATATTAAGATAATATAAATATAAATGAACTCCTTAACAAACATCTACAGAAGTCATATGTATCGAAAATTTAAGAAACTATAATCAGAACCCTTCACTAGATTAACAATTTACTTTTACATACATTCCTTTCCAAAACGGAAATATTTTGCTACACATGTAATTCAACTCAAAAGTAGCACTAATAGCTAACTTCCGATTATATCAAAAGAAATTAACTAATACATATAACCGAGCGATTTCAACTAATTTTACGTTGTAAAATAACGCATTTTAAGGAAGAACAAATACAAATAAATAGACGTCAAAAAAATAACTTTTTGAAGGAAAATATGATTTCGGAAAATAAATCCAATTTTACCATCAAGTTTCTTGAAGAGTGAAAATCAAAACAGACAAGATAAACGATCAATTTTAATCTTAAATAAATCTAATTATAAATCTAACCTCCTACGATTAATACTTATAATATCACCAAACCCAATTAAAAAACGAAATAATAGCCCAGTGAACATATATAAATATGTGTATGTATGTGTGTAGGTATGTGTGAGCATGTGTATGTATAAGTATTTATCTTTTAAGCATTATCAACGGTATAATATATATATATATATATATATATATATATATATATATATATATATATATATATATATATATATAGTGTCTAATTATTAATATTTATTATTTATGTAAAAACGTAATTAAACGAAATACAACTTCCCTATCAAAAAAACTAAAATGTCCATAAATAAAAATAAATAACTAAAATAAAAACTAAATAACTAAAAATAAGTCACATCTCTGGGGCCGGATCCAAACCAGACTAAGTCTGCAACAGATAAGAAAAAAAAAAAAAAAACGAAGCAAAGTGCAAAATGATCACGACGCACATGACAAGCGCACGCGAGCGCTGGACAAACACACACACAAACACAGAGAATACAGAAGCAAATTTACACCAGTGCTAAATGTGTATAAAAAGAAAAAATTGAAAAAATATAAGCAGTAAATTGCTGATACCCCCTGAAGAATAAACGAACAGGTGAGTCGACGAAACTCTGGAGTCGGAATTCTGTAGGTAACATCAGTCGGCTATTTAATTTAATCACATTAATCATATATATATATATATATATATATATATATATATATATATATATATATATATATATATATATGCGCGCCTGTGTGTAATGACTAATGACTGCACACAATAGCGCTCACAAAACTTCAAGTCGTGGTCAGTCATTTGTGACGCACACACACACACACACACAGACACATATATATACACACATATGTTTCATTGAATGTGACGAACAAGGAAGATTTTATTAGTTTTTTTATTCAATCTTACAGTTTTTCTTTTATAAAACTTTCCTTGTGCGCTACATTCAGTGAAATATATATAAAAGAACGATTGCTGCCAAAATACACAATACATATATATGTGTGTGTGTGTGTGCGTGCGTGTGTGCACGCGTATGTGTGTGCATATATATATATATATATATATATATTGATAATATTAGTAGTCAGTATATATATATATATATATATAAATTTCCAAGAGGATAGAATCCAGGTAGAGTTCAGTATCTAGGACAGAGGAAGAATATAATATAAAGGGCTAAAACACTAATATTCCATGGTTATAATTTGTTACATTGGAATCGTAATCACGATCCAATTCCTCAGACCTACAAATTAAAAAAGAACACGATTCCAGTGTAATAGATTATAACCAGGGAATATTAGTGTTTGAGCCTTTTATTTTATATATATATATATATATATATATATATATATATATATATATATATATATATATATATATATTAAACAAATAAAACAGATAAAATAAAAATAAATAAATTCGGAGATTCGTACATATAATCTGCTCATCAAGAGATTAGATATTTCAGTTAAGTTTAGTGAGGGATATCAAATTTTGATATCATCATCAGATTAGATTTTCATGCAATAACATCTTTAAAAGCGAACACATTTTAAATAAATTAACGTGAAAAATAAACGTGTTTTTATATAAGGTCTATTAAGTAATATATGATATTTATTAATAAATCTATAACTATCTAACTTCCTCATGAATGGATTCCGCCTACAAAATTTGATGCCGAGGACATAATTTTATTTTCTTAGTTTCCTATTAAAGCCCTAATTCTTGATATTAAGTAATCACAAAAAAAAAAAAAAAAAAAACTATTTAAAAGCGTTAGGATCCACAAACTAACTGGTCAATGTAACGATTTTTTTTTTTTGTGAAATACAATCTTTGCTATTACACACCCGCACGCGCACGCATGCACGCACGCACACACATAAACACACACACACACATAAACACACACACACATATATATATATATAAACTATAGTTTTACTTTTAAGGTATGCCATATTTATGAGTTTAAGTGATCAATATCATGAATAGAACGTATGTAGATATAAACGTAATACATTTAGGTCAGCACTTGAGCGGCAGTTCGTTTCGTGTTTAAACACAATGTTCAGACCATGTGTGTTATGTTTTGGCTTCATTATTTATATATACTGTTCAATGGTGCATTATGGGTAGGTCTATTGTATCATTCTGACGGTTATTGGGTGGGTTATGTTTCAAGTTATTCTAGGGCCTATTGAGTAGAAATAATTGTAGATCCGAATACAGTTTTCTGCCTATTTTATAGTATTGTTTCTTAACTGTTTTTACTCGTTATTTTTATTGATTACTTTATTATTTGCTGTTGATTGTTATTAGTACTTTTACTTGTGTTCATGTACGCGTTCGTAGTTTGTTAATTTGTTTATTTACTTAATTTGTTTACTTATTTATTAATTTGGATTATTTGATTTGATTTATTTATTGACTTATTTATTTTTTCGTTCGTTTTTAGTTTTCGATTTTTATGTAACGTAGTACAAATTTTCTGGCCATCTTAAGATTGCATGAAACAGACTGTTTTCTTTTGCTACTCCATAGCAAAATAAGTATATCTTAGAGAATCGGCAAGAAAGGCTTATGGTCTGGACTCTGGCTTACCCACTCTAACACAATGACGTTATTGGCCATTAACCATTTCTTGGCCAATGTTGACACGTGTCTTGAGTCGTTGTCTTGTTGAAATGTCCACTGATATTCTTGCCCATGTTTTTCGGTAAACTGTCTTATGTTTTTGCTCAAAATCTGAAAATACTGTTTTTCATTCATGATTCCATTCGCTTCAACCAGGCTAGTAGTCCGACTAGCTGGGGAAAAAAATCTAATATAATGCTATTAGCACCAGCATGACTGTTAAGACAGTGTCTTGATAGCTTCACCGTTTTTTGTTTTTTTTGTTGTTTTTTATTTTTTTGTTTTTTTCATCAAACAGAAACTAAACGAATTTATACGTAGTCTTTCTTGCTTGTTTTTCATGGAGACTAGTCTTATGCAAAGTTTGCTGGATTTTCTGCCCAGATGTTTTGATAGCAGAATCATTTAAACTTACCAAACTGCCTTTGTTGTGATCTTTGGATTATTCTTGACGTTTCTGATGATTTTTCTTGCCATTCGAAGTGATACTTGAGGCTACCGTCTTCTACCTTTCAGTTGGCATTCTTGAATTTCTTGATAATGCTCTGATCTATTGGAAATAGTGCTTGAACATAGTATAGTAGAGATAGGAATATAGGAAACAGAGGATGTAGCGTTGCAGCCACTGTCATTTCAGTTGAGACTTAACGAAGTTCGTTAATGTTAACCATGGTGACTGGTTTTCTTTTCATATAGAAAGGAGGAAGACTGCAAATGCTACCTTCTATTTAATTGCAATTCTGAAGATTGTCGTACTAAAATTTTTATTCATTTTAAAGGAAGTGGGAAACACTCTAATGAAAATTAAAATCTATACCTGCATGGTTCATTTTCATTCTATATGTTGTAATTTTGGCTAATCCTCGTCGCCAAAATGGTTACTTATTTTAATGCATCACGTGACGCAAGCAATAGCCGGTGAATAGAATAATCAAACGGAGGTTGGTAATGAACGATAATACTTAGGACAAGAAAAACACATATAAGATTCGCCAGCAGCGCGTAGAAGTAGCAGTCAACTGCTAGAAGTGAATCAAGTGAATTCTACAATGAATCTCCAACTGCAGCATATCTACCAACTGCCCCACGCGGTCAGATGTGGCACAAATCCGAATTTAATGTTGGATATCCGAGCCCGTAGGCTCGGCGAAAAATTCCCCGTATAAAACAGGGTTGGGTAGCTGTTTCCGGAGACGAGACTGGGGATCTTCTCTGTGCGGAGGTAGAGGGTTTAATCAGCACAGCTGGATACGAATTTCCAATTGCAAGATATCTACCAACCGCCCCACGCGGTCAGATATGGCACAAAGCCGAATTTATTGTGATGTATACGAGCCCGTAGGCTCGGCCCAAAATTCCCCGTAGACCCCGTATGAAACGGGGTCGGGTAGCTGTTTCCCGAGACGAGATTCTACCCATAGCCTCGTCTGGGGATTCTCTCTGCCTGGAGGCAGACAGTTTGACCAACACAGCTGGAAACGAATCTCCAACTGAAGACCAACAGTCAAGTGATGTGGTTTTCGCTATTTGGTAAAGCAGTTTATTTGTGATTTTGTAGCGCCAGTCTATAGGGTGTGATGAAGGATTGTTTTCTTTATGTTTTATAGGATTTATTTGTTTGAAACTGTTTTTTATAATTGATCATTGATGTATAGAGATATTATGTGTATACGACAGGAATTGCAGCTTTTACCACAAGGAAGTGCTGAAAACTTAGCTAGACATAGAAACAATTTTAAAATATTCTTATTATTTGGTTAACTTTTTGGATGTTGGTTATGCTGAGAATTTTTTTCCGGGTAGCAGGTTTTCAAAATATCATATACTCGCTAAAGTCTATATAATATAAAAGTCAGCGACCCCAGGATGACCACCTGGGACAAGGTCAACACCCTCTCGAAATGGCAGCAAACACACAACATGATCTTCTGTTCAAACCACCCTTGTTTGACAACAGGTTCTGAGTTCTAGCCGGAACAAAGCCGATGATTTCCCTTATTAAGATTACGAAAATAGATCTGGTTTTCATCCCCAGTTAGAATTCGATGCAAAAAAACGAGCATCTTGAACAGTTGTTGAGCCTGGTTATTGGTCAGTTCATGAGAAACTTCTTGACAGCGTCTGTTGACAAGGCCGAGCTGATGGAGGTGTTTTGCGAAGGAAGAAGTTCTGTCGACAATGTATGAGTGCTTGTGCTTAGCTGTTATTCAATCATTTCAAGCAAGGCTTCAGCTTCCACGACAGAAGGTCTTCTAAACATTGGCTTTTCTTCCAGGATGGTGCCGCCTTCCTTGAAATGTCTGAACCAGTTTTGTGTCACACGTTCGTTGACAGATCCTCGGCCTTCCACATCATTAATTTCATTTGCCTCAGTCGTTTTTTTTTTCACAGGTAGCGTGAAATGACTCTAATTGCAATTTTTCACCACTCATCAAAGCTGTAAAATAAGAAATAAATAATTAATGTTTATAAGCTGTAAAAGCATAGAATAAACAATTCAGCAACGATTGGACAACAAGTTGTATCAAATTAATGATACAACAGGGAAGTACAAGTGTCCAGAAAACATCCTCTAGTTCACTCGATTGGGCTGCAAAATTTCTTTTTTCCTTAAATGTTCATCGGAAGATGATGAAGATGCCATCGAATAGTTCATGCGCAGCCATTTTTGTCTATAATGAAACGAACAAAGTGAAATGCTTTATTAAAGTCAACTTCAATTGATAAAGGTTAGAAAAAATAAAAACATCCTTAGTCGGCAAAAATAGGAATGACTGGTAACGAGAGAAAAAAAAAAGCACTGTTGATTATTTACAACCAATTTGTTTAAATATTAGGTTGGTGCAAAAAATAATGTCGTTTTCTCACATAGTAACATATATGAGAAAACGACATTATTTTTGCATCAAGCTAATAATTCACCGACTATTGCTTGCGTCACGTGATGCATTAAAATAAGTAAACAAATAATCGTTTTAAGTTCTCTGAATATCGACGCTTTATTTTAAAACTATCGTTGTTTATTTGCCGGGGAACATTGACAAAATAGATAAATAAAAGAGCATCCGATCACTACGATCTTAACCTCAATTCTAGGGTCGACTGTTATCTATCCTATATATCCTCATAATGAGCACTTCTTGCTTCCTCCCTTTACGTCTTTTCAATAACTTCATTCAATAACCCGCTGAATAGTTCTTAGGTCTTCTATTAGGTGTACAATAATATAAATATATGTTAAATACCCCTGTCGTTACCCAATGTCTGATAAAGGTAACTGTTTTCCCGGGAACACTTGGGTAATTGTGTATTTTCTGTCTTTCGATTTTCTTTCTTTCTTTTTAGCTTTTTTTCAATCTTCTTTCTTTCTATTTCGCTTTCTTTCTTTTTGCATATTTTTCTCTTAGAATTTCTTTCTATTTTCTTTTTCTGCTTTTTTTGTATCTTTTTTCTTTCTTTCTATTATCCTTCTTTCATCCTTTCATTTTTCTTTCCTTTTCATTCGATTTTCTTTCGATCTTTCTGGCTTTCTTTTTAATTTCTATCTTTTTTTCTTTCTTCCTTCTTTATCTTTCTTTGTCGATGTCACTTTTAGACGTCTCTTTGTCTCTGTCCTTCTCTTTGGTTCATTCCTTCTCTCTTTATCATTTCTCTCTCTCTCTCTCTCTTTCTCGGAGTACTACCTCCTCTCTTTCTCTTATTTTTCTTTTCTTTTAGTTCGCTACGGCTATAGTTTTCATTCTTTTTTCGTATTTATTTGTGCATCAGTGCACATTATAAAGGAAGAAAAGCCTGCTTAATTTCATATATTTCTTACCTAACCAATTCAATGACGCTGAGATATCTGCCCGTCGAGCACTTCTGTTTTCAAAATGCATTAAGGAAATATTTTTCTGTCTCTTAACAAACAGAATCGCAAAGTTGTCAGGGAACGATGAAACCTCTGCGTTCGAATTCCTGTATTCTACCACTGGGCTGTATCCATAATCTGATCTGTGAGCTTGATGGTACATCTATACGCACACGCATGCGCAAGAGGGTTTGTTTTCAAGCTGAACGGTCTTAACTTGCATCTCAAGTTTTGCGCCCTTCAACTTCGATACTATCAACTAACGAAAAAGAAGTCGTAAAGGATGTTAAAAGGCACAGCGACTCCTTAATCTGTTTACTAGTTTTAAAATGTACGATATTCTTTTAATGACTTGCATTAAAAAAAAAAAAAAAAAAAAAAAAAAACTCTTGCAATCATTGGTCGAGAGGTTCGGGGTTCCATAACAAGTACCTTACCACATTTCCTAAAAGAAGATAAACTCAAATCTGCGAATGAATATAAAAAGGAAACTCATCCGGCCATGGCAAGGATACTACCTTTAAAATACGCGGTACCTTAGTACTTTCTATATACGTTTTGAAGAATCTTACACGTTAAATATAGTTTGGCTGCGTCATAAGGCTAACAGACAGTCGAGAAGTCGACGGCTTGATTCTAGCGTATATCTGCGTCCGTTTGATTGTATGTAGGTTGAAGTGAGGGAGTTCCCTCTGTCTCCGCCTACACCCATCAATAATCTATCTTTCGCCACCATCGCAATGCCATAATTACATATCTATACTCCAATAATATATCTATATTCTGCATGGAAACGACATTACCACACAAGGAGAGAGCTAGCTTAACAAAACGCAGAAAGAAAGAAAAAAAGAATTGATTAAAATGAATGAGATAATAATTTGCCAACGTAGGCAATGTTGGGAATGAAGAGAGCATGCGTGTGCGCATGCGTGTGTTTTATGTTTGTGACAAATTACGAATGGTGCATGCGACTGCATCGTCGTTACCATTTCCTAGGTCCAACCAGCCATCTTCTTTCAGTAACCTCACTCGCTCACAAAGCGACGCGTGTTTGAGTCTCAACGTCTTACGCTGCATAACCCACCCTCACCTGTTTGCTTCCTCTCCTTTTACGAGCACCAACCACACCTCACCCCCATCCCAGTATTCATTGATTCATTCATTTCTATGACGGAATGTCGATCTAACCAACGTTGCTGACACGTGTTGAGTTCATCGTTTCTGTGTATGTGTTGATGTGTGCACGCGCATACAAGCACGAGTTTTGCTGCACGCAGTGACCTATTTATGCAGGGCAAGTGCCGTAGCTCATGATGTAAAACTGTTGAATTTCTAGCCAGCTGTCATCGGCTGGAATGAATAGCTGTCAACCGGAAGAAGGAAAAATAATGCTCCTATACGAACTACCAATAAATATCCATGCATATATATATATATATATATATATATATATATATATATATATAATCTAACGTGTTCTTTACTATTTTTCTATATATTTGCACATATATATATGTGTGTGTGTATTTTTTTATTTATTCATCAAAAATTTTTTTTTCACTTTAAATGTCATTTTTAGTGGATACCCATATTTGACTAGACGCTCCATTTATTTATTAAACAATATATTTATTTATTTTCCTCTACCGGCCTGAATATTCGAGAAATTTTATTAAAGAAAAGATGCGCCCTCCGGCCGAATTCAAACCTATCTCTCCGTTAGCAGGAGAAACCGTTGTTTAGATCAACTCGGCCACGAAAAGTCTCGCCGATCGAGCAAAGCCGAATAGTGCCTTATATGCGCAAATTATGCGCAAATTTCTTCAAAATATATCTGCTCAATTTCTTACCTAACATAAACAAAGCAATTCCTAAAGAATTAATGCATGTTTTTAAATGGAGCATCTACACAGATATGCGTAACCACTAAAAAATAACGTTTAAAATAAAAAATGAATTATATATTTATATTCAGCGAGTAGAAATCAACACGTCATGGTGACTGTTAGTTTTACGCCTCAATACGATCTTGAGGGTCTTATATATAATACGATCTTTAGAGGGTCTTATATATAATTTGTTTAAGGGAGGTGGAAGAAAATGCAATCTAGCCCTTCCTATTTCTTTTTTAAGGTTAATGGTTAGGTTTATTTATAGCCATTACCTTTATATTCTTTAATTATGTATTTATTTATATTTATTTCTTTCTATGTGTTTCTTTTGTGCATATTTCATTTCTTCTAAGTTTTGGCATTTGGAACAAAGTTAATTAGATTTAGGTTATGGAATTTTACTTCGTCTTTTTGCTCATAATATGATTTTAGATAACGTAATAGGAATTTGTTTTCGTATCTGTATTTAGAAATGACCTGTGATTTATACATATATATATTTCTTATTACTTTAAATATGGTATTTTTCTGGATGCACATGTTTGAGTAAACGCCCTGTGGTTTTAAACAGTGTAACTAAGTGCTTTCATTTTTTAAAAGCAGTGTTCAGGCGTCTACTAAAAAACGTGTATCCACTAAAATGAAACGCTTAAAGTTATAAGAAAGTTATATCAGATTAAAATTAATATGTATTAATTCCTAAGAAATTACACACACGCGCGCGTGCACGCGCATATATATATATATATATATATATATATATATATATATATATATATATATATATATATATATATATATATACCTATGTATGCATGTTATTTTCTAAGAAATTACATATATATATATATATATCCTGCAGTGTCTCGCTAACCTTTACACACTGACCAATAAGGAATAGCCAAACACAATATAACATTAATCTGCGTCTCTTTGCTTTTTATAACTTTTTATCATTTCTCTCTTGGTCTCTGACGAAGCTTTAATAAAGTGAAACTTGTTAGATTAAGACATGTTTCCTACTTGTTCTTTATCCTATCATTTTGTCGGGTTCCTATCCATACTCGATCTATCTATCTATCTATCTATCTATCTATCTGTGCGTGTGTGTGTGCGCGCGCGTGCATGTGTGTGCGCGCGCGTGCATGCGTGTGCATGTATTTTCTTAAGAATTAATACATTTTTTATTCCGATATTATATATATATATATATATATATATATATATATATATATATATATATATATTGAAAATATATAAGGAAATAAAGACATTTAATATAGAATAGGCAACGCTAGAGGTAGTTTCGCCCAACACCTCAAATTGCTACAAAACCAAACCATTAAAGTAAAAACGCGATTCATGGCCAGATATATTTGAACATACGTAAGGCATGTTTCCAACTTGTTTTTATCGCTGCCCACCTTCTTTACTGCCATTTCAACACTCACCCACTCAGCTTTATTTTTTTGCATTAGCAAACTAAATCTTATTAGCAAAATGCACATTGAATAGTTTTATTACAGAAATGCATTGAAAATCAGAAAGAAATAGATAGCAATGGTCAAGAGATAATGCAATCATTACGGACTGAATAGTAAATTATATAAATGTATTGATCGCGGGTTTGCTATGAAAATGCACTGTAAATTATTTTACGATAGAAATGGACTGAAAATCAGAAAGAAAATGATTGCCCGTATTCAGAAATTTGAAAAGGTTGCGATACTGCCAGAATGGAGCTTATATGTGCGCTTGGCCTAGTGATCAGAACGTTCTCTTCGCTAAAAAATCGACCGAGGTTCGGATCTCACTATAGAAGATTTGTTATCAGTCTTGTGTAAGTGATGAAACTATTTTTACAAAGCGATGGCACTTTTTTCTTTTCTCAGCCTGTCTATGTCCTTTGTTTAACATAGGCCCTCCCCATATTCGTGGGAAGGAATGAGTCATTACCCTACCAAGCTGTGTTGGTAGGGGTGAATTTGGCACACTTGAATGATCATGGTTCTTTTCGATTCATGATTGCCTAAGGCTGTTTGTGCAAGTGAACATAACTAACCGGACAGGAATTTCTCATTTCGAGTCGTTGTCCATTACACCATTCGCACAACCAAGCTTACAGCACCTTTTATCCCCATCTAGATACTGACTAGGATCGACGTTGCTTAACTCGTGTGATCGAACGATTGAACATGATATGACCGTAAGCCTAATGGCAATTTTAATAATCACTAAGTAACTGATTTTATTACGAGTTATTACTGAAAATTTGTCGACACGGCCCACATTCCAAATGACCAAAGAACAGGATTTCAGCAACTAGACCAGCTCCACCACTCCACCCTGGTATGGATGTGGAGTGTAGTTAGCCACTGAATAGGAAGAAAAATAAGATTCATCATGGGCCAACGAACTCCGAAACAACTGCCAGATGGTGGCTAGATAAATCACCGAGGAGAAGGCAATGGGAATTTACTCCATTCCCCGTCCCCAGAAAAATCATGAGAGGTCATAGTTGACAAATGAAAAACATTGCTCACTGAATAAGGTTACTGTATTTTACAAGCTTGCCTTTAAAAAAAAAAAAAAAAAAAAACTATTCTAAGTTGTTGTCTTTTTTTCTTTTTTTTCTTTTTTTCAGGAAACAAATGGCGACGAAAAACCAGAACTTCCGTCATTATGGTCTTCAGCATTAAGCATTTTCCTCTGCGCACGTACAGACTAACTGGTATCTAAAAGTTCATTATTGTCTTCTGACGCATCCTTTAACAGTGTGCATTCGAAATGTGTCACTGTGCATGTTGTAGGTATTTGCAGTGTTGCTTAGTCAGGAGCAAGGCCCCAGAATTTGCCTATTGAAATTTTTATTTTAGTTACACTCTGCTCTTATTAAAGTGTGTCCCCGTAGGTTTAAATCTATGTGTACTCAGCAAAGTTGACTTGTCTCATCTGACTGTATATACGTGTACATATGTATATGAAAAACGTGATGTGGACAGCTGCTTATGCATGCGCATGTACGTGTGTACGATAATGCATAATACTTCATTGCTGATAATTATTTTTATCCTTAATTCATAATACCTGAATAGATCTTCAATCATGATTTATATGTAAGCAGTTATATTTTCAAATGTACAAACAAAATGTTAATATCCCATGACTCGGACATCAAGAAAATATTCTGTATACTTTTCTGTAATGTGTCATGTGGAGAATATTTGAACTTAAAAGATTTCTGTTACCAGGAAATGTATTACTAGGTATATACACTACAATTAAAAACTTTGTGGCGACACCTGGTGATTTTTTAAATTGGCCCATAAAGTAGTTGCTATGTAATTTAAATAGGAGAAAATTATTATACATGGTTAAAATTATTATACATGGTTAAAATTATTATACATGGTTAAAAAAAGTGAGACATCATTTTTTACTACGACCGTTTTTTTTTAAATATCAAAATATCCTCCTTTAGCCTTAATTACTGCATTTTTGGCATTTGTTGCAAAAGTTTCTCAAAGTATAAGTTTTATAACTGAATGCATTCTTTTTTCAATGTCTCCAAGAGCTCTTTTTTATTTTTTTATTTGTTTCATTCTTCTGTCAAGTTCATCCTATACTAATTCTGGGGGTTTCTTCAAACTTTTGAACTGTAGTGTATATATATAATAGTGCCTTGAGATACGAGCATTACTGACAATTAAGTTTTTTGAAATAAGAGCCGGAGTCCGACCGACTTTTTGTCTTGAGATACGAGCAGAATTTCAGTTAAGCATCCGCTCGTTGACGTCGAAAGCGGCAAGCTTCGAGAGTATTTCCACTCGTAGTACATGTATTCACCTTGCTCTGGAGGGATCTCTGCTCTGTTGTTTTTTGTTTTTTTTGTTTGTTTTTTTTTTTTTGTTTTTTTACCGTTATTTTACAAAATTCCTTTTC
Organism: Acanthosepion lycidas; assembly: GCA_963932145.1. Taxonomy (NCBI): domain Eukaryota; kingdom Metazoa; phylum Mollusca; class Cephalopoda; order Sepiida; family Sepiidae; genus Acanthosepion; species Acanthosepion lycidas. Next base: position 44,041,869 of record OZ010597.1, on the reverse strand, counting down.
TTGACACCATGGGTCCAGACAAAGTAAGTGGAAACAGAAATGGCGAAAAGCCGAAACGTATGATTTCGCTTGAGGTAAAACGGGAAATTATTTTTAAAAATATAAGAAAGACGTACGAGTAATGGATTTGGTGAGACAGTATGAGTGTTCTACATCGATGATAAATAAAAAAATTATAAAATCAAAAAAAAATAGTTACAGTAATGAATAAAATGTTTTAAAAAATTTTAAATTAAGTGATAAAGTTAATTTTCGGTATCGTAGACTAAGCTAGTCGTTGCTAAGCTAAGTTAGCATTCGCTAAACTAGCTGTTGTTGTTCCCCCTCCTCCCCACTCTCTCTGCTCCGCAAAACTCATCTGATTTCATGGCACAGTTTATTTCTTTACAATTTGTTTATTCTCTTTTATTTTATTGTTTGTAAACTACATTTCTTGTTTATTCATATTTTTGCTTGTAAGAAACCCACAAATATAAAAACAGGGATGAGTTTTAGGAAAATAAAAGTAATTTTTAGGGGCCTGGAACGGACCAGAAATAGTTCCATTAATTTCAATGAGGAAAATAGAATTGAGATACGAGCCTTTTAAATTACAAGCTAGGTCATGGAACGAATTAAAGTCGTATCTCAAGGCATTACTGTATATACACTGTGTGCCAAATTATTATCGAGATAACTTTTTTTCTTATATTTCAAAAACCGTCGAATCAATTGACACAATGTTGGCAACACTGACCTGAGCAATCACTGAAATTTTCGTACTGATCTGCGCAATGTAAACAAACTGGTGCCATATTTGTTATCAACACGGTGATTTGAGCGTGCCAAATTATTAGAAAAGTATAAGAATTTAGTGAAAAGATGGGCCGTAAAAGCAGTTTAAGTGATGCTGAAAATAAAACTTTTACCTCAGAACTCTCAAAAGGTAAGTCTACACTAGAAATTTTTAAAATGATAGGGAAGTGTCATCAAACAGTGAAAAATTCACCGCCGACCCTACACCAGTACGCAAAAGGGCATATAAAGGCAAGCCAAGGGTTATTTCACGTCGTCTCATGTCACTACTTAAACGAGAGGCCACGAAGAACCCAGGACTTACCAGTCAAGAGCTTTTCAGTCGTATTGGGGATCCTACTCTGTCTAAAAGTACTCGGTGTCGGTTATGAGGGAAATAGCAACAACAGTCAAACCTGTATCGAAGCCTCCGTTGACGAGAAATCATATCGATTGAAATGGGCCGAGGATAATATGAAGATTGACTTCTCTAAAGTTTTGTTTACAGACGAAACTCGAGCAACACTTGATGGGCCAGATAGATGGTGCAAAGGCTGGGCAATGAACGGACAGAATCGCCATCAGTGTTTGAGACGCCAACAAGGCTGTGAAAGCATAATGATCTGGGGTGGTATTATTGGAAACACATTAGTGGGCCCATGGAGAGTACCAGATGGCGTCAAAACGACTGCTGATGCATACATAGCGTTTATGAAGGAGCATCTTGAACCGTGGTTGAAAAGGCAAAGAGTTGCCTTCAGAAGGGCCATTGTTTTTATACAATATAATGCCCCCTCACACGCTGCTCACAAGACTACTGAATATTTGAAACAGTTAGGCTTCGATGGACCTCGAAAAATGAAGTGGCCAGCAAATTCTCTGAATTTGAACCCAATCGAAAACCTTTGGAGCATCATGAAGCAAAGACTGTACGCCAACGGACGACAATTCAGGAGCAACGCTGAGTTGTGGGAAGCAATTCTTGACATATCTCGCGGCATTACAGCAGATGACATCCTACAATTAACAAAGTAGACTTTTTCAAGTAATTTCAAAACAGGGAAAGCACATTCCATTTTAATTTGTTTAAAACTGTGCCTTTCACGCAGATCAAAGTTGCCAACATTGTGTGAAAATTTTGTGTGAATTGATTGGACGGTTTTTGAAATATTAGAAAAAAGTTATCTCGATAATAATTTGGCACGCAGAGAGAGAGAGAGTCAACGACGAAATTATTTGTACACCCATCAGTTTTGAATATTTTTATCCATTTCTTAGAACCCAATTCCTGTATGATGCCATGTTTTTATATGGCAATAAGCACAAAATGAATATAAAACAATTTTCAGAACAATATATTAAATACAACAAATTTGACAGACGAATTATGCAAAATAGGAAAAGACAAAATTATTTGTCCAGCAGAAAATATCGTTTTAAATTGATTGATTCGTGTAGTTATAAGTAATTTACAAAATTATTTTATCGGTGAAGCCTTCTAAACTATTTATTCAGTAGAATATTTGTGATAATTCCAGCAAAGAAAATCATAGAATGACGACCATTGTTATTCTTACGTTAACAATAAGATGGGGAAGGCAAAGGAGCTTAGCATTGACTTGAAACAGAGTATTATTAACTTCCACAAGTCGGGAAATAGTTATAGCACTATTTCAGACCGGTTAGCTATCCCTAGATCTACGGTACAGTTTTTTTTATAAAGAAGTTTAAACAGTTTGGTACGATAGAGAATTTGGACGTGAAAGAAAACCCAAATTATCACCGAGAACTGCATGAAAACTGTCACGAGGTTAAGTAGAAACCCAAGAGTTGTTTTGAAAGACATTGACAAAAATTTGAATAAGATGAGTATCAGCGTAAGTACTCTCACAATTGTTGTAGAATGGTTTCACAGTGGAGGCTTGTATTTGTACTAAGTCGGTCCTAAAATAGGTTCGACGTACAAAACGTTAGGAACTTGATATAATAGGTAATGACGCAGTAATCTAGTTGTGGTGGCTGATACTTTAATATCCGACTAACGGTCGTCCGACAACGACTGACCGACCAACGATATTTAGTCAGTCGTTTTTAATGAAATTTGTATAAAAGTGGTATTGATTATCGAATCCATTACATTCACTTACGTGCTAATATCCTTGGAAAAGGTGTGAATCCTCTTCTTCTCCCTCCAGCTATGTATAAATAGCAGCACAGACTGGGTTCTATAGCCTTGGATGTCAACTGGTCTAGGAGAAGGACAACTCTGAACTCAAAACCTGCGGAGGGTCATTTGGGGACCTTGTAGCACGTATTGCACCAGGTCTCTGTATTCGGCCCTTCAAAAAGTGTGGATGGTCCAGCACGAAACCTTCACCACTATAATCAAATCTCATGTGCTGTTGTAGGGCTGTCGGTTTCCTAGGAACAGATCTGCTTGACCCTCATACGTTGAATTCGACGGGAGAATCGAGAGTAATATATATATATATATATATATATATATATATATATATATATATATAAGTAACATAGTAATATATATATATAAGTAACATAGTAATATATATATATATATATATATATATATATATATATATATAACGTCTTTACAGTCGACTGCTCTCATTAATTCTACATCGTTGAACTGGTTTTTTGCTTGTAAACGAATAAGAACGGACTCTAAGGTGGCTCTTTAGGCCAGCAGAGGATTGGTACGGTTTGTAGCATATATGATATTCAAAGGAGGTCACCTTGACAGGATTTATCGGATCAAATTGTGTAACGTTATTCTCATGGACTTTCATACCACAAAGGTTTCGTGCGTTTTCACGCTATTATCAGGTAGTCGGCAACTGTTATTTGTGAAAAATGGGAATTTTAAACTTTCAAGATGTTACAACAAGAATAATTGATGTGTACATACTATGCACACACCAACCAAACTCTCGTAGGGGGAAATGCTCATACGGCCAATATGGAAATGCCAAAAAATCACCATTAATTGGGGGAAAACACCAGAAAGAATATAATAAGTGTGTCTAGAAAATGCTCGATTGCATGAGAAAACAGTCGGGCCTCAGCAAAAGAGTACACTGTTAAAAGTAAACTAATGATTACCAATACTGGGCGCTTAAAGTCGTCGATATCAGAGCATATAATTTAAATAAAATATAAATTAAGCACCTTTAAGGGTGTATGCTACAAAGACACACCGGCGAAAAAAGAGCCCAATATAATATTTAAACGTAGAACATTAATATTTCTAAATAAATTCCCGATGAACAGTAACCGACCGCAAGTAAGTTTTGTGTGTTTTTACGGAATCCTCAGGTAGACGGCAACTGTTCTTTGTGAAAATAGGCATTTTTTACTCTCTCGCTATTCCCAACATAATAAGAAAATAAAATCCGGAATGATCATTGGATTCTATTTAAGAGCACTCAAAATTTGCAGCCCTCAATACTTACACGAAGAGGAGAAATATATTGAAAAAACATTCAAGATACTTCAATAGCCTATTTCATTTTTAATGTGAAACAAAATGCTCATAAAATGTTCCAAAATAGAAGAGCTGTTCCTGACAAACCCAACGTATCAAAAAAAATATATTATTCTACCCACTAACTCTATCACAAATACAACCGAAAATAATTTATCTAAACTCAACATAAAATTTGTCACAGCTACATCTAAAACAATCAAAGACTTAATCAATAAAATACAAAACAACCAAACAAAACTTGAAGAAGGACTTTGCTCTATCAAATGCAGGAATTGCCAGAATGAATACATTGGAGAAACCTCAAGAACTTTCAACAAAAAACTATATAAACACAAAAGGGACATTTTACATAACAACACACAAAACGTATTGGTTGTTCACAGTAACAAAATGAACCATAATTTCGACATAGGGAATATTACTTTGATTAAAGTGTCTGGAAAGTGCTTTGATCGCTAGTTCGGCCACGATAAATTTGGTTCCAGGTACTTACAATATATCACCATTCTTGGTGGATTCTGTATTGTCACATTGTGGGATAGTCAGAAAAAAGTGATAGAGAGAAAAAGAAAAATAATACAGATGAATTTAGCTAGATTGAAACAAAAAATATTCATTCAAAAAAATGCGTTACTTTTTTCGTGCGCATGTGTAGACGTGGCAACATCAACAAAGCCCAGTCCGTGAAAACCCTAACGGATGAAACGCGTCACAAGAAATTTTCTTGTTTGTCATATTTCTCTCTCTCTCTCTCTCTCTCTCTATATATATATATATATATATATATATATATATATATATGGAGAGAGGGAGCGAGAGAGTGAGAGAAATAGGGAGATGGAGAGAGTAATGAATAACCCATGACTACTTTATATCTTAACTCGAATGATATCTTGCTCTGTTCTTATATTATTCATTCAGCACTCTAAATTTTACTATGCATACTTATATATATATATATATATATATATATATATATATATATATATATATATATATATATATATATATATATATATCAGAGGTGGGCGAATTTGCTGGGTTTGAATTGAATTAAAACGTAAGTTTAATGTTAATGTGTATGTAACAAAAACTTATGTGTAAATTTTGCTGATGTCTTGCGGCTCTCAAACAACTGAACTTTATCGTATGTGGCTCTTACATTAAGCAAGTTTGGTCATCCTTGATATATATATATATATATATATATATATATATATATATATATATATATATATATACTCACACACACACACACACACACATATATATATATATATATATATATATATGTTCAAATATTTTTGAAAAACCTATGCCTCATCTGCCCACAAAGGAATCTCTTTCCTTTTCTAATAATGTTGAATGGCAAGGAAGAAACACTCCCATGAATGCATATCATGCTTACAGCTAGACATTAATCATTTTCCATGTGTCACCAATGCAGATAAAGAATATCGTAATGGTGAAGACCAAAAAGGTTTTGGGTAACTCATGTCACAAATAATTCGGTACCACGTGTTTGAAATGCGACGAAAGAACTCACATAGCAAATCATTCCGAATTCCAGTGAGATTTATTTTAAAACATATATATATATATATATATATATATATATATATATATATATATATATATATATATATATCGCTTCAAACGTTATTATAGTAGATACTCATGTTTGGAATAGACGTTCCTTTTTTATTTTAGACAGTGTGTTTTACGTCGGTCTGCCTGCACATTCGAGAAATCTTAATAAAGAAAATGTGCTCTCCGGTAGAAATCTATCTTACGTCCGCTTTTGTAGGAGGAACGACAGTTTGATCCGGTGTGTTTTACCGCTCAGCTATGAATAACTTTTCAGTTATGGTAATGTTCTACTATAATAACGTTTTAAGTAATATAAATATTGAATTAAAAATGAACCGATTAATTCCTTAGCAATATATATATATATCTCCGATTCAATGAGAACGAAAATAATATATAAATTCTAACGTTCACAGCATTAATTCAAAAGAGGGCTCGATACCGATAGTAAAGCAATAATTATTTATTATAATTTTATCATATAAACAAAAACAGTTTACTCACTACAATGATGCAACTTCGTTTCGGGCATTTCAATTTCACCTCGACTGGTGAGAACGAAAAATGGTTATGAACAATTCTGCTCGAAAGCAAGCCGCAAATGCACCGAAACGAAGTTGCATCTTTGTAGTTAGTAAACTGTTTTTGTCTATATGATAAAACTATAATATATATGTGTGTGTGTGTGTGTGTGTGTGTTTGTGTGTGTGTGTGTGTGTGTGTGTGTGTGTGTGTGTGTGTGTGTGTGTGTGTCGGTGTGTAAAGATATATATGTCTGTTTATATGTGTGTCTATATAACTGTAATCATGCTTATGCATCGATATTTCACACCTATCCCATTTCTTATAAGACCTTTGTATGCCGTACGATACAGATCGAGGCACTGCCATCCCCTAAAGACTTTATTTTAGCATTACTGTGCAAATCGTCTATTTTATGATTTTGTTTCGACTTGTTTTTTGTTTGAATTTAGTTATTTATTACTTTAATGTCGACCATTATTCGATTTCAGGTTTCTAACCACGAATTTCTTCATATGTTCAAATAAACAAAAAAAAAGATATATGTAAAATTAAAAAAAAAAAAAGAAGCCCTACAATAATTGTTTCTTCTTTCACACTTCTCACATGTGGAACTCTCTTCCGGTCTCTTGCTTTCCAGTCAAGTTTGATCTTCAAAAATCTAAATGCAATGTCAATCGTTATCTTCTGTCGCAATTTCTGTTCCTTTATTGTTCTCTCTCCTTAATAATTTTTTTCTTTTTCTCATATACTTTCACACTTGACCATAGTGGTTTTATTGCCTTACTTGGGGTGAAATGGTTAAAAAGGAAGGAAGCACAAACAACGGATTACAGCGTTTTTCACAACACGGTTTTTATTATTGTGCCTACGTGATTAAAAGGTAAAGGAATTGTAAGTAAAAAATTAAGTCGTACTATTTCATAGCGAAGTAACTAAGAATGTAGGACCAAGTGAGGTTCGAAATTACTACACCGTAGTAAGTTCTACAAGTATAGTTTGCTTCATTGTTGTTAAATATTTATCAAATCGGATTTGTTCTTTCGTGTTATTTTTAGTTTGCTTAAATTGATGAGATTGTATTTTGCTAGATAAGCGATTTTTTACACACACACACATTATATATATATATATATATATATATATATATATATATATATATATATATAATGTGTGTGTGTATGTACGTACAGAGGCTAAATTTAAAAAAAAAACTAGTGAGCCTCTTTCTGCGATACACACACAAGCACATCCCTTTGTCTATTTTTCTCAGGTTTACATTCTCTTTGTCTGTCTGCCTGTTTGTCTTTGTCAATCAGTCTCTGTCTCTTCCTCTCTGTCTCTCCCTCTCGCTCTCTCTCTCTATATATATATATACATGCACAGACAGAGACACAGACTTACTCACACACACACACACACACACACACACATATATATATAAATGCCAGCTGTTTGCTCTATAACGAGGATAACCATTTCTACACAATTTCTCTCTCTTCTCTCACTTCACGCATTCATACACATACACACACACACACACACACACAAATATATATATATATATATATATATATATATATATATATATATATATATATATATATATGGGGGAAGGGGGTGCGCGCGCTATTACATGAATCGGATCGTAGCCCAATGATCAAGAAAACGTTTATTTTGCATAACAAAGTTATTTTTCTATATTTTTCATTTATATCAATTGTGAATTGCAATATGCATATATATATATATATATATATATATATATATATATATATATATATATATATATATATATATTAAATAAAGTATATATTAAATAAAGTATATATTAAATAAAATCTCGATCAAATAAAATATAGATTCGCTATAGGATATTTAAACACCAAGCTTTCTTTTCCTTTATAAATGTTTCATTTTATATGATGAAGTAATATAAGTTTTTCATTTAGTTTTTTTTCTCGTGCTAGTACATCAAGGCCATCGAGAGCGCTCATGCGCGCCTGTGTTCGCACGCGCGTGCTCGCGTGCGTACGTGTGTGTGCGGCATTGGGATGCGTCGTATACATGAAGATTGACACAGACTTACTGAGATAAAAAAAAGAATAAAAAATTTATCATGGGTATTTCAAATTATTAAGTGAAATATAATCTTATATACATACATGCATACATACGTATATATATATATATATATATATATATATATATATATATATAAACAAACTGGACCATCGCATCGAATTTCCAAAACATTGATAGTTAGAATATGATATCCGAATTAAGGATGCAAAAACCAAATAATATTATCTGCGTTGCAGTATGTCTATTATTGATCTACATACTGTGTAATCCATCTTTATGACTTAATAACATTTGCTTAAATATTCATTGTCTTCTTAAATCCTTTTCACAAATTATATTTAATGCGTGTGTATTAGGGGAAACACACACACACACACATACATACATACATACATTCATATATATATATATATATATACACACACTCACACACATGCACACGCACATATACACACACATATACACACACATATACACACTCACACATACATATAGGCATTTCTAATAAGACATACGTTTTTGTCAGGGGAGTAATACAAGTATTTTAAGAAAGTAAAAAAGAAAGAAACAGATAAAGAAAGAAAGAAAGAAAGAAAAAAGAAAGAAAATTAATATTTATGATAATATGAGAAAGAAAAAACTGTGAATGTCTAAACATGTAAAAGAAAAAATAATAATATGAAAACCTAGATTTGAAAAAGAAAGAAAGAACAAATTAATATGGCTGCTTAAATTTAAGAAAGAAAGAACGAATTAATATGAACGCCTAAATTTAAGAAAGAACAATAATATAAATAGTTGAATTTGAAAAAGACAGCAAGAAAGAAAGGAAGAATGAATAAATGAATGAAGCGGTCAAAAAATGAAAAACTTCCGAATAAGGAAATGATGGGAACTGAAGACGTATACTTAATGAAAAATAAGCTGGGAGTAGGAAGTAGAATCGATATGAATAGGAGCCGATACAAGCTTGACAAAGGAATCAGTGAAAATGTTGAATGGAAAGAAAAAATGGAAAGGGGAGACTATCACTTTGAATGGGTAGTATCGATGAATGAGCGGAATTATACAGGAGTGTGGTGCTAAGGTTTAAGAAACGGGTTTCAAAAACAAAGCTTAAATGGGGATCAGTTGATATGAAAATGAAATTTAATCGTATGAAAATTTGAATGAAAAATGCTGAAAATAAAAAGGAGACGAAAGAAGCCACGATCATTTTATATGAAGAGTTAGCAATGAATGGAAAGGAGTTATCGAATGGGGTGATCTATACAGAAAAGGGATAATTCTGTGTGTAGGGCAGGAATAAGAGGCGGTCTGTAAAGGAAAGGGGCGAATGAGAGTTGAGAAGGGTGGGGAAAGAAACAGCAGGAGATGAATGAAAAGAGGCGCGGGCAGGCAGGCAGTTGGCAAAGAAAGGGAGACTGGAATATATGAATGAAAGAACGCTTGGTGGTACTCCATATAAGGAAAGAAGAATGAAAGTTCTGCGAAACGAAGAACACAAAGCGAGTTGGTGTTAGAACTGAAGATTAGGATGAATGAAGTTGGCGAGCAGTAAGCAACTGAAGAAAGTGGAAAGTGGAAGGGCGAGGTCGACGAGTGGGGGTGGAGACGATGATGAAAATAAAAAGTAATCAACTGAAACGACTGATTTTTTTTTCTTCTTTCTCATTTTCGCGAATGAAAATACTCGAATAAATCAAGGTTTACAAGTAATAAAATGGGAGGAGGAGTAGAAGAAAGGTGGGTCGAGAAAAACTGAATGTAAATCGCTGTGAATGAGAACAGAAATAAAACAAAAATAACTGAGTGATATTAGAATTAGAAGGAAAAATATGATGAGAACGAGAAAGATGAGATTTCAAAGAAAATAAATATTGGTAAGGAATACATCGTTAAGTGCATACAACTGGGAGAAGTAGCAATAAAATATTTGCGTAGAAGAGAAAGACCGAGTGAGAGAGAATAAAGAAAACAAAAGAAAGACTTACAAATTGTGTACAAAGAGGTTAGAAGGCGAGAAAAAAAAAAGAAACGTTTAGAGAAAAGGGGAAATCTCTTGCCATCCATTACTCAACACCTTGTGCAGAGAATTACTAAGTTCAAAATAGTCTGCTACAAGGCCGCAATTGTGGAGTGCCAAATTAAGCTCGAAATCATTCAACAGCAAATAGTCGGTGGGAGTAGCTTGCTTACTGACCACCACTCTACAGTAAGCGCCCAGTTATTAATATGCTTAACATATTCTTGAATAAGTTTACAATAAAGAATCACTGCACAACAAGGATCGAACCCACTACGCTACAGTAGGCGTCTTATACAGATATTTATTTACTCAGGCACAAAGCAGAGATAGAGAGTATGTATGCGTGTATATATATATATATATATATATATATATATATATATATATATTCATAAGTGTGTGTGTGTGTGTGTGTGCGTGTGTAAGTGTGTGTTGTTGTTGTTGTTGATTCAGGGGCATTATTTCTCTGCTTTTTGCACACATGAGCACAGATGAGACAACCCTAGAAGGGAGAGAGAGAATATGGAAATGAGAAACGAAAGGGAGGGAGAGAGAGAGAGAGAGAGAAAGAGAAAAGGGAAAAAGAGATGGCGAGTGAGGGAAAGAAGTAGAAAAGGCTGGAGGAAGACGAAGAGAATGAAATAAAGAAGTTTTATGAAAAAGGCGGGAGGAAGATAAGATGAGAATGAGAAAGTCTGGAAATAATATCGGAAAAGAGTGTGCGTCCAAGGGATGTGCAAATTGAGTGGGAGCCGGAAGTTAGGGTTTTGATAATAATAATAATAATAATAATAATAATAATAATAATAATAATAAACATCGTAATAAAAGCAGCGAAGATTAAGAGGAGGAGGTTTAGGAAGAAATATGAATGGGAATGAAAGCGTTCGACAGGTCAACAAAGCAGGCAATCGTTCAATGAATGTTCAAGACTGGGAGTAACCGAAAGGTGATTGAAATGAGTAAGAGAGAATGAGCGGTACTGCAGCTGAATGAAAGAGGTTGTAGATATGAGGGACGGGTAAGGAAGAGAGAGGAAACTACGAAGACTGGCACTTAGGAGCCCATCTTTGTCTCTCAAGGTGAGTGAGAAGATGACGGCGGGGGTAGAGTCATACCACGGGATGATGTAGAGTGGACAGGCAGGAGGAGTGAGGGAAGAAGGAAATGAGAAGGATAATTCATACAAAGGGGAATAGACAGAGGAAAGCAAAGCCTAAACGTTTGACCACATGTGGGACATTCATGGCGATCTGTGCACATAAACGTGTGTGCATGTGATTATGTGTGTGTCGTTTTAGCATTTAAAATGTGAACGTAAATATTTGCATATGCATTTGTACATGTGTATACATGTATGCATGCTTATGCGTGTGTGTGTATGTGTGATTGCATGCTTATATTTGAATATATGTTTGAATGTATCATCTTTCTTACTCTTTTTATATGCTCGTGCGTTTGGGGATGAATTTTGTATTTTAAACATTATGATATATAAATGTATGTTTATATATACATATAAATACATTGAAACATATATATATATATATATATATATATATATATATATATGTATATATATATATATATATATATATATATATATATATATATAGGTTTATGTATTTATATATATATATATATATATATACACACACACACATGTATATATATATATATATATATATATATATGTTTATGTATTTATATATATATATACACACACACACACACACATATATATATATATATATATTGCACATTATGCGCATGTGTGATATATATATATATATATTGCACATTATGCGCATGTGTGAATACGAACTTGCATTTATAAGATGTTATAGGACGACTATTACGGTAGCGCGTTTACCTGACCACTTAACCACTTGTGTAATGAGTTCGATCCTTAATGCATGCTTCAATATATATATATATATATATATATATATATATATATATATGTATATATATATATATATATATATATATATATATATATATATATATATATATATATATATATAGGTTTATGTATTTATATATATATATATATATATACACACACACACATGTATATATATATATATATATATATATATGTTTATGTATATATATATATACACACACACACACACACATATATATATATATATATATTGCACATTATGCGCATGTGTGATATATATATATATATATTGCACATTATGCGCATGTGTGAATACGAACTTGCATTTATAAGATGTTATAGGACGACTATTACGGTAGCGCGTTTACCTGACCACTTAACCACTTGTGTAATGAGTTCGATCCTTAATGCATGCTTCAATATATATATATATATATATATATATATATATATATATATATATATATATATATATATATATATATATATATATATGATTAGAAAAAAGTAATATATACATAAGTGAAATTCACTGAAGGACCATTTAATGACTACATGTCTCCTGTTTATTTACCTCCGTATGTATATATGACATATTTACGAGTAGCCTCTTTGTGCGATTATGGTTAACAAGTTGTTTTACCGTTATTATAGAATAATGAGTTCGATCCTTATAGTCGCAGAGTTTCGTTCTCCTCAACAGGCAGTACCTATTTTCGAGAGTTGACTAACCTTTGGTTTCTGAGTCGTTTCCTAAAGAAGAAGTGAAATAGAGAGTGGACTTTTTTTTTTTGGCTTATTGGTCCCGTATATGTGTGGGACACCCACTTTAAACACGAACTTGTGTCACGTTCCATTCGTTGTAGGCGTGCTGGTAAAATGTCACGAGTTCGATCCTCACTAAGAATCGTAAATTTTTTGAGCGCCTCAGCGTGGTTAACTAGCTAGTCTGGTTGGCTATCGCTATTATTAAGCAGAAGTTTCTAAGCTTAGAAAATGACGACATATATGGCATATTTGCATAAATTTAAATGTTATGTACTTTGTGTTTGTTATTAGATTCGTATGTACCTGTGTATATATGTCTGTCTGTCTGTCTGTAAGTATACGTCTTCGTCTGTGTTTATTTTGATTGACTATCGTCTTTGATCCTCGGCCTATCATCTTTATGTACACCCATATGCCAATCAAACCACTCATTAAAAATCAGTGTTGTTGCTATCTGAATCATGCTATGGTACGCATTTACTCTTTAAAGACACACACACACACATGTATGTGTGTGTGTGTGTGCGTACTTCTTACTGAGAAAATATATCCGCGTACACAGTTGACGAATATATGTACGTACACAGAACACGCATTTGTGTGCATATTGAATATCAAAACGAATGTAGTAGTATGTACATGCGAATAGATAACTCATTGTATATGTACACAAAAACGCGCGCTCGAGTGACCTATTTGTAAAAATAAGTAGGTCATTGCATTTTCTTTGTTTGTTTGCTTGCTTCCTTGTAAAAAACGAAGCATAGCAAGCTAGTCTCACAGACTTATTTTTGTTTTTGCTAGTATTAGTCAATGTATATCAGATTAGTACTCAGTAGGTCATCCTGTGTCAGACTAGGCTAAGTGTTAAAATTTACCTAGGGCGTCTGCTGTAGAGTGATGGCTAGCAAGAAATGGATTCAATTCTTACTGGTTACCCCTGTTCTATGATTATCGCCTTGTGCCAAACAAGGCTTAAATATCGACTGCTTTTAATTTTTATACGTATGTATATACATGTTATTGTTTACACTCATTATTCTCAGTGTGTCTTAGAGAGAGAGAGAAAGTGAGTAAAAAGAACTATATGCTTACGCGCATACGTATTTATGCCCAACTAGAAGTGCGGTTACCTTTTATTGTAATTAACTATCGTATTGATACGGTAAATGTGTATAAAGTGTTTTTATTTTTTCGGTAAGTTATGTTTGAGTCGGAACAAATCAAACCTATTTTAAATTTTCTGTAAAGGATTTTTCCGTGTAACTTGTAAAGGTTAATGAGATATTTAGGTGTGCACCTCAAAAAGTAAGTCTATAGACAATGTACAAAAATGTTAAACCGACCAACAGATGAAATATGGACAATGTCTTGAGCAAAAATTACTATATAATGGTGTACTTATTTTATACATGATTATGAAAGGAATATGTACACACAGAACAGTGTGCGTTATATAGATAGATATACTCTACATTATATATATATATATATATATTTATATATATATATATATATATATATATATATATATATATATATATATATATATATATATATATGACTGTCAATATATATATATGTATATATATATGACTGTCAATATATATATATATATATATATATATATATATATATATATATGACTGTCAATATATATATATATACATATATATATATATATATATATGAGTGTCAATATATATTGACACTCATATAGCCGAAAGATAGAAAAAAGAAAGAAAAGGAATAATGAGAGAGTATAATGAAACGATAAAATTACTAAAAGAAATAACTTCAACATTTTGCACGTGTTCATACACAAACGTACAGGCGTACACACACATACACATATGGGTACACACACACAGACACACACACACGGGTACATACACAAACAAAGAAGAAAAATCAGCCTAACCTCAATAAAATGCGCATGAATTATTTTTTTAAAAACTTAATGTAAAAATAACGAAAACGATAAAATCCGCAGACAATTGCTGATATCTTCTGACGAGTGGATCGAACGATTACAAGAATGTTCGTCTACGAAACACTGGAGTCGAGATGCTGAATGGACTAAGAGACAAAGTGTATATTTGTATTAATCATATATATATATATATATATATATATATATATATATGTATAGTAGTCACTCCCACACCCAAACTCTGTTCGATATAAAGCGTACATATGCACACGTATTTCAATCTCATTTTCTTCCTGCTTTTTTAAAAATTATTTTCCCGACATTATTTACCTTACCACCACTTAATGCAATATATATGCGTGTGTGCGCGTGTACGTTTGTATGTGTGTATGTGTGAGAGGCTGTGCAGCAACTCAGGTTTTAGCGTGTATGTGTTAAAATTTATTTCTTGAAATTAGGGATTGATATGGATGCAACCCCTTTCCCGCACTCGCGCGTGCGCGTACGGACACTCACACACACACACACAGAGCGCATACACACACATGGATATTTTGTTTTTCGTACCTTTTCTGCTGTCTGTAACCATCATATATAAAATGCAGAATATGTTAAATTTCTTATTTCATGTAAATGCATTAACTTTTTCACTATAGGCATTTTTTCGCTCATTTATGATCGATTTAAATTATAGTCAGGTACAAGGTCAATATTCCTGTGAGGCATGTACTGGTCATGCCATGTATTATTTAAAAAAAATTATTTATTTTCCTTTCACGATGTCCTGACTGGTTCACACAGATTGTCGGAATATGTATCGTTTCCTAGGGTTGGTATACTCACAAACTATTTTTTATTTATTTATTTATTTATTTATTTTTGCATTTTAAAAGCAAAAACATTTTCAGTTACTATCGCAAAAAGGTTCGCTGTCTATCTAATATTTTGTTTTTGTTGTTATTTATTTGCTTAATATTCGTGTTTTGTTGATTTGATTCATTAAATTATAATTAATAAGGTGTTTTATATCCTTACCTTGATGGATATAAATAATAGATATTGTCATTCCGCAGTTTTTACTGTCTCTTTCACAACTACTCTTGCTGCTGCTACTAGTAATAATAACAACAACAACAGAAACAACAACAACAACTACTACTACTACTACTACTACTACTAATAATAATAATAATAATAATAATAACAATGATAATAATAATAAAATCGACCAGATAGTTATTAAAATCTTTAAAAGGCATTTATGTTAGCTTAAAAACATGTCTGCAAAAAAATATTTCAACAGAAGTATTTGATAAACTATCCAGATATAAGGATTTGTAAGTACAGGAGTGTGGCATTTAAGCACAACCATTATCCCAGTAGTAGTAAGAGCACAAGGAATTATGAAGACAATCTCCGGATAATCCATCTTTATCTGAAATACAAAAGGTTGTTGAGCATTCTTTTAATCCAGTATACTTAAGAACTTTCTAACCAAAACTTCATTTACCTTAGGTGTCAAGTGAATTATTTGATAAATAAATAATTGCATTAAATAGCAAATCAAAAGAAATGAACAACAACAATAATAATTATCATTATTATTTTCACAGTGTTTAATTATTATTGTTGATTACTTAATTATTATTGCCTTTATTGCTTCGCTATCAAAATCGATCGATACTCCGTCCAGGAAAGTAAGAAAAGAAGAAAAGATATCAACGAATTGAGTGGTGGATGGTTGACATCGCGAAGCACAATACAACACCACCACAGACTTGGGTTTATTGGGAAGAGCTTATTCTGAACATATACCTGAAATGGGGGTTGAATTGAAACAAATGGCCGTGAGTTGGGGCAGATATTCCCCGTAAATGGTAGTATATTCTTTCCCGCTGCCGGAAATATTTCGATGCTTCGTTTTCTCTGCAATAGTCCTTTCTCTGTGGCTGGTATTTAATGAATGGTTTGCCCATATAAGGAATATGGACAGCCAATGACCCGACCTCGATCTGAGGTCGATATATGCGCGCGCACACGCGAGCAGAAATGGCTATTGTTACCCATGTCATTCATAAGTAGAAAAAGAATGAGAGAGGAAGGGGAGGAATTGGAGACAATAGAAATATAGTGGGAGAAAAAGATTACACGAGGGGAAAAAACTGGAGAAGCGATTAATAAAAGTTGTGAAGATGAGAGAGAGAGAGAGAGTCAGTTGAAAACAAGAAAGAAAAAAAACGAGTAAAACAAATATTTAACAAATAAAAAGGAAAATTAAGATTAACTGGGGAGAAGGACGACAAAAGAAGAAAAAGTGAAGAAACAAAGAATGATAATGATGAAGAGAAAGAAAAGAAAGAATACTGGAAAAAAAAAGAAGAAAAAGAAAAGTTGATGAAAAGAAAGGAGGAAAAAAAAAATAATGGTGAAATAAAGAAATATAAAACATAAGAGGAAGAGAGAGGATGGAAAACCAAAAGAAAGGAAGGAGAAAGGATGAAACTAAATGGGCTAAAAAAGAAAAAGAGAGAGGAAGTGGGTAAGAAATAGAAAAATGACAGAAAGAAAACAACGTAAAAAATATTATCTGTGAATGAGAGAGAGCAAGAGAAGAGAAAGAATATATATATATATATATATATATATATATATATATATATATATATATATATTAGGTTGGTGCAAAAATAATTTCGTTTTCTCACATAGTAACATATGTTAGAAAACGAAATTATTTTTGCACCAACCTAAAATCAATTTTTTTTAAATTTCTCCTTGAAAACTTGTTTTGCCTTTGTTTTCCCTTCCATAACATTCCCTCTCATTCTTATCTACTTTTCATTTCTTTCTTTCTTTTACACACACACACACACACACACACACACACACACATATATATATATATATATATATATATATATATATATATATATTAGGTTGGTGCAAAAATAATGACGTAATAATGTCGTTTTTTGACCTTAAAAATACGTCAAAAACGACATTATTACGTCATTATTTTTGCACCAACCTAATATATACATATGATGTCGATGCTGAAAGGTTTTTGGCCCAGTACATTTCCCAATTGACTAAACAACAATTTCTTTTTAGGAAATGCTTCTTATATATATATATAGAGAGAGAGATAGATAGATAGATAGATAGATAGATAGATAGATAGATAGATAGATAGATAGATAAAATTGTGAATGTTTTACGAATAGGAAAATTCGTCGAAAACCATTTTCTCGAAACAGGCTAAATTCGAACCTTAATTTAGTATTTGTGCGCACATGAGCATTGCACACAGTGGATTTGTTCCAACTTGTACAGAATTGATCATAATGTCACTTACTTATCATAATTCAATCTTTGAGTGGGCTAAAGTAGTTACCCAAGTAACATGATTTTTATTTCCTTTCCTTTTTGGTCGATTTTATTTTAGCCATAAGAATAACCGGCGCGATGTTATTTGCAAAATTTACTTTCAACAATGAAATTTAGGAAAAAAGTACAAACATTTTGATAAAGAAAGTTTAAATTTTTTCTGAATTGGTAACAATTATCTGTAATCTAATGTTTCGTTTCCGAAGTCACGCAGTCTCTCTCTCTCTCCCTCTCTCTCTCACACACACACACACACATACACAAGCATACACACACACATACACACTCACACACACACACATATATGTGTGTGTGTGTGTGTGTGTGTGTGTGTGTGTGTGTATATATATAATAATAATAACAGCTAGCTACTCGTGTTCGAGGATACCCGTCTGTTAGGGAGGCTAGCCAATCCCCATTGCAGACGCTGACTCAGGCACATTTGTGTTTGTTCAACACACACAGAGCCAACCTGTGGTTTATACTGCAACCATGCTAAGCAGACCTTAGTTACAGTTTCAGGGAGAGAGCGTGTTATCTAGGCCAGCACATTCAAACCCTCGGTCAAGATGACTTGTGATTTCGTGCTAGCACAGATTTCGTTGGCAACCATAGGGGTTCCGTCTACCGAATATCACTCACAAGGCTTGGGTCAACCCTGTGGTATGGTTTTCAGACACTTTCCAAAGGTGCTACACCCTGGGATCATCCCTACTCCAGTCTCCTTCCTGGCAAATCGACCCTGGTGAGATTCAGAAAGCGAACGTTTTAACCAATCGGCCACGCGCTCATATAAAGAAACAGTTACATCGGCCGGGAATCGAACCCAGGCAGGCGAGCAATCTATCACTGACTGAACTACCGATGCACATATATATATATATATATATATATATATATATATATATATATATATATATATATATATATATATATATATATATATATATATATGATAAAATATAGTTTTAAGGTATGCTATATTTATGGGTTAAAGTGCTCAATATCAAGGATAAAGCGTATGCAAATATAAAAGTGGACATCGAAATCAACACCCAGAAGTGACAGTCTGTTTCATGCTAAAAGCAGTCGTTAGGGCATGTGCGTTGTGTTTTTGTAATGGAAAAACACAACGCACGTGCCCTCACGATTGCGTGTTAGCGTGAAACTGGTTGTTGCTTCTGGGTGTTGATTTTGATGTCCACTTCTATATTTATTTATATATTAACGTATATCTCCGCGTATAAAAAGACCTTTAAATCCCCTAAATCACCCTTTAAAGGTGGGGGGTCGTCTTATACTAGAATTCTAAAAAAAAATCTCATATTCTGAGTGATGTTTGTCGGTAGGCTAACCTCGGCTTTGGTGCGATAACCAATAATGTACATGAAAAGATTCACATTATCAAATAAACTGATAATAAAAGTAATAAAACCATTTCTAGCTTATATATTACTGGCATAACTTTATAATAAATTGCCCATTTGAAAATAATTCCATATTAATGAAATCCACTTGCATCTATGCAAGCTCAGCTGAGCAAATGTAAACACTGAGTTATGTTTACGTTGACAGCAACCTTTATTTTTTGCTATACTTTCAATAATGAATAAAAAAAATAATGAATGTACGTATATATATATATATATATATATATATATATATATATATATATATATATATATATATATATATATTGTGTGTGTATTTAGGCAGCATTTTTTCATTTATACATGTTTCATTAAATAATATAGACAGGTGTTGTCTATTTTATGTAAAAAAAAAATATGTATCAATATTGTGATTTTCTTTCTTTAATGATAATGTTATTAAGCTTATTAGACGTTATGAAAAGAATTTCCAAAAAATAAATAGACAACACTTGTCTATATTATTTAATGAAACATGTATGAATATATATACAGTGTAACCCGGATATAAGAGAGTTGTCGGGACCGGATAAGAAGTCTCTTATATCCGGGTTTGGTCTATTTTGTTTAGGTAAGTATGGCTCTAATCTGGGACCTAAGAAAATCTCTCTTATATCCGGGTTTATCTTATATCCGGGTTACACTGTATATATTTATATATATATGTATTTGTGTGTGTGTGAGGGTAACTGAGGAAGTAAAGGTAATTTTGGAATTACTCGGTAAAAACAACAGTGAAGCTCTGACACGTGACAATATTCGTGCGCGCGCAAAATTGCAATCGTTCATTCGAGTGTCCGGAAGCAAGGAGGTCAGACGTATGGACGCTGCACTCTGGGATTGCAGAATCAAGGAACAACGCACCGTAGTACGTTTTCTGTGAGAAAAGGGAGTTAAACCATCGCACCATGAATCAACAAAAGGCTTGTTGGTGGGAAGAACGCTTTAAAGAGAGAAGAACGAGTGTTTCGAGGAGGGAGAGCCAATCTGGTCGCCCGTCAGCATCGCACACGGAAGAACACATCCAGAGGGTAGATGTCTTTATCAGGTGATACTGACAAAACTCGTTACAGTCGTAACAGAAGTCGTGAGCATCAGCTATGCATCTGAACATGGCAAAGTGCATGATGACTTGGGGTACCGTAAATTTTGTGCGAGTTTGATGCACTGACAAAGCAAGCAATGCAGACGTGGTTTTGTGACTAACCAAAAAGCTTCTTTTCATTGAACAATACCAGAATTGCATTGTCGTTCAGGGGACTATGTCGAAAAGTAACATATGCCTTTGTTCCTTCTTATGAAAAAGGAAGAGAAAAAATTAAAAATAATACGATATTTTGTTTATTTTTGTGATTCGTTAGCATTACGAAAACGTATATTGTCACTCGGGTATTAGACGATTAAATCGTCAATATACATTGAGAAAATAAATCGAAATAAAATTGAATAAATATCAACTTGTTTGTTTGGTTTTAATTTTTTGTGACAATATGAGGGATTTATTTCGAAATTATTTGTGTATTCCTGAAAAGGACTGTTTGTGAGGAATCCGGGCCATTTTTCTATGCTCCTAGGGACCCGAGATCTGAATTTGTCAGTTCGTCCCCGTCGAACCATTCAAACTCACATTCGTCGTCGGACCCGTAGAACTGATCGAATTCTTTCTCTGTGAAGTTGGAGTACAGATCTGTGTAGTAGATATCGTCGGCGAGATCGTCGGCGAGATCGTCGGCATCCTTGATTTCTTCTGGTATCTCTGTTGACCGCCGTTTCTGTATGTATTCCTCTCATAGGATGCTATCTTCGGTGGCGTCGAGCTTGTTTGAGATGCAGCACTTGTTGAAGACATTGATAATGATAGCGGCGTCTAACTCACCCCAGGCGTCGACGATGCATTTGCAGATGTTTTTTTCTCATTCCGCTTTCGGATGTGTGGGTGTGATTTATTTCCCTTTGTTGCAATATGCCATTAGATAAATATTATCTCTCCAGTAAAAAAAATAAATCCAATTTGACCCGATTTTGTCCGTATTGAGTCCTAGAAAAGATGCGATTGAATTCTAAACTAAAGTATAAGACGCAGCAGATTTTTGGACACGATTTTGAATGGAAAAACCTGCGTCTTATACACACACAGGATTACGGTATATATCCATATTTTTTTATATAATACTTTTTACAGTTCACACAGATAGTAATCATTGATCTTCTGTTTACCTACCACCTAGTGGTAAGATATTTCATATCATCCGATGATATATGAGCTAAAGACAAAAATTGTCCATTCTTCACAATCACTGTATTTGGGAAGTTACAAAAATGTAAACCAAGAAATGGAAAGATTAAATGTCAGCATTCTGGGAACATTTGAAGTTAACGTGTTTTCTTGTGTATAATACGACTCCTTGTTTCTTTAGCTAAAATCAGAAAATAAATTACATCCTTCAGTATAATACGAAACTGTAGTACAGCCATCCATATGTAAATTCTTTTTTTTTTTCTTAAACTATACCATATTATCCATTAAAATCTCAATGTCGTATCCACATAAATTATCGTAATATGTTGTGGTTTAAAATTACAAGCACCAGTGTACACTATTTATATAGCGATATAATTATGTCGGTGTTTTTTTTTTTTTTTTTTTTTTTGTGACGTCAACGAACACTCGTTTGACACTTTTGCAATGCCAACGAATACGCGTTGTCACTTTCGTAATGCTCGTTGTAGTAGAGACTTTGTAATCGCAGCTACAACTATAGTAATCCCGTTGAACAATACTGGTGTCCGACGCCTTCGAATATTACTCGTACTAATAGTACTTACTCGCTCATACTAGCTCGAATAGTAATCCGTATAGTGATCCGAATGGAGAAATAGTATAGTAAATAGAGTAGAGAATAGCGGTTCGTATAGTAATAGAGGATAGGGTAGAAATGGTAATCCGAATAGTAATAGAGGATAGAATAGAAATAGCGATCCGAATAGATTTCCCGCGACTTCCTACATATGCGTTTCCTCTATGGTCACGTGGTGTACTTAATTCAATAATGGGATCGCCTGTATTTGCTCACTGGCGATCTATGTTCAAACTCAAGTGTCGACAGCAAAATTTTATTTATATATAACATGGTTGTTTACGTATCTATTTTGTATTGTTATTTTTTTTCGAATCGTATGAAATTTTAAAACTGGATACCTTGGGTTAACAAACGGAAGAATATGGAACAGCAATCTCACAGTATGGGAATTATCGGACATTTTTCAAGCGGAAAAAACTCAAAAAGTACATACTTTATACAATCGTTAGGCCTTTGTTATAACATTAATTAAATATCACTCATCTTCTGCGTTCCTTTTATTAATTTTTTTAATCAATTTCGGTCAATTTCCTGTCTTTAAGACAAAAGACGTTCAGTTGCGCTGATTCCCGAAGAACAAATATTACCGACATTTTGTAAACAATTTGGGTTTTATTATGTATTGTATTAACTGTAAATCACTATTTACAGAAATATAGACAGTTAACTGAAAATATTTACGCTTTTGCTGTTTCAAATAAGAAGTTTTTAAGCTGAGTAAAAATTTCTGAAAACCTGTACTCATGTATAATACGACCATCCACTTTTTTGAATTCACGTTCAAAATTTATTGTATTATGCACAAGAAAATATGGTAAATGGATAAACATGGGGAATTTTATAAACAACGGACACATATATGTACAAGTGAAAAGAGAAATGAAAGAGGAATAGAACTAATATTAGATAAAGATAAGAGGAAATGTATTCTGAGATACTGACAACTGCTAGGTAGGGTTATTCCAATGAAACTTATCACTCATATGCAAACAAGAATAAATGATAAAAATTAAAAAAAACATAAAGCAACACCAAAACTACTATACAACTGACCCCAAAACGACTAATTTAGCAAACAGACGTGTATTGATGTAGTTAAAATCAATTATAAAAGGTTAGAAGATGCCAGTAACTCCTTAAAACTCCTTAAAGGGGGCACTTAGGACATCAGCAAACTTAGCCATCTCAAGGGAAGAAAGAAACAAAAAAAGAAGGGATGAGATAAAATTCTCGAACTAATGAATAAGAGACGATAGTTAATATCAAGGAATAGCAGAGAAGAATAACAGCTCGTTAATTGAAGACAGAAAAAAATACAAGCAAACAAAATATGAATGGATCAACGAGTAGTGTGCAGATATTGTGTTTTTTTCCACAAGATTAACACTAATTTTAAGGGTCTTTTTCGGGATTAAAATGTGTATAGAAAAAGATTTTTTTTCTTTTGGTAGTGCAAAGCAGAAAACGGAAACAACCAGAAAAGTCAAAACATTCTAAAGAACGATTGTAATATAGATTATTTTGTTTTTTCAGAAAGAGAAATTCCCCAGTACCGAAGTGATCTTTGGAAAGGGGCACGCAAAGTTCAAGTTTTAAGCGATTCTTCGAAATCCAGAGGGTGACCCCCAATTTTTTTTTCGTCTGTAGCGTAGGTACTTAGCTGGTGTTTAACAATCGTAGTCCGATTTTCCTCGTTCGAAAAAACTTTGGATAAATACGTTGGAATGTTTTTCTTTGTACATCAAACACCAAAACGAGATCTGCAGGAAAGAATGCAGTCATTTTGAATATCTCAAG
Source organism: Acanthosepion lycidas (assembly GCA_963932145.1). Lineage (NCBI taxonomy): Eukaryota > Metazoa > Mollusca > Cephalopoda > Sepiida > Sepiidae > Acanthosepion > Acanthosepion lycidas. The sequence goes on along the minus strand of OZ010597.1, from coordinate 44,017,279 downwards.
TACCGGTTGTGCATTCTTGACAACCAATCTGAGGTATCTTTACTGTGTTTGCGTAAACTGACATCCTCCCAAAATGCCAATGACTGTCGAATTCGCAATAATCTCGAATGTATTTTTCTTCTCTTTTTGTGAATAAAATATCGCCGACATGACTTCCTACAACTTCTAGTTTTTGCCAAAAGGTAAAACCACAGTTAAAGATGACTTCAGTCCTTAGATGAGCTTAAGGATTAAGATGTGGAGTAATTTGAAGAGGACTTAGGCACCATTACTCTAGATAATATATTTGTTCGTTAATATAAATTTGTTAGAGCCTTTTCGTACTAATACACACTAGTCTTCTCGATTAGCTTAATCTCTATCTATGTCAGAGTATTCCTCGTCGTCAGCTTTATCTCTTATCCAAGAATTTAATTTCTTCTTTGGTGATCGCTTCCTTTATGATGATGACCACATCCGCCGCCAACGTGCAGGTTCAGGACTAGAAGCTTTCAGTTTCAGCAAAACCTGCTTCTGTCATCTTTTCCCTATCGCCCTTTGGCATTGCAAGATTTGGTTGGAGGTGAAACAAAATTAGAGTAGAAGCTGCTAATGGCGTGAATTTGTTTAAGGTAGGCCTCAACTTGCCAGGAAGTGACCCACAAATTGATTTCATGACCTTCATCGATGGCACATATAGAATGAGATATACATAATCCAGTTGTGAAACTGCAATGGACTGCCGCTACCCCTGCTAGAATTTCGAGTTGCGCCTTCTGCAACATGCTCGTCATGCGTAGCTCTTCATCCCCTGGTTCAACCGTTGAGATCTATCGTAATCGTTATCAGCTTGTTCTATTGGGTCTTTGGGGTTGGTCGCGCTTTATCTGGGTCCTCGTCTTCTACCTTGACCGCAAGAGTGGACCTACAAGGAGTTTAGAACTCCCAATGGAGTTGCTCTCAGGGTCATTGGATCACACAAAACTCACCATCAAGACAATGGTCATACAAAAAAAAACACACGATATCTTTAATATATTTATATATGCTTCGGAGATCGCTCTACAGCAGGGACTCTTTTACCATAACATTTGAATATCTTTTAGCCTTGACTTAATTTCATTGACTGATTCGGATTTAGATTTGGCTCAAAGCATAGAGGAATTTAATGGCTGATATTTCAGGTTCACTCTCCAGTGCTAAGGTGAATTGACTCACGACCACGAAGAAATGAACAAAACAAAATATCACCATATGAAAAAAAAATACACATCTCTGAATAGTTAGTTGTTTATTCACAAACTTGGCAGGATTCAACCCGTGGAAAGACCAGCTTCTGTTTAAAACATCAATTGAAAGCGATGCATAAAACTGCTTTGAGAATTTTTATCCCTACACAAATTCTACTAATTTTTGTCTTAAATATAAATATATATATATATATATATATATATATATATATATATATATATATATATATATTTAATTATTAAATAGAACTCGGCATTTCAAGAATAGACAGACGTTGATAAATTATATCACAACTTCCGGTCAACAATCTACCGGAAGTAAAAATTGAAAACGTTATTGCAACCTTTGCATATTGCTACACCATTTTGTAAGCTAATTTTCAGAGTGCGTACTGAACGTTTATTTTTATTCTATTCCGAAACCAATAAAATTTGAATAAATACAAGCTATATTGATTTTTTTTATTAATAGTGACCATCATTGGTCATCTAATTCAGTGGTAGCCAAACTGCAAATCGTGAAACACATGCAGCTTTCTGATTTTTAATGTGCTGCTCGTGGTAATATATTTACTGAACTCCTTTTCGAATCACAGTTAATATTGAATGTAAATAAATTTTAAAAATCAAGTTTTAGCATTATTTATATTATTATTTTTGTCAGAATTCTTAAGATAATAAATTATCATTATATTTTGCTATTAAGAACAATATGATTTTTGTTGTTATACTCAGATTGTTTCGGCCATTGTACCCCCTGGTCTTCTTCAGCTATCAGTATCGTACTCAGTAAACTTCTTGAAATTTCGAACCGAAACATTTAGCCAATCCATGGACCTAGTAAATTAAAGCATTGGTTAAAAAAAATAAATGGTAGGTGTGTCTGGGTCATGGTAGTGAGTGAAAAGTCCCATTTTCTGATTCACTGAGAAAAAGAAAACAAAAAGAAAATAGGCAAATGACACAAAATGGCGAATAAGACTTGTATTAAATAATATAAAATATCCCAAAAGAGTGGAAGGCGAAATTAGAAAAATCTACATCCATGCACTGAATAAAGGGTTTGAAATTCCAGTGTGGTTACTTATTACAAAGACAGACACCTGAAGAAGGCCGGAGGGTAGAACGTCTGAAATGTGAGTATAACACCCATGATATGTATGCTGGTCCGAATAAAAAAACGTCTTTATAATAATTATTATTATTATTAATATTATTGATAGTTATTATTTTTCTTTTCAGCAAATTTTTCAAATTTCATATTTACGATTACAATCACGATAAACAATTCGGGATGTATGGACACTGCACGGACGGTAGTCGTGGCAGCAAAATGTCAACAACCTGACTGACCCACCCTCTAGATGGTTTTGAATTCAGAGTCTTCGTTCGTTCTCCTGGATTAAAATTCATGAATTTTCCAAGGGCATTAGTGTGAAGTGAATGAAACAGACTCGGTCGGAATTTGAATTCGGCGCTTCTACTTTAATATATGCGTCGATAGCTGTTACCCTACCCGCATAGCCAATTTCATATTATTGAAATACAAAAATGTGTATTTTCTCAGTTGACCATCAAATATAATAGAATTATTTTTTTATCTTCTCACTCTCCTTGAAGAATCTTTCTTTTTATCGCCGTTCTTTCTCCAAATATCTTATATCATAATCGTTTCTTTCTTTCATACTCTCATTTACGTATCAGAACAATATTTATATACGTGTGTGTGTGTGTGTGTGTGTGTGTGTGTGTGTGTGTGTGTGTGTGTGTGTGTGTGTGTCGAACGCGCATATGTACAGGCGTAAAAGATGGCGGATATGTCTGTCAGCACCAGTTACATCCAGGTTTTACTCGTTAGCAGCAGGACAGCTTGGCATATCTAGATACGGGCCTCTCTGCAACTGGTCATGATCCAGTTCTTTGTAAGATGCCTCATACCAATAAAAGTAACAGGAAAACTAGTACTCAGCAGTTGGGAAGATACGGTATATTGTAAAGTCGGCCCCATGTGAACAATGGTTATCCGTTGAACATTGTTCAATCGGTTATTCGAGATGAGACTGCTAGGTTCAACAAAATCAAATCTGCTTCAGTGGGTAAATGTCCGGTCTATCTTCGTTTACCGTGGTTGGGTCGGATTAGTGAATCCTTCGCCAAGCGTATTTCATGTTGTTCACGTGAGTGTTATTTTGCAGCCAACGTTCGTGTTGTCTTTCAAACTAAGTCCGTACTTTCATCTATGTGTAAAGATGTTCTAACACCATATTAGTTCTGTTATTTACCATTTCAAATGTAGTTGTGGATGCGATTACATAGGTAGAACGACACAGCGGTTGGACGTTAGAATTAAACAACACGTACCTGCTATAATACTGAATAAAAATTTTTCTTTGGGCGATACCTTTCGTAACACGTATGGGTCTTCGATTGCGGATCACTTTATAAAGAATCCCACTTGTGCGATGGATTTCACTGTGAACTGGTTTTCCGTTTTGGCCAGTTCGCACTCATTATTCCATCTTAAGGTGTTGGAGACGCTTTACATCAGGTCCAGGCAACCTACTCTTTGCAAACAAACAGATTGTTTGCTTGGACTTGCTGTGCTGCGTTTCTAGTATCTTTGTTGGTATAATTTTTATAATAATTTATTTCTCCCTGTCCACTCATTCATGTCATCCATAACAGACTTTTTCTTTTTCTTTTCCTCATAATTTTAGTTCCCCGTTAACAGTTCTGATGAGAGGGGACGAAACCGGTCGACTGGTGTGTGTTTTTGTTTTAAATCTATCATGGCCTACAATATAAAATTTCTTGTTTGTAATGCCTTAATACGCTTCTGTACTGTTTCAAACACACACACACACACACACACACACATATATATATATATATATATATATATATATATATATATATATATATATATATATATATATATATATGAAAAAGAAGTTTATAATGCAACTGGAGACTTTAATAATATTTATTTAGAGTAAATTTACCGGTTCAATGAATTTCAAAAGTTAAATTGAGATGGAGAGATGTGTGGATATGCCATGATATATTCCACATCTAACTGGAGTTGGAGAATTCTTTCCGTTATATTTGAGTGCACACACTCAATTAAACTGAAAAAATGAAATCATCCTTGATAATAACGGAAAGAATTCTCCAACTCCAGTTAGATGTGAAATATATTATATGCAGAAAAACGATGTCAGATTGCTATCTGTCTAAAATGCAAACTGACTGATTGATTATGATCACGTGATCAGGTATAGTAAGTTTTGTTCTCAAAATTGATGCTCATAAGATTTTGTTGTCAAAAGTTAGGGGTTTCATAGTTCAGTGAGCGTGATTAATGACAGCAAAGTGTTAAGTAGTTCATCCGAACAAGGTGTTAAGTAGTACATGTGTCAGGGTTAAGCAACGTCGGGCTGGGTCAGTACCTAGATAGGTGGCCGCTTGGGGATAACAAGTGCTGTAACATCGAATGTACAGGTGGTGTAATGGATAATAGCTTGGAATTGTTAATCAGAGATTCCAATTCTCGTCGGGTTTCGTTATAGTTATTTACATACCCTTGGAAAAGATATAAATCCACCTCATCTCCTTATAGCTATAGGTTGATTAGTAAAACTTGGATCACGAAATTATTATTAAGTAAAAAAAAAAAATTCTTACGATCTAAAAATATTTACTTGCTTTAAATAATCTGAAAATTTTTGAGAAGCCATAGAAAAAAAAAGAAAAGAAAACGAATAAATCTATCTATCTACCTGAATCCACCTCTTCTCTCCAATCAGCTATGGGTTAATTAGCCAGACTTGTATTACTAAAACTATTATTATCTCACCAAAATTTGAAAATAAAGATAAAAATTGCGTATCAAATATTTAGATTTTGGCATTAAATAACACATAGAGTTTTTGATATGCCGTTAAACAAAAACAAGCACACCAAATCAAATCAAGTTTCAGGGATTCAATTTTGACTGTGTGGGACATATATATATATATATATATATATATATATATATATATATATATATATATATATATACATATATATCCATATATATATATATCCAAATGTTAAAGAACGAAGGGTAAAATTTCAGCGTTCAAAACATTAATTTAAAACAGGGCTCAATAAAAAGTAGAGCAATAAATAATTGTTTATTATCCAGTGTTACATTAGAACATGCATATACCCGCTACAAGACTGTAGATCTTGTTTCAACGTTAAAAATATTCTTTTAACGTTTCATCAGGTGGGAGATCACGATGCTACTAAAATATTTTATTCCGAAATGCATAACGAAGCATACCTTTCACTTCCGTTATTGGAAAGTTTTCCCATAAACGCTAAGAAATTTTTTAACGTTGAAACAAGATGTGCAGTTTTGTAGTGAGTTTATGCATGCTCTAATGTAACACTGCATAGTAAACAAATATATATGTGTGTGTGTTTGTGTGTGTGTAAACTTTACTTTCTTTTATTCATAATAAAGTGAGGTTCTATGTTGCCTTTAAAGCAAAACACACTCGTTCAAATTTTTTCTCCAAATTGTAAGCAAAGTAATTTCTAAAGAAATAATAGATTCCATTTTTTCAATCCGGCATATTTTTATTACTTCAAATGTTATTTTTAGTGGATACCCGTATTTGTTTAAACGTTCAATTTATTTTAAACAGTATTTATTTATTTAGTCTAATGACTTGCATAATCGAAAAAGCCTACGTCCTCTTTTGTAAAAGGAACCACCGTTTAATCCGGCGTGCTTTTATCTCTCAGCTACGAAAAGCTTCACGATAAAGCCAGTTTCTATTTGCCTTTAAAGTACACTAACTCGTTCAGATTTTTCTTGAAACGTATATCTGCTCAGTTCCGTATCCGAAACGTATCACCAACATTTGGAAAATATTTTGTATACATGTTTCTACTTTATGATAACTGAAATATAAAAATTAAGAAATTAAAAAAAAAATACTCATATGAATAAATATTACTACATACACACATTACTAATATTCATATAAAATTTTCAGTAAAATATATAACAAGTTTGTAGTTCATCCGATGAACCTTTCATATTAGGCAAGTTTGGTCATCCATAGTCGGAACTATCTTTGGGTTGATAGGTATAACTGTTAGAGTTATTTCCCTTTTTACTTTGTTTTGTTATGGAAACTAAGATGAATTAAAACCGTTTAATATTTGCCGAAATGTTTTCAGATGCAGCATTTTATTTAAATGCTCACTTACAATATTCAAGTGGGACACTCTTGCTCCAATTTAACGAAAAGACAATAGCATTAATATTCATACAGATAAACTGTCATAATTTACTAGAGATTTGAAAAACAATAAAATTAGCCTCTGGCAAATTAAGAAGCAATTAAAAGTTTCTAATAAACGAATTATGTATTTTACTAAACTTAATATATGTAATTGTGCAGACTGGTTATACAGCTTTTAATTATTGAAAAGCCCTAAAGAAAGCTAAGGAAGTAAGCAGGTTACATGATTTAAGTATACGTGTTACTAAGTTTCTTTAATTATAAAGATCTCTAAAAAAGATGACAACATTGACACAGTGTAACTACATTACACTTTAATTTTTAGTTTGTTTTTTGTTAATCTGTCATTAATTGTTAATACGTTCACTTCATCTTGAATAGAAAGGCTTACGGCCATATTACGTTGAAACATCGGTTCTCGTTCGATCACTGAAGTTAAGAAACGTTAAACTTAGTCAGTTCCTAGATGGGTGACTGCTCAGGAATAGCAGGTACTATAACCTTGGATAAAGTCTCGGAAGGAGAACTCGGAGAGATGAGTTCGAGTTTCAGTCAGATTTGTTATATTCCCTTGCAGGCAAGTACTTTTGGGAAAGGTATGAATCCACCTCTTCTCTTTCCAGCTAGGAAGTTAAATAGTAAGACTTGTATCAGAAAATCATTATCTCCAAAAGATTCTTATAATCCTAAAATATGTTGCGATTTTAAATAACCCCAAAAGGTTGATAAACCGTAAAAAAACAAATCAGTCAGTTAAACTGAATAGAAAGTAATCGTAATAAAAGAAAGAAAAAAAACAGCAATAAAAGGAAGAGAAAATAAAAGTAAAAGAATGAGAACGAATACCACTAAAAAGAACTGAAATGACAAAGATATTCTGAAAGAAAGTTGCTAAAAAATCTTGAAAAAGTTCTGAGATAAAAAAAAAAATAAGTAAATAAAATAAAATACAATAAAAGAGTGAGTAGAGAAAAGAATGATACATGGTATCATCGCGGTCTCATTATTCCGCTGACATGAAGTGTAAAGATTATATTGAATCAATTGCTAGGTGTTCTGCTAGGAAAGTTGATTCACTGTGTCGTGCTAGACAATTTTTCTCGACAGAATCTATCTTACATATTTATAAGTGTACTATGCGTCCATGCATTGAATATTGCTGCTACATCTGATCTAGTGCTCCTTTTATGTATCGAGATATTCTTGACAAAATCCAAAGAACAAGCTGCAATTTTATCGGTCCTGGCATATCGATTTCAATCATTTCCTCACGACCGTAACGTTGCTTCCCTGTGCCTTTTCTATAAATAATTTCATGGTAATTGTTCTTCTTTAGTACTTCACACATTTATACACAGTACTAGATTGGCAGCTAAGTACCATAATTTACAGATGAAATTGCTAGATGTAGCCGCAAGTGCTATAGAGAAGAAACTGTTAGTATAGTGTTATGGATTCCGAGATGAAATTCTTCGGTCTCCAATGAATGACAAACGCGATAATTGAATATAAGAAATTAAATGTATTTACACAATAATACAATGGGTAATACTGTTAGTAAATCCAGGAACGCCGTTAGTAGCAATAATATATATATATATATATATATATATATATATATATATATATATATATATATATATATATATATAAAGAAATATAGTCTTAAGGTGTGCTATATTTATGGAATAAAGTGCTCAATATCAGAGATAGAGCGTGTGTAAATATAAAAGTGGGCATAGAAGTCAACACTTAGAGGTGACAGTCTGTTTCATCGTCAGGCCACATATGCTGTTATTTTTCTCGGCTATTTATATATATACGGCTTAGTGGTGCATTGTGGGTATTCTATTATGGCGGTTATTTTACCGGAAGTCGTTTGTTTATTTATTTGGGTCAAATTATATTGCTTGTTTTTATTTTTTTGGTTCTTATTTTATTTAGAGTCTGTCTATATTTCTGAGATGAGGTATTATGTACAGTATTTACATTATGCGGACCATTGTCCTCATCTTTGTCGCCATATTTGTCACAACGTTTCGGCCGGTGGTTGGAATTTCGAACTGAACCCTTTATTTCGATCCCTGGGGTAGACTGTTCTAGTTCCACGTGCCATGTTTGATGGATGTCAGTTATCTCCTGCTAATTTTCCCTCTGAAAGTTCTCCACTGCCTTAACCGGGTATTGAACTCACACTCTTTGGATTTTGCCAACCAACGCCTTTATCCACTGTGCCATGTGTCCTTGAGGTATGAATTTCTGGGTATTATAAACCTAATGTTTTCAGCAACCATTTTTACCAGTGCTCATATTGCAATTTTGCTGTTATCATTTCATGTTTTTACCAGAGCTCATATTGCAACTTTGTTATCATTGCTTTTCTCTGGCACTCCTTATTACTGGTTCCCATATTGTATTTATTTCTATGCTTGGTCGGCTCAGGAGATTTTTAAATAATAAATACAATATGGGAATACGAAAAGAATGAAATGAACGATTACATTATTATAACCTGGGCGTGGGGAAAATTGAAAATAAAATAGTGTGACATTATTAAAGAAAGAAACGATTGCGACAGATTCTGGAAAAAAAGAAATGATAAAAATGGAAAGAATTCAACGAATTCGAAAAAAATATACGGAGAGAAAACCTGACTTATAAGGAAGCGTTTATGAAAGAAAGGAACGGTTTTGAAAAAAGACTTTTCAAAAAAAGTATGGAGAGAAAGAAAGAGAGTGGCAAATGGAGGAACGGTCACGATAAATGAACAAGAGAGAAAGAATGAGAAGAAAAGAGAATGAAATTATAAAAAAATGAATGATTAGGAGAAATGATTCTTCCAGAAAAGTGTTTCAAAGAAAGAGAGAGAGAGAGAGAGAGAGAGAGGGGGGGAGAGAGAGAGAGAGAAATGAGAGAGAGAGAGAGAGAGAGAAAGAAAATAACGATTTCGATAAAGGATCATCGAAAAAAGAGATAAAAGAGTGAGATTGTGAAAGAAAAGAAAATTATTGGATTGAAACAGTGAGAGAGAGAGAGAGAGAGAGAGAATCTGAAATAAGAAAAGAAAAAGATTATAAATGAAAAATACTTTAAAAACATGAATTATAAAAGAGAGAAAGAGCGAATAATTATGATAATGATCACCCGAGAAAGAAAAAGAAAATGTGAAGGAAATCAATAATGATGATAAATCATTCTCCAAAAATAGAACTGAGAAAAAAACGAATGATTATTATAAAAGATATTATGATGAAGAACTAAGTTTAAAGAACGAGATTATGAAGGAAACGCCGATATGAGGAAAGATTCTTCAAAAACACAAGAAAGAAAGGAAAATGAATGAATGACAAGGATCATGGAAAAAATAAGATAAACGCAAAGAGATTATGAAAGAAATCAAAGATTATGATAAAAGGTTTTTCAAGAAAAGTACTACAGTAAAGGAGGCACAGTGGATAGCGGCTGGGATTGAGGAATCGGAGAGCCGAGTTCGAATTCCAGTCGAATCCATTACATTCACTTACATGCTATAATACCCTTCTTCTCCACCCCAAACTCCCGCAGCTATGGATAAATAGCAAGACAGGCCAGGTTGTCTTGGATGGCAACTGGTCTACTGCAGAAAGAAATGGCAACCTACTACAGAAAAAATCTGCCTTGACAGTCATGTATCTTTCGATACATGATTGCCTAAGCGTGTATCACGCATGGCACTATTTTTTAATAACTACAGTAAAAAAAGAGAAAGAAGGAAATGATTGCAAAAAAATAATACTGGGAGGAAAAAAAACTTAGAAAAAGATTGAAATTATGAAAGGAAAAATAATTATAGTAAAAGATTCTTCAAGAAAAGTACTGACTGATATTAAACAATGAGAAAAGGAAAGAAAGAGACAATTACGATTCAAGATATTGGGAAAAAGATCGGCAATAAAAATAAATTAGAAAACAAAGGAACAATCAGTACAAAAAATTCTTCAATAATAGCGCAAAGTTAAATAAAAAGAAAAATGAGAAGAAAAGAAAGTGTAGGAAATTCAGTCGCCCAGGTTTTATATTAAAAATCCGAATGTCCGAATTCCAAACATTAATAAAGTAAAAATAAAGAAAATAGTCTTTAGTCGAGTTAGTAGTTGTTACACAGAAAAATCGATAGTTTAGAAAAGATTTCTAAATAGTTGGTTCACAGAACATTTTTCTGTGAACCAACTGTTTAAAAGTCTTTTCTAAACTACGATTGAGAAAAGACATTTATCGTTAGTGAAGATTCCCTGGCCGTCTTTGTTGTTGTTGATGTTGTTGTTGTTGGAGACGATTCGTTTGAAGTCGCTCATTTGTTTCTTTCAGTTCGCGCTGGGGGTAGGGTGGGAAGACGCTATATAGCCTCGTATTCTCTTGTGTTTGAAACGGCTTGAAGACAGCCGCTCCTCTTCTCTCTAAAAATCGAAATCTGTGAGGTTTTTATAAGAATTTTTTCCCGAAAGTAGGCTCGAGAAAGATAGGGTTTTAGTTTTCTCTGACTGGTAAAATATTAGGTTGGTGCAAAAATAATGACGTAATAATGTCGTTTTTTGGCGTATTTTTTAACATCAAAAAACTACATTATTACGTCATTATTTTTGCACCAACCTAATATTTCACATGGTAATGTTAATTTCTAACCAATAGATACATTGATTTAAATAATGTTTGTTGTACTGTGGACTCATTTTGGTATGTTTGTAATATTGTCTGTTATTGGGTAGAAAATAAAATGTTGATGTCTTTTAATATGGTAGTATGTGGGTATGTAATTGTGTTGGAAATAGGGTTTCTTTTCTATAAAAAAAAAAGATGGAGATAACCGACATTAGGTAAAAGAACTTTTTATATAAGTGTATAAAAATCAAAGAAATTAATGATTACTTAGAAGAATACTAAAAGATTCAAAGAGAATCGAAATGGCGGGAAAAGAATTCGTGCCAACTTCAGAGTTTCATTTTCTTCATCAAATAGTAATAACCATTACGGCAAACATTTTTAAAGGAAAATAAACAGAAGCTGTCATATTTTTTTCAGGCTCTTCTCAAAATCATATCATGTCTTGGAAGTACAATTTTGACACGTGTATTCTGTTCGACTCGTGATGAACACTTTCATAACAAACACGAGATATTTATCTGGCTTTTAACACATATACTTTCTACTACTATCTATTCTTCAGGGAGCCTGTAGTCAAACGATAAATCGAACTCTACTCTCTGACAACCAGAGGTAATCGAACTCAGTAGAGTTCAATTATCACTATTATGGACTTGTGCCAGACATTAGTAAATATTATTTACATTATTTACTCTAGGACTATTATCATCATCTTTGTCATTATAATCACAATGTTCTGGCTGCTGTTCCCTCCGGCCTACCTTTATCGATTTTCGAACTCTTCATTTAATCTATGGTGTACATTGTTCTTATTCTGCTGTTCATATGTCGAGATATCTTGTCTTGCTCTTATTTAGTATTGCTCAGTTAGTGCTCACCCGGTTTCCAATGAGTCTACATCTGCGCTACCTGGCCCACGAATTGAACCCACAATAAACTGCTCCCGTACCAAGGCTTTAATCAACTAGGACAATCTTGTCTCTTAAACTTGGTGTCTTAAACATACTCTGGCTACTGCTGATGCTTGTCACGCTTGACTACATTCACCGGGAAGACTTCTCATTTCTTATTGCTGCTGATGCTGTTGTTAAAGACGAGGCATCCCTGGACATTGACATCGGAACGAGAACAATCTACTCTCTTAGATTAAATAAAGTGTTCAGTTCGAAATTCCCTGAATGTTATCCGGATCAACAAGTATCTGATGAAGGCTGAAGAGCAGGATACCTACCATCGCCCCACGTGGTCAGATATGGCACAAGGCTGAATTTAATGTGGGGTATCCGAGCCCGTAGGCTCGACCAAAATTTCCCCTTAGACCCTGTTTAAAACTCTTTTCCGAGACAAGACTCTGCCTTTCGACATAGCTTCATCTGGGGATACTCTCTGCTCGGAGGCAGAGAGTTTGACCCGCACAGCTGGAGACGAATCTCCAACTGCAGACCAGGACAATAGTTCCCGTGTAAGTAATGTAAATAATGATAACTCTTCATCCCATAAATTCAGATAGAAATTTGTAAATATTCAATTCATTTTGTCTCATCACTGAAATAATTAAGTATTTTCTACAAGTAGTCCTAGTCGATATTCAAGTATTTTGGTCGGGTTTAAGTATGCTTATTAAATATCTGTATTGGTGCGTGTCATCAAGAAATGCTGAATGAGTTGCAAGCTAATTCTGTTATATAATGAGTTAGATTTTCATTGAGTACCTAAGTATTATATTTGTATGACAGACGATACTAAGATTTGCAAACAACTCCGAGCGCATTCCGAAGAAAATGTTAGCAAGCTAGTCTCGTAAAGTATTCGCTAGTGTAACGCGTTCAATCCTTGTGGACTGCCGCACGAGTGTAACTTTCTGCTGATGAAAATAAGCTTAGTAAAGATCTACTTTCATCGTTTTTACGTTCTTTGTTTCAACTGCTAATTGTCCTAATTTGAGGTTTTTCTTGAACTTAAAAAGGGACTGGACTTAATTTACACTTCTCCTCCACGATACGACAATATCTGTCAGATATCTTCTTTTTTGCCATAAGGTAGGTAGAAAACTTCATTTAGTAGTTATTTTTCTAGTACTCCATTAAATAATCCATCTGATGATAAGATCTATTTCAGTTGGTTATATAAGTTCGTGGACATGCACTCTTAAGGGAAACTTCTAGCTAAATTTCAAAATGGCCGACATATTAATGATGATGCCTTTTTGGGTTATACTTTTCATTTTGTACACTTCCAACGAGATTTTTTTATTTTTATCTTCAGATATAATTCTGTTGTTCATTTTGTAAATAGCCGTATCTTTAATTTTGCAGATTTTTCTCAACCTTTAAATTCGCCCGGATAGTCCCCACGAAGCAGATTTTTTTCAGCCTGTCAACCTATGCAGCGAATGGAATAGAATTGTTCGCGAAAATGTATCTAATGCTAAGGTAATTATTTTCAGGGTGATCTCCCTTTAAATTCCAGCCTAAAATTTATGTTTGAATTGGTTTTTTATCTGTTTTTAAAAACGTCAGTTTATTGAGATAGTAATACAACTATGTCCATTTTGAACGATTTCATTTGTTTATTTTTATCATTTCTAGATATGCAAAGGTTATTTCCTTTTGAAGAGCGTCATTATCAATACAAGTAAAATGCATGCGAAATTGTTTTGAAACATATATACTTCGCAGATTTTGACGAGTGACACTTTTAAGTTTTGTGAACTTACGTTATTTTTTTCTTAAACCCATGTTCCTTCAGGACTTATGTGATCATGGCTCTCCACAGATTCCTTTTCTTTATTATCTGTGAATTGCCATGGCTTCTTGAGAAGGATAATAGAGGGTTTCCCATTTTTTCTTCTCCACTGTTTTGAATCCAAAGTATTCTTTCTTTCTGACCGGCTGCTACCCAAAGCTAACACATAACTGGTGAGTGGGAGAATATATTAATACATGCATTATTGTGAAATAAACACAACAGACTAAACCGGAAGCAAACTTCACATAGTGCTAATATTCTGCTGGGGTTCAAATATTAGTTATTATTAGAAAATGATTTAAGTGATTCGAATTGTTTTAATGTCTGTCCTGGGTATCGAACTCACAAGAATAAGAGCTGGATTTACCTAAAGACTTATCAGGCTGAAACCTAGGTCCTCAAAATTTAGGGTGCCTCCAGGCAAGGTGTATAATATTTTTGACACTGTCATAGGCCATTCTTACACATGCTGTCATAATGCATTGTAGACTCTAAACAACCCTTCAGTAATTTTAATCACACGTCATTATTCTTGGCTTTACTCAAATTGTTTAATTTAACACTCTTCCATTTTGCTCTACTCGTGAGAATAGGGGATTTGAAGAGGCCTCACAAGTGAAATAGCCTAGGGCCTCTCTTCATCTAAATCCGACCCTGATCAGAATACTGTATACATTGATACTATTTATATGTACCAAGACCAGTTTACCCGTGGATTGAATAAAAGGTTTGTTTGAAAATTCACAGCATGTTACCAAATACAACACCAGAATATGACGGGTAGGCGCAACGACATACGAGTTGTAACAATAACAACTAAGATGAGGACACTAGTTCGAATAAATTAATGTTATGATTATGATAATTTTACACTTCACAGAGAGATTTGTTATATTTCGATTTTTTTGCGTTGTCAAATGCTGAAAATGATTCTCTCTTCTTCCGTAACGTTTTAAAATCCTGTTCATAATTGCAAAAAAAAAAAAAAAAAATCATACTTAGCTTGTCGAAGCGTTTTTCTAATTTGTTTTCTTGCACCCTAAATGCAATTTATATTTGAATAAATGGCTTTACGATACGGATTACGTAATAATTAACAAAACATATTGCTGCTGTGTTATTTAAAACCGTAGAAACATGAACACGGTTCAGCGAAAGAAAAAATTACGTAACTCATTATTGCTCAGAAAGAAAGAGAGAGAAAGAGAGGAGAAAGAAAATCGACGATTTTAATTAATTTTTAAACGTCCTTGTGAGTCATTAAGATTAACAAACACGTTGATTTCTGTGAGGAAATTCGGTAAATTTCTAATAATTTTTTACTACTAAATGAGTTCCTTTTAATTAATGCATACATTTTTAAACGTCAAACTTTACTACAGGCAGAGGTATGTTTTCATTTATACAGAAATGTAAGAGTTATTTCCCTTTTTTCCTCGTTTTGTTATGGATACCATATGAGGAAATAAAAAAGATAACTGTTCAATGTCTATCGAAATGTTTTCATTGGCAACTATTACGTTACGCGCTCGATCATAATATGTTACACACACACACAGAGACAAGCACACACGCACACAAACACAGACAAGCACACACACACATACATATATGTGTGTGTGTGTGTGTGTGTGTTACTATCCATTTTTTCCCAAAAACTTAGTCACTAATTGTTGCGTCTACGTTGTGCAACTCATGATGCAATCAAAAAAGCTTTCACTTCACAGTTTACGGTTCTCAACCAATCTGTTGATGTCGTTCCATCCGTTAACCAATCAGATGTTTCCTTCCTTCTACTTTTTTCAAGACTTCTTCTTGGACTCTTCCTCTTCATTTTTTCTTCTTTTTTTTTTAAAAAAAAACAAAAAAAAAATACACATTATACCTGTTTAAAATTTCTTCACGTTCAACAATTAGATGGAGGATGGGAACACTAGCGCGAATAATCAAACTTGCGCCACAGATTTGACCCAAACAATTTTTTGTCGGATATTGTTAGTTCTAAAAAAAAGTCTTCTCTTTATATTTCTATGGAGTATCAGGGGAAAAAAATGGCTGAAACAAATCGATTGATTCGTCGTGTTGTCAATTACTAATAGCCAGATTTCCAAACGAAGTAGTTCTTAATAAACCATTTTGCATAGGTAAACTAAAAGCAAGCCTAATGAAAAGTTCTCACAACTATCGTATATGATGTTTTGAAAATCATAGAAGTATAAGTAAAGTTTACTCAGCTATTTATTTTGCGTATTCAATTTAATGGAAAGCAAATCAGAAGCAACGAAAATGAATTCCATGTGAACTTACAGGAACGAACATCAGTTAGCATTTATATTTTCTTGCTTAACAGAGAATGTAGTCATTTTGGAACAAGATAATCAGAGTCGATTGAAAATGAATTTATTACGAGAATCCAAAATGAAAGAAATCGTGACTAGATCGGTAACAACATCTCAATGTATACGGAATCTTAGTGGAATTCAAAAGTAGTTATTTATTGTGAACTGATAGAACCTGAATAAACTGTTATTGTATGTTGATATAGTGAGCAACTGGCTCATTTGAATGCCGCATCAGAACAGACAATATCTTTTATCTAAATAAGCAAATCAACAATGATTACGAAGCCCTCCAATAACTACCTTTGTGTTGTAAATGTAATGAAGCAAAAAATCACGGATTTGGTATTAGAACTTCAACACGCGGGATATTCTTCAGACATGTCACTTTCAGAATATCGATGTATTTTCACTCCTTTCTCGCCATTGGTTGGAAGATATCGAAAAAAAAGAAACTCGAAAAATTAATCGGGTTAAAATGAAATTGTCCTTTTACAACACTGAATTTAGCTGAATGGAGATGCAAGGTTATAGATAATAGAATAACGAAGCTGTACTATTAATCTGTTTGTGTGTGTATACAGATTATTAGATCTTTCTACGTAGAATGAGGGTGCAGTATCTACTCGATCTCTGGCGCTTCTCAGTTGAACTCGATTACGCTTTCTGGCAGAGAAACTTACATAAAAATATTAACGCAGAAGAAATTGAGAAAAGCAAGAGAGGAGAAGTAAAAAGTTGTATAAAGGAAAGGAGGTAAGGAAACTAAAACTAAAAAAACAGGTAAAAAGAATATATATATATCTGTAGTCCCCAATATTTACTTAAAGAAGAAACATACATAGAAAACACATTCAAAAACCTACAATACCCATATCATTTCATCCATAATGCAAGAAGAAAGGCATACAAAATATACAACCGAAACAAAACCAATAACATAATCCGCAATAGTAAATTACATGAGAACAGATACATAATAATACCGACCAACTCTGTCACGTCCACTATCCAGAATAATCTATCCCATCTAAATAATCTTAAAATAGTCACAAAAACTTCCAAAAACGTTATGGATATACTCAGATCTTCAAACACTAATAGCAATAATATTTCTGAAGCAGACATTTATAAAATAAATTTCCAAAACTGTTCCTCCCAATATATTGGAGAAACAAGTAGAAATTTAAAAAACTGCATTTATGAGCACAAAAAAGACCTCACAAAAAACAAATTAGCTAATGCACTAGTCATACATAGAAAGAAATTCGGCCACAATTTTGATTTTAAAAATTCTACACTCATAAAAAAAGAAAATAACTCACTCAGAAGGAAAATCCTAGAGAGTACCGTCATTGAATATTACCCAAATATTAATCTACGGAATAATATCGTGAAATCAAAAGAAAATGGTTGAATCACAGCAACAGAGCAATAATAACAATATCTCTACACGTAATTGACGTAATTTTCAGTTAACAGTATCAAAATAGCGTTCTCTAAATTCTTCCAGTTGCTAAGGACATTTTGTTATTATTAGTTACTTTTTTAAAATAAATTCATTTCGTTTTTTGCCTTGAGAAAGTCTGCATTGGACGAAACGCGTCGGCAACTATTACAGTTTTCCTATTGTCATTATATATATATATATATATATATATATATATATATATATATATATATATATATATATAGAGAGAGAGAGAGAGAGAGAGAGAAAGAGAAAGAGATGGACAGGTGAAGACGAAAGGGATAAACAAGATAACCGACTGTTTACCAAAAGACGATTATAAAAAGATTTAAAGACAAGTAAACGTGGGAAGAAGATGCGTGCGTTGTGTAATAGTTATCGGTGTAGAAAGTGGCATCGATGAGCCGAGTTCAGGTTTCGGTGTAGTCTGCTGTGTAATGCAAAATATTACGCTCTTCTTTCTTATATATATATATATATATATATATATATATATATATATATATATGGTCCGGTTAATGAAATTCGAGGAATGAAAAGACAACAAAATGATAATAATATTGTCAATGAAACTGATAATATTTATTAGTAGGTCTTTTGACTAAACCGAAGCACGAAGAGAAAGGCTTTAAAGTCGGAATTGTCTGACACGCCTGTATCCTTTTTCAACGTGACGAGAAAGAAACAAAGAAGTGGGACTCACTCTTCCAGAGAATGTTGTTGATTTTAGTTTTTTCCCTTCATGTGTTGTATTACTGTGATTCTATTTTAAGAATGTGTTTTACTCTG